>JACEEZ010026180.1:237500-257624 GCA_016584305.1 Chionoecetes opilio | reverse complement strand
TTCTTTTAAGGAATCACATAAGTGTTCAAGTATGACTACTTGTCACTTGTAGTCAAGATGCACAGCCACCAATACGGAATCTGTCCTCTTGTTCTTATAGCCTACAACAGCGACTGTGAGTTTGTAATGGATCCAATTATCTGATTGCTAATATCTATAAATGAAAACTATGAGAATTCACATATAGTCAGTTAAAGACTCCAACCGTAATAATTTCTGATAAAGTATCGCCAAAATCTAAAAAGCAAAAAATTCGTAAGACTTCTACATTGTGAACAACCAGGTAAAGCAGCAGACAAAGGATGTGCTATATATTCAGGATACACGGCCTGGAATAGTGTACTCGACCTGCACCGCAATCAATACTGATTCCGTCCTCTTCTTGTTATGCATCAGCGACTGTGAGTTAGTAATGGACGTAATTACCTCAATGTAGCACACGACACAAAGACGGCAGGAGCGCCAGCCACTACAGGCAGCGCAGCATCCACAGACACAGACAACAGATCATCGAGAGATCCGACATGTGTTAAGGCTCATTCACACTGGCGTTTTTTCGGCATTTTTATCTGACGAGAAGGGGTCTGGGTCTGGGGCTGGTGTCATGATCGCAATAGGTTTTAGTCCTTGAGCCAACCGGCCATATTTTGAAGTGAATGCTCCGGCGGGGGGAGTAATTCTCATTATGATTTTCCATTAGGGCAATATCTCAGGTATCAGAAAATGCATGATGGACATCTGAGAACGGTAGCTTAGTGCCCGGATGGACGCCATCTTTGAAACCACCCAGCGCGAAAATGCCCATTTGGTGGGGTACATTGTTGCACGTGTATCTGGACTTCTATACTAGCTATCGATGTGCGGTTGACGACTAAATATACGTCCAATGTGTACCGTCTAAATAAAAAATAATATGAAGCATTTTGTTATAGATTAATTATTATAAAAATCAATTATCGAAAAAAAATCATATATTTTTCAATATTTTATTATTAGACTTGTACTTTTTTTAGTGAAACAACACTGGTATGATTTTCCAAATTATGCATTGTGCTACACCGTTTATCTGTCTATAAAAATAACTCAAAAACTAAAACATATCATCCACCACGAGTGTACACAAAAAATATATGAAAAGGCATGCACTTTCCACAAACCGAAACTATGTCAGTTGGAATTTCCCGCCGATAATCAACCCACAGAACCCAGTGCCGAAAGTGACGTCAGTCTATTCTATATCTATATTCTATATTCTATATCTCAGTCTGAGATTTGTTGCGGTGACCTGATTCATTTCTGAGGGGGGGGGGGGGGGGGGGGGGGGGGCTTAAGAACTAAAAGTGAACATGGGGGTTGATGCTGGGGTTGATTCGTGCGGATAGAGAAGGCGACTGGATGCTTCACTTGGCTTGTGTCAGAAGAGTGATCCCTTGGTGTTTCGCAATGAACAAGGTGAACTATGCTAGATATCTACCAGTGTACTATGCACAGATGACGCAACTCCACGAAACATGCCCCGAGTTGTACAGGCATTTCAATCAAGGCTACTTCTCCGTACAGCTTAGACCAGGGAATCCATTTGCCAGAATCGCTGTTGATCAGACAACAGAAGAAACAGTCAACAAAGATACGCAAACAGCTGGAGGAACACGAGGTTTTAGTCTTCGACAAGGGGCTGTGTCACGATACTATCTAACTGCAGACAATCGGGCTGCTGCACTGAGGCAACTACGAGAAACTATCCTTGTGAATGGCAGCGACACATCTCACGCCAAGCACCCTGACTTGTCTACTTCTCGCATCAAACGTGATGAGTCTGGCGTCACAGCTATCTGTGATCTACTGGAAAATGACTGGACCAATCCATTCGCCGATGATCCGTCATGTCTTCTCAGTATATCTACCGGAGCGGCTGCGAGGGAGGACGTTTCTAATGACCTACTCAACGCCCTGCAAAAGGGGGAAGCGGCGTATCAAAGCTTCCAGAAACGTCTTAAAGAGGGAACAGGCTTTTATGACACAGTGAAGAAGCTAAACTTGAAGACCTTTGGTAAGATCAAGCAGAAAGTTGTGAAGGCCACAAACAAGGAGATCGTCCTGAGAGCTGACAGACAACTGTTTGCCACCATGATACTCATCGCCAAGACAAGAAACCTCGACATGCAACTTGTCCTTTGTCACCCACTAGGGCCGTTACCATGGTCTTTGGCAAACGTTGATGGGTCAATGAAAAAAACGAACAAAGTTGCACTTGCGAAACACATGGAAGGTCTTGTGGAACCAGCCGATAACGTTGACAAGCGAAGTGCAACAATAATTGATGCGATGGCTCTCATACAAAAGATGCATGGCGAGAACGACACGTTCGAAGAACTATCTGACCGCATCCTTGCTGCAGCGCTTCACGCTGGTCAAGGCAGTGAGCACATCGATGTTGTCTTTGACACATACACAGAAGAATCCATCAAAGCAGCTGAGCGTGTGAACCGCGGTTCAAATGAAGGCATCAGTTTCAGCGAGATCAGACCCGCACACAAAATCATGAACTGGCGGCGTCTCCTTGCTTGCAGCCAGACAAAGGAAAAACTGGTTGTGTTTCTGGCGGAGTCGTGGAAACATGAAACAAATCGCGAAAAGCTAGGCAACAGAACACTGTATGTCACCTGTGGTGAAAAATGTCTGGTACTGACCCGCGATAGGTGGAAGTTGGTGCAAAGCACTCGAATGTAGCCACGAGGAAGCAGACACGCGTATGTTTCTCCACGCAAAGCACGCCGCTACCCACTACAAGACGATCATCTTAGTGGCAGATGACACCGACGTTCTGATCATCAGTCTTCATCTCAGCAGAACCATCGATAGTCAGCTCTTCATCAGACGAGGAACAAAGGTTCGAGTCAGAATGATTGACGTTGGAAAGTTGGCTGCGGTATTGGGGTCTGGAGTTTGCAGTGCATTGCCAGGGCTTCATGCATGGAGCGGGTGTGACACTGTTAGTGCTCTGGCTAGCCAAGGAAAGATAAAGGCTTTGAAGCTGTGTGCAAGCGAATGATCTGTATCTTCAAGCATTCACAGATCTGGGATCTTCGTGGAATGTACCAACAGACGTCTTCAATAGCATTCAGGCCTTCACGTGTCAGCTGTACGCCAGGAAACACGAAGATCGTCGGTGCTAATTCACTCCGTTATCACATGTTCTGTGCAAAGAAGGGCCAGATCGAATCTGGACAATTGCCGCCTTGTGAAGACTCCTTGATGCAGCATACGCTTAGGGCCAACTATCAGGCGGCTATCTGGCGACGCAGCCTTGAAAACCTGCCAGACGTCCCAGCACCATCAGCAGGACATGGCTGGGAACTCGATGATGGGGTTCGCTCAAAATCCGATGGATGGCGGGTCTACCAGCTCCAGATGTCGTCTTGAATCTCATCTCATGCACATGCAGAAGGACGTGTCGACCGTCAGATTGCTCCTGCATACTGAATGGGTTGAAGTGCACTGTTGTGTGTAAGCTGCAGGGATGCTCCAACATGGTGCAGGATGATGCTATCGTGGCTCAGGATGCCAATGACTCTGATGGCGACTCTGATGATTAACTTTGTGTGCACTGTATATTGTATAGCATATGTTGTTCTCTATTATAATGCAGGCCAAATTGCTGAAAATCTTTATAGACAGATAAACGGTTTAGCAAAATGTATAATTTGGAAGATCATACCGGTGTTATTTGACTAAAACATGACATGTTCAATGATACCTCCGCCTGCTTATTAGGAATATACATCGTATGGTGTTAAAATCAGCTCCATACGTCTTTCCAAACTCTAGTAATGAATAGTTAATATAATTGGCGGCCATTTTGAAATCCAAGATGGCCACCAAAGTGCAGATTTCCTATGTAACAATTTCCGCCTGCTTATTAGATATCGTTATGGTGTTAAAATCCTCTCCGTACGACATTCCTAACTTGCGTTATCGTCAGAATAGATAATGCCAGCGGCGGCCTAAGTCATTTTATGCCTCTTTACATATATTTGTTGTAAACTCGTGGTGGATGATATGTTGTACTTGTTGAGTTATTTTTATAGACAGATAAACGGTGTAGCAAAATGCATAATTTGGAAAATCATACCAGTGTTGTTTCACTAAAAAAAGTACAAGTCTAATAATAAAATATTGAAAAATATATGATTTTTTTTCGATAATTGATTTTTATAATAATTAATCTATAACAAAATGCTTCATATTATTTTTTATTTAGACGGTACACATTGGACGTATATTTAGTCGTCAACCGCACATCGATAGCTAGTATAGAAGTCCAGATACACGTGCAACAATGTACCCCACCAAATGGGCATTTTCGAGCTGGGTGGTTTCAAAGATGGCGTCCATCCGGGCACTAAGCTACCGTTCTCAGATGTCCATCATGCATTTTCTGACACTTGAGACATTGGTCTAATGGAAAATCATAATGAGAATTACTCCCCCCGCCGGAGCATTACTTTTGGTCTGGCTCAAGGACTATAAGGGAATTAGAGAGGTGGAAAAGGAGGGAAAACCTAGTAGTAACCTGGGACAGGATAAGAACCAAGGAGGTGAAGATAAGAATAGAAGACAATGGACTAGCTAGGTGGAGAGCAGGTATGGAGGATAAATCCACGTTAAAGTGGTGCCAAAGACATTCAACAGCTGTCCACCGACCCTTCAACACGACCTCCGCCGTGCTGCAGGAGTTAACAGTCTGCTGGCCATTCACTTGCTGCATAGGACTATCAATGACAATCATATACACTATGCTTTATCAGTATATATCATATAATGTTATATCTTCGTAAATGTTTGTTCTATAATATTATCAAATAAAAAACAGTAAAACACGCTAAAGAAATGTCATTACGAGACTGAAGAAATATGCATGAACTTATTATTCACTTCAACTCTTCGCCATTTAAAACTTTGCGAGTCATCATTAAATTTTACCATGAAACATATCAATAGAAGCGCAATTTTATTAGCTTTCCATTGATATATTTCGTTTTGTGATAAATGAATTAGAACCATGCATAAATTAGCGTTAACTAACTAAATAAAATCATCAATCTGGTCATTTTCCCGATTGATGATGTTATTTATTTAGTTAACGCTAATTTATGCATGGTGCTAATTCATTGATCAGAAAACGAAATATAGAAGTGAATAAATAACATCATCAATCGGGAAAATTACCCGATTGAGGTTATTTATTTAGTTAACGGTAATGTATGCATGGTTGTAATTCATTTATCAGAAAACTAAATATAGCAATGGAAAGCTAATAAAATTGCGCTTCTATTGATATGTTTCATGGTAAATGTTGACTGGCAAAGTTTTAAATGGCGAAGAGTTGAAGTGAATATTCTTTGGTCATATGCAGCAAGTGAATGGGGCCAGCAGACTAGTTTAACACCAGCCGCACGATGGCGCCACCGTCAGCGGATAACAGAAGTTGCATTGGAGGGACCGCGAGTGAGGTATCTTGGTGGTGAATGTGTTTGGTGGTAGTGTAGGAAAGAGAAGCCTGAGGCACTTGCCTGGCCTGCAGGTGATTGGGGAAGCAGACTGTTGGTGAAGGCAAGGCCAGGAACACTAGAGGTGAAGGCTAGGAGTGGGGATGGGCAGGACCAGCAGGCCTGTAGCTTCTGTAGAGGAACAAGGCAAACTATGGACCACTTGATGCTCGAGTGTGGCAGATAGGAGCAGGAGAGGAGGAGGCTGATACAGTCCCTATTAGGAGTGATAGGAGACGGTGAATGGGATAGGAGGATACACGAGGTGGATGGGGGAGTCCTTACTGTGCTAGGACTGTGTGGGAGTCATGAAGAGAGAAGGAAAATAGTAGAAATAACTCGGGTGTTTTGAAAGCAGGCTTGGGAGAAAAGCTTGCGTGGGAATGTAGAAGACGTGTAGGAGGGGAGTTGCTAGGAGGGACTTATGTCTGTGTCTATACTGCCCTGCTGTGCCCTTCTCTCCCCACAGGTGGCGGGGAAAGAAACGGCTACAGAGGGGCAAAGAAGGAAGATAAGTGTCAAGTTCGACCCCGAGCTTGACAGACGACCTACAAAGCGCTAAGAAGCAGAAAAGGTCACAAGAAGAAGAAGAAGAAGTCAGGCTAAGGCAACGTGCATTGTTTGTGGTGTGTAGGCCGTGGCGGTGTTGTAGGTCTAGCTGGTGTTTGGCTGTGGTGGTGTGGGTGTCAGGTAAGCAGCAGTGTGGTGGTATAAGTGTGTGCAGGGAGAGAGCAAGGAGTGTGTGTGTGTGTGTGTGTGTGCAGGCTTGTGGGTTGCCTGCGTTGGGTACAATCGCGTCTTTGCCTTATTTGCCCTGCCTTTTCTCTCTCTCATGGCATAAATGGCGGTCACCAGGGCACAAAACAGCAACACTAGTCCCTCATGTTGATATTTCTGTGAGTGAACAGTAGTTATCTGATAGAGCGGTAGTATTTGACACGACCACCCAAATTCTCTCTCTCTCTCTCTCTCTCTCTCTCTCACACACACACACACACACACAATTAGGAGTGTGGTTTCTGTTGACCTTAATGGCTTCTAGGAAACATTCTCTTTATGAACTACCGTGGCAAATCATTACTTTAGGAGATAATGACATGTTGTTTATAGGGAGGCGAGAGTCTAGGGTTTACGTCCGCTGTGACGGTATAAAGAGTTGCCAATATAAAAGGTTGCATGGCCCCTACTGCGCACGCGCGGAAAAGCGCAACCTTATTTATCGTTGTTACGGCGATATATTTGGTTGCCTGATAAATAGTGTCACCAAAACACAAGTATTTATTTTCTCATGTAGGTCATTTATCTATACTAGTCAGTGATAACTTCGATCATAGACCACTGTGGTACAGATACAGTGGTATATATGCTTCTTTACAGCTTATTTACCATGTAGCTATGTGGCGATGAATGTGGTACTCTGATAAATAGTGTCACCAAAACACAAGTATTTATTTTCTCATGTAGGTCATTTATTTATACTAGTCAGTGATAACTTCGATCATAGACCACTATACAGTGGTATATATGCTTCTTTACATCTTATTTACCATGTAGCTATGTGGCGATGAATGTGGTACCCTGATAAATAGTGTCACCAAAACACAAGTCATATTATTTTCTCATGTAGGTCATTTATTTATACTAGTCAGTGATAACTTCGATCATAGACCACTGTGGTACAGATACAGTGGTATATATGCTTCTTTACATCTTATTTACCATGTAGCTATGTGGCGATGAATGTTCTCTTTTCGGCCACTTGCCAGGACCTCCTTCTGGGTTAACAAAAAGCGATGGTGCAGTCCATTGTGGCAGCCTTCACGCGGCGGACTGTGTTAACTAATGCCACAAAAAGTCTCAGGTGAGTAACTAAGCAGAGTGGTGGAAAAAAGTTGAATTAGGCAAATATATAAAACAACAGTTTCAGCGTAAAAAGGCAAAGGTAAATGGAGTTTAGATGACAGCAGACAAAGAAAAACTTCAAAGAAGACTGATCAACTGCTCATAAGGTTTGTTGATGTCAATAATCATTTTGAGCAGTTGATCAGTCTTCTTTGAAGTTTTTCTTGGCCGCCCTGACCCTTTCTTCCACGCCAAAACAGTCTCTTAACTCACCATCTTGCGCCCGCCTGCACCACACCGAGACGGTATGTTTGGAAACACACATCTCCCTCGCTATCTGGCCAATTGTTTTCCCACTTCGATACAAGGTTACTATATGTGTCTTCTTCACAATTGATAGAGATTTGCCCGGTATAATGCTTTATTAGACCTGGAGAAGGCGGTAGAAGATGGAGGGGCAAATGGGGGTGTAGGAAGGTTGGAGAACCAAACACAACAACCTCTTCCTATGATGACTTGAAAGATACAGAGCGGGCAGGAGCGAGGAATCTACAGCAGAAACCCTAACACACTGCCAGATATACAAAAAACGTAAAACAATTCAATCGCTCCCACCGAAATTGTCAAAACAGCTAAGGACGTTATTCCCGCCCCAAGTCTTTTGGCGTCCTAAGTATTTTTGCGCCGACTGTAGTAGGGACAGCCACAGCTGTACATCGGCAGATGACTAGAACCTGGAGAAGAAATAATAGATTCATATCAGCACTTGGTAATCAGCAAAAAAGACAATGCATGGGATGTAGAGAAAAAAATGGGAGACCAAATACAATAATTGTTTTCACCTGTCACTTTCTTATTGTGATGTCTACATCAAGTATAATAAATATATATAAATATAAATACAAATATAAAGATATATATGGTTTTATATATAACTGTTTTATATATAACAGTTTCAGGAGATGAATGGCAACAGCACTAGTGTTTGTGAGGCTTGTCTCGGTAGCTTAGACAGCATGAGAACAAGCTGAGTTTACCAAGGTTTATGAGAGCAATGATAAAATAAATTGTGTGGAATGTATGCCAGAGACAATTACCTCAGTTATGATGTTGCTGCATTTATTTTAATTAAACATTCCTTCTGAGTGTACGTTATCCACAAAACTTTATATTTAATGTTCATAATGTATATACTAGCCATGGGTTATCCCAAAATGGTTTGGCTGGTTAAAGCATGAGTAGGGTGCATGATATTTATATTCCCAGCCGTTATGAATTAGCTTTCACTATGCTGCAAAGATGCTTCGAGAATATAATTTTTCTAGTTTTCCGTTGTTATATGTGCATGAATAGTGGGGACTCAATTAAGGCGTCATTGTATATCTTACCGACAACTGTTGCATGTATATGTCGTGTCGTAGTCCTGCAGGTTACGCCATCGGTGTGATGATATGCCTTCACAGTCACGATGGTACCATGTCTGGCAGGCATCGCAAGCAATCATGCAGTCACCCTCCACGTGCGGTTGCCTGAAATGACAAAAAACATCAAATTAGTTACTGTTCACATCACATCTGTTTGGACCCGATTTAACATGGGGGAACATTTCCATTGTACCGTTATTTATGCACCTGGCTAAGTGACTTCTGAGACTTTTTTGTTTCCAGTTACACCTACTTGGATTGATACCAAAACAAACGGCTGTCACCAATACTTTCCTAACCTAACTGGGGCGTTGCGCCTTCACCCCAAACTACTCTGCTAGTTAACTAACCTAACCTGTGCATTTATTACGTAACCTAACCTTACTGGGGGGGTTTTGCCTCCCCCCAAACCTACCTTGTTAGTTTTAATTACCGACGGCTGTTGTAATTGTTAGAAATACTCCTTATGAGAACGATACATTTAGCAAACGTTTGGGATAGTCTTTGAGGAACATGTCGATAATGACACACAGACGTTGTATTCTTACTGTTAAATATGTCTTTTTCTGTGTCGACCTTCCCGGTGTAGCGATCTCACCAGCTACCGTTGGCCCGAGTAGCTACACCTCACAAATACGCACAGCAACACTGCTCCCTGGGTGAATAGTTATTTGACAATGTATACCAATTCTGATCCTGGGTAAAAACATGGTGGAAACATTGAATGTAGAGTAGTAATTAAAGTAGAAAATAGAACATTTCCAGCGACTGTGCCCTTGCCTGGAACATATACGTACCCTCCCATTAGGCTTATACTGAAATACTGCTCCATGGGTGAATAGTTGTTTGACAATATATACGTTTTACCCAAGATCAGAATTGGTATACGTGTACTATATTGTCAAACAACTGTTCACCCAGGGAGCAGTGTTTCAGTATACTGGTAGGGTAGTATTCTAGGCTAAGGCACATTCACTTGAAATGTTCTATGTTCTACTTTAATTACTACTCTACGCTCAATGTTTCCACCATGTTTTACCCAGGATAACAATTGGTATACATTGTTAAACAACTATTCACCCAGGGAGCAGTGCTTCAGTGCGTATTTGTGCAGTGTAGCTACTCGGGCCAAGGGTAGCTGGTGAGATCGCTACATCCGACGTGGATGCCTGGCTTATTTGTTCTTATTACTATGGAAATCCATTCTGTATTGCCTTGGCACTAATACAATATATAAAGTAGTCAACAAGGAACATACTTGTCGATAATGACACACAGACGTTGTATTCTTACTGTTAAATATGCCTTTTTCTGTGTCACCCTTCCCGCGCATGCCTCCGACGTGGATGGGTGAACATGATATGATTTACACATAATAACGCGTTGTTTTGTACAAATACTTAGCCCACCTGTACAATACTGATTATTCAATGTACGACCAAAGTTAAAGCAGGGAACGTTACTGTATTATTACAAACAGGAGCACAAACCTGCCATGGTGTCCTCGTCCCTTGCAGCTTGTGCCAGGTGCACCAAAACACCCGTATATGTTCATATATATCTAACCACTGGGCTTGTGTCTGGTATGCAGCGATTGTTCAAGTCTTCTTATATCATGGACAGCCTTATAGTGTACGGACTCTTATCATTTATGACATAATTTGCCATATTGCTGGCTTGGGGCGGTGGTCGGTGCGAGAGCGGGCCAAGCAGCAACACTAAGAACCAAACTATCTCATGTCAACACCACTGTTGGGCGAGTATCTTGATGACAGCAATAGAGGAGGCATTACTCTATTGTGGGATGCCTCATTTGGTGAAGGATAGCATTGTTTAACTGATTTTAGACGATATTTCTATTTACCTGATATATTTGGTTTCTCACGCCACCGCGCATGCGCAGTAGGGGCCATGCAACCCTTTATATTGGCAACTCTTTATATCGTCACACCGCCACACTCTTCTTCCTCTTGTGACCTGCATCGCCTCTGCTCTGCCCTGGCCGCGGACACTTGTAATGCAGAGTTAGTGATAGCAGTGTCTAAAGATACGGTCCCGTTTGCCTAAAAGATACGGCGGTAAAAATGGACGAGGACTGCGCGATTATTTTCTGAAACACTGACTAATTTTTCCTGGCCTAAAAATGTTGCTCTATGACATGGAGATATTTTTATATTCCGGAAACCTGTTAAAAAAGATAGGCTTAGGCTGTTTTGATAGCCTATTGAATTTTTTTTTTTTTTTTTTTTTTTTAGTTAGTAATGCCATCTGTTTGTCCTTTACGTATCAGTAATTTTATTTCTACATCAATTTCAGGAGGATTTTTGTTTGTTTCAATATATTTCGATTATTCCGCATCGTTTTAGGCATTAACCATGGGCCAAATGCGTTGATTTCTATTTTTCAGATCTTAATCTTGGACTTGTGTTTGTGTTGATATTTTGTCTCGGGCATATTCTTCCTTGTAGTTGAAGTGTGTGGGTTTGTCTGTGTTTGCCAAGTTATTCACAAACTCTTTGTGTTTGTGTGCGTTCTGCTACCGTGTATTTCATGTGCTTAGGGGAGAAAAACGCCCGACTCAGTGCTTTAAAATGTTACGTTACCTTAACAAAAACACAAAACCGACTTTTGTACTGCTACTCCAAACTAGGATCTGTTACTGTTTTTAAGCTGCATCCTTCACGTAGTGTTCTCATAGGATTCCCTATTTTTTAAAGCGTTAGTTAAAAAGTGAAATTTTGTGTGGACGTAGTTGTAAATATTGCGCAGTGAATTCGTCACTTTTTCACGCCTTGAATTTCCTTATTTCTTTGTTATTTAATGGGTTTCTGAGGGTGTACGTGGTGTATTTATGATCATTGTACATTATGCGTGGTAGTTCCTTCATTATTTAGTGTGTATAATGTGTAATGAAGGGCTGCAGCCTGTGTTGTGGCCTCGGGCGCTGAGTGACGTCACGGGCGCAGTGTTGACATCCGCTGGAGATGCCATGTTGCTTATTTTATCAGCGTTGTTTTGTCCATTAATAACCTTAAATGACGGGATTATCGCCCCTATGGAAGGCCGAGGAAGGGTAAATAAGGAGTATGCCATGAACCATAAGCCCGAAAACAGTGACAGAAGGCAGAAAAAATGGGTAGTTTTGGGTTTGAACGGGGAGAAAGGGACGGTGTGGTGCCCTTTTATTACGGCAAGGGGTTGAGTATAGAAAGTAGTAGTTAGGGGTAAGTATTAGTAGAAAGTGGTAGTAGTAGTGTAGTAGGGGTATTAAAGTAAAAATGAAATACACAAAAAACTACTTGGGAAAGGTTTAAGAGTTTTTAATAGGAAGGATTGTATGGAAAAGGGTTTTTCCGGAAATAAAAATATGCCCATAAGAACAAGCATCTATTGCGGGCCAAAAAAAAATTTAGCCTGTTCTCTAAAACGACCGCGAAGTCCTCGTTCCAAATTTTTAACCCAATTTGGTTTTTTTTTAAAGAGGTTAAAGCTTTGGGAATAGGTTGGGTTAGGATTTTTAAAAGGTGGGGGTTGGGTTATTTTTAATTTTTCTATCTTATAAAATCCCCCCTTTTTAAAAAAACCTTATATCCCCGAAAGTAGTGTTTTGCGCCCGGAAGTTCTTTAAAAGGAATTTTTCCTAGAATCTTTTAAAGGTTTAACAAAAACCACACTCAAAAGGGTTTGGGGGCCCAATTTCGGTCCTATGAAAACCCTGTCCCCGAAACTTTTTTACTGGTGATTTTGGGATGTTTTCAAAATTAATCTGCAAACCTTTTGTGGCGCAAAAAAACTTTTTTTTTTAAAAGTGTTTTTTAAAAAAAATGACAAAAAAAAAAATTTTAAAAACCTAACCCTGACTTTTCTTTTGTCCAAATTTTGGGCCCAAATGTTTCCCAGTGGGGGGGGCCCCGTCCCACGGGCTTCTGTGTGGTTTGACGGGGACCACTTTTTGGGCAGGGGGTGATTTCCCCAGCCCCAAGCTGGCTTCTGTGGGGTTTGAGGTCACAGCCCAAAGCTGGCTCTCTGTGACGGGACTGTGACCACTGTTGCAGGTGGTGGGTCACGTCCCCAGTTTTGGGTGTTCTGCTGCACACTAAGGCAAAAATCTCCCCCCGCCCGGCACCCCCTTTAAAGCTTCCTGCGGGGACCGGGGCCCCCCATTTGGTGCGGGCCGCAGTATTGTTTGCGGTGGAGGCGGGTGGCAGGGGGCAGCAGCACCACCAGGGGGCCGGGGAAAAGCAGCAGCAGCAGTCTGCCTCGCTGGGGGGAGGCACGGGAAAGGGAGGGCCCAAGAATCCACCTGGAGGAAAGGCCCAGTCAGGCCAAAAAGGGAGAGAGGCAGTTTTGTTTGCTCACAATGTATTTAAACATACAGATGAAAAGAGTCTGTTGAGAGACATTTCCTGACACACAGGTGCCGCAAGGATCATGAAGGGCTGAGGTGGGAAAAGATTTACCACAAGCTGCCCTCACCCGACAACCCCCCCTAACACAGGGGCGTCAAGGATATGAATGTCTGGGGTTTTGGGGAAAAAATTTACTCGAAAAGTCGGGCCTACCCCAAACACCCCCCTTTTGCACCCAGGGGCTTCAAGGATAAATGAATGTCTAGATTTTGTGGGAAAAGTTTACTCGAAATTTTTCTGACCTCCCCAACAAAACCCTGAAAAACACAGTGTGGGTAAAAAACCCATGAATGTCTGGGTGTGGGAAAAGATTTAGTGATAAAGTCTAAGCCTCCCCAACAAAACCCTGACCCCACAGGGGGAAAAGGATAAACCAATGTCTGGGGTGGGGGGGAAAAGCTTTCCCTTCGCAAGCCCCCGGGGTCCTAAACCCAACACCCCCTGAAAAACCCCGGGGGGGGTTTTAAAAAAAATCACCAATGTCTGGGGGGGGAAAAGATTTAATGATAATCTAGCCCACCCAAACACCTTGAGACACAGTGGTGTTAAAACCCCAATTCTGGAGTGTGGAAAAGTTTTACTCTGAAGCTGCCTCACCCAACCACCCTGAAACAGTGGTTTTAAGAACCCAATGTTTGGGTGGGGGAAAAGTTTCCTAAAATCTGACCTCACCACACCACCTTGGACACGGGGGTGTTAAGAATCACCAATGTTGGAGGGGGGAAAAAAGATTTACTCAGAATCGACCTCAAAACACAACCCTACACACAGTGGTGTAGAATCCCCAATTTTGGGAGTGGGAAAAGTTTCTAAGATCAACCCACCACAAATTTAGACACAGTTTTTTGGGGGAGTTCAAGTGATGTTTGTGGCAAGTGTTTCAAGACAAAAGGGAGATTGCCCCCACGTAAAGATTACATAAAGCCCTTGTAACCTGAGTACACCCAGTGGTACAAAAACCAAAATGTCGGAGTGGGGGAAAAGTTTTACTAAGAAGTCTGCCCTACCACACACACCTTGAGAACAGGGGTTTAAGAACCACCAATGTCTGGAGGTGGGGAAAAGATTTATCGAATCGCCCTCACCAAACACACCCTGACACCAGTGGTTTTAAAAAAATCCCCAATGTCGGAGTGTGGGAAAAATTTTTACTAAAAAGTCGACCTCACCAACCCCCTGCACACAGGGGTTTTTAAGAATCCCCAAGTCTGGAGGGGGGGGAAAAGTTTTACCAGAATCTGACCTCCCCACAAACCCCCTGACACACGTGGTTTTAAGAATCCCAATGCTGGAGTGTGGGAAAAAGATTTACTCAGAAGTCTCCCCCTCACCACACACCCCTTTGAGACAAGTGGTTTGGGAGTTCAATTGATTTTTGGGGGCAAGGTTTAAAGACAAAGAGTAAATTTGCCACCACATGAAGATCACTTTTGAGGTGGTGGCTGTGTGGAAAAGTGTGGTGGTGGTTGCCAAATTTTTGTGGGTTTTGAAAAATTTTAAAACTTATTGATCTTATGACGATAAAAAAAAAAACCCCCGAAAAACTCCCATTGTGTTCCGGGGTTTTTATAGGTTTTAAATTTTTAAAAAACTTTTGATCTTAGACGATAAAAAAAAAAAACCCACCGCAAAACTACCAGTGTGTTCTCAGGGTTTTTTATAGGTTTTGAAATTTTTAAAAAACTATTGTATTTTATGACCGATAAAAAAAAAAATCCACGCAAAACTACCAGCGGTGTTGTTAACTCCTATGGGGATTTTAAAAAACTGGTCAATTTTATTTAAAATGATTTAAATTTGATTAGATTTTTCATTTGATTACAACTTGAATGGGGGATTTAATTAGTCTTATGACTTCACTTGTGATTATAGTATAAAACACTTCTCACTGCGGAGAGTACTGAAATGGGGGAGTTTTAAAAAAGGGGGAAGGGTAGGTTTAGGTTTTAAAGGAAACGGGGATGATTTAAGGGGGGCTGCCCCCAGCTCGGGCGGTGTTCTCGGGGTTACCCCCGGGGCGCTTTGAATAAATTAAGTTTAAATTTTATTTTGGAGTCGGTTGATACGGGGAAATTTAAACCGGTAAGGTGCTTTTTTGGGAAAGTGTGGGGAATTACGTCCTAAAACAAATAATCACCTGGGGTTTTTTAATAAAACAAGAATATTTTGAAAACTCACCCTTTTTATTTCATACTGAAAAGTATGTCTCTTGCTTGAATCAAAAAACATAAAAGGGTTAAATCCAACCCGGAAAAACTTAATGGGATGTAAGAAAAACCTTTTACAACCGATGGGGGAAATTTTCCCCCGGAAATGAAAGCAAAAGCTCTAATGAGCAAAAAACCTTTCCCCTAATGAATCTTTCTTAGAATTACCACCTATGTCCGTATAATAGCAATGGTATACATTGAATATATATATGGGAAAGAAAATGTGAGGTAATGAGTTGGTGTGGGGACACAAGACCAGGGGGCCGGAGAGGAGGCGCGGGAACCCCCGTCAAAGCCTCTCTGGGGGAAGGAGGGTTTTTTTTGGGCCCTTTAAAAATACTTAAAAGGAGGGCAGCTCCTTTACGTTAGCGAAAACTAACATCGATACCCATATTTGGAAAATAGTAACAATTGATAAAAAGGGAAAGGGGGGGGGGGGGGAAACAGGACGAACGTGGGGGCACTCCACGGGAAAGGGGGTTGGGGGACGCCGTTCACGGTTTTCTCAGGGCCCCCCCGGCAAAAAAGGGGATTGTTTGAATGGTCTAGACGTGCCCTAAAAATAAAGCTTATAAATCCCGAAATAGCAAATTAAAAAATGAAATCGTTTTACCTAAAAAAAGGCTGCCTATAAACAACCTGTTCTTTGATAAGAAGAATTTAATATTTTTTAATCAAATTCCAAAAGGGTGTGCTTACTTTATGTAAAAGCCGAACACGTATTCAGGAGTGGGGGGAGGGAAAGTGAGCCAAAAAAATTGGGTGGGGACTTAAATTTAGGTTAATTTACTAAGACACCTTTTATGAACGGATCTGTAACGAGGGGGGCATTTTGAAAGACATTAAGAATTGGGGGTTTTCCTTGATCTGAAAGATGGTTGGGGGAAATAAAAGATTTGAAACCATTAGTTTTCATGACCCGGGGAATAATTATTCCACAAATTTTTGACTCGCAACCGGGGCATGGGGGGGGGGGGGGGGGGGGATGGAAGAAGGAAGAAAAGAAATGGCGGGGAAGGGAAAGGAAAGAAGATAAACAAAAGGGCGGTGGGAAAGGGAAAGGCGAGAGTCCCCCAGAATCTAAAAAGTGAACTGCTTACAGACATAACCCAAAAATTTAATGATAATTTTCTCATACTCTCTCCCGAATAACGGGCATTACACACGCTATTCTCCGGAAAATTAAATTTCTTCAATATCAAATTAACTACTCACGGATCGTTTGTTTCCGTTTTAAAGCCTCAAGAGGAGGTGTTTTATGGGAAATTTTAAAGGTGTTTTTAAATGGAAATTCTTCGTTTTTAAAAAAGGGTGTCTGCTTGTGTTAATTACACAAATTTTAAATTAAAAGGAAGTATCCCAATAAACCTGATCCCGGGTAGTGAGGGGTGTCAAATCCTGACTCAGTCCCTACATTTTCAACGCAAGGTTCGCCCAGGGGTTGCTCGCCGGTTACTCCATTTTTAGATAACGGAGCCTTTTTCGCGTCCTGAAATGCCCGCCACACCGCAACTGGTTTACTGTGAAGGGAGAAACAAGTATACTATCTCGAATTAAAATACTCCTCCCACTGAACCAGGCGAGCCCGTGAAAAACCCAAAACTCCATTCTAGACAGAGAAATTTCCAGACCAAATTATTTATTATTGACCTACACTACCCTTGACTCACTAATTTACATTAACATTTTTTCGTTAAAACCCTTTACCTAATAACCAAAAGCGTGTTTTATTGTAAATTTAATTAAAATACCCTTTAAAACTCCCGAACCAGACGAGTCTGTTAATGAAATTCAATGAGAGATGGTTCCCAATCAACCTCTTCCCGGATTATTAGAATATGCCCTCAATCGTTCGAATCCTGGTCAAGGTTTTGCATTTAAAACTTTTCGAAATTTATTTCCCCAAAGTACTAAAAGGGTTTTACACTACAACTACCCACCGAGTAGGTATTATCCTTTCAAGTTCATAAAAAAAAATTTTTAATGTTTATGTTTAAAAAAATTTCTTCCTCGATTTTCAAATTTAACTAATGCATAACTAAAACTGCATGAAACTCCCGATTAGTTTCTAGGGGTTCCGTATCGGGTTTTTAAGCTTTGGGGGTGCGGAAGCAGATGTCGTCGAGTCCTTGCATCGACGCAGCAAACGTCGCTGGCCTCCTTGGGGCAGACGGTGGGGGATAGTATGGCGCTGTATGGCTCGGCTACCCTTAGGCGACGGGCAACGAGAAAGGGAAAAAATTTCTTTTCTGGAAACTCCTCTAGGTTTTTGGGAAATAAGAAGTATCCTTGTTGAGTCTGTGTTCCCCTTTTTGGAGGTGGGGCCACGTTGTGCCCACAGCGGGAAATGAAATGTTTTTAGCGCTGGGGTTTTTAGGTAACTCCTGACGACTTTAGTGGTAGACTGAAGAAATCCCCCGACTTCCTCCCGACGCGGCTTCACTTTTCTTTGCCATGGTGGGGGTGCGAGGCGTGGGTGGCGGGTAGTGCGGTACAGGAAAAGCGCACGGCGGTGGCTATGAAGGGGGCGGAGCTGAGGTGAGCGCGGCGTCGAGGCGCGCGGAGGCTTTTTAGTGACGTTGGCTGTGAAAAGGGGGCCGGTTTTAGGGGAGCGTGGCGTCGAGGCGCGCGGGAGGCGTAGTCGGAAGGGGCGGCAGGTTTTAAGGGGGGGGGCGGCGGCCGCTCTTTACAGCTCCTCCCACATGGCATGGTTCATGTGTGTGGGGGTTTTGGTTTATAGGGGGGGGATCTAATTTAGGGGCCCACTTAGTGATTCGATTTTTATATGAAAAATTTTTCTGAAATTTGCACTTTGTATTTATTTTCCAAAGATTCTGTTGCTGTTTTTTTTTGGAAATAACATCCCACCGCTGCCCCAGTGTGTTGCCGAATTTTTGGTTTTAAAAGACTTTAAAACTTTTTGTTCTTAGACCGTTACAAAAAAAAAATCCCACCCCTAAACTACCAGTGTTTCTCAGGGTTTTTTTTAGGTTTTGAAATCTTTAAAACTTTTTGTATCTTATGACCCCATACAAAAAAAAAAAACCCCCGCAAAATACCGCGTGTTTCTGGTAACTCCTTGGGGGTTTTTAACTGGTCAATGTTTTCTTGAAAGATATTAAATTTTATTATGATATTTCATTGTTTAAAATTTAATGGAGGGGTTTTTCTTAGTCTTTGATTCACTAGGGGGTTATAGTTGAAATTCTCACGCGGAAGTACTGAAATGGGGGATGATTTTAAAGGGGGAAAGGGGGAGGGTTTTGGTTAAAAGGGAAAAAGGGTATGATTAAGGGGGGGTGCCACCATCAGGCAGATTTTCTGGGTTTTCCCTGGCGCTTTTGAATAATATTAAGATTAATTTATCTTGGTAGTCGTGATTGATACGTGGAATTTTACCGAGTAAAGGGGCTCTTTTTGGGGAAGTGGGGGAATTACTGTCCTAAACAGAATAATCACCTGGGGTTTTTTTTAAAAAAACCCCCAAGAACTATATTGAAAAAATCATCCTATTTTTTCATACTGAAAAATATGTCTCTGCTTGAATCACTACAACATATAAGGGTTAACCAACACCGGAAAAACTCTAATCGGAGTAAGAAAAACCTTACAACCCGATAGGGGAAATTCTCCTTTTAAAAGAAGTAAGCTCTAATGACATAAACCTTCCTCAATGAATCTTCTTAGAATTACCCCCTATGTCCGTACAACTGAGCCCTAAAGTATACTTGAATTTTATATAAAAGGGAAAGAAAATGTGGGAGTAATGAGTGGGTGGGGGATTCACAAGCCATGTGGCCTGGAGGAAGGCGCGGGACACCCCCTCGAAGCCCCCTTTACGGGGGAAAGGTGGGGTTTAGACTCTTTAAAAAATACTTATAAGGATGGGAGGGGTCCCTTTACGTTAGGAAAAACTAAAAATCGATACCCATATTTGGAAAAAATAGATAACAATATGATAAAAAGGAAAGGGGGGGGGGGGAAACAGGAGCGAAGTCGGCCCACTTACCTACGGGGGGGGGTGGGTTGAGACTGCCGTCTCACGGGTTTCCCGGGCCCCGGGATAAAAAAAGGGGGGTTGTTTTAAGGTCTAACGTGACCCTCAAATGAATAGTTATAATCCCGAAAAAAAACTAATTAAATAATGAAAAATCGTACGTAAAAAAAAAGGCTGCCTTAAAAACAGACCTGTTACTTTGTAAGAAAATTTAATATGTTTAATCTAATTCCAAGAAGGGTTTTGCTTTCTTTTTATGTCAAAAGCCGAAAAACGTATTCAGGAGTGAGAGGGTTTGGGGTGAGCCCAGAAACTTGGTAGACTTTCAATTTTTGCGTATAACTTTACGAATAAATTTTTGAACGGGTTTTTGTAACGATGGGGACTATTTTGAAAAACATTAAGAATTAGGGGTTTTTCCCTTTATCTGAAAGTGGGGGGGGAAGAGAAAAGATTTGAAACCCCCTTAGTTTTTACTGATCGCGGAATAATTATTCCACAATTTTGATCGCAACCGGCATGTCGGGGGGGGGGGGGGGGGGGGGTGGAAGGAAGGAAGAAGAAACGGGGGAAGGAAAAGGGAAAAAGATAAACAAAATGGCGCGTAGGAAGGAAGGCATGATCACCCCAGAAACTAAAAAAGGAAAATGTTTCGAGACAAACCCGGGAAATTTTATGAAATAATTTTCATAT
>JACEEZ010026180.1:125000-230000 GCA_016584305.1 Chionoecetes opilio | reverse complement strand
AATCGGGCGTAAATGCCTGGCTGCAAGCGGAACTAACGCAATAAAACCATGCTATAAAAATAATGACTGAACATTTGTATTATAAGATTAATGTTATATATTAGTATCATTTCTTTATATATGTGTGTATCAATGTATTAGTATACTTTCTTTATATTATTTGTATTAGCGTATATGTATTAGTATAATTTCATAATCATTCGTGTATTAGTATTATTTTATACTAGAGAATTGTTATACTTTTTCCATATTATTTGTATAATTAGTGTTATGAATAAAATATAATACTGCTGGAGATAGTCCTTGGCGTCCCAGCCGAGACTTTAGCACATCAACTCCCCTTTTGTTTTTAAATGTATTAAGTTTTAAAAAGAGAGAGAGAGAGAGAGAGAGAGAGAGAGAGAGAGAGAGAGAGAGAGAGAGAGAGAGAGAGAGAGAGAGAGAGAGAGAGAGAGAGAGAGTGTAGAATAAAAAAAAGATAAAATACTATAACAAGGAATAAGATAAACGCAAAATATTAAATAGAGGAAGAGTAATAATAAAAATAATAATAATAATAATGATAATAATAATAATAATAATAATAATAGGAGGAGGAATAATAAGAAAAAAACCCTTCTAGAAATATTAATATGAAGTGGGAATGACTGCAAAACCTCCTCCTCTTGATGATAATTGTAGGAGGAAGAGGAGGAAGAAGAGTTGTTATTGATGAGGCTCGCGCGACTGCATGTTTCCCCCCCTCCCCCCCCCCCCCCCCTCTCCTCTCTCTCTCTCTCTCTCTCTCTCTCTCTCTCTCTCTCTCTCTCTCTCTCTATATATATATATATATATATATATATATATATATATATATATATATATATATATATATATATATATATATATATATATATATATATATATATATATATATATATATATATATATATATATATATATATATATATATATATATATATATATATATATATATATATATATATATATATATATATAATATATATATATATATATATATATATATATATATATATATATATATATATATATATATATATATATATATATATATATATATATATATATATATATATATATATATATATACTTACTCAACTTGGTATATTCAGTTACTTTTTGTAATTTTATGGATCGACAACATACAATTTTTTATAGCCAAGGAAAGATCTGGGCATGAAGGGATTAAAGAGTGTAATATGACAAGGGGCACCGCGTGTGAAGGTGTATGTGGGGTGAGTTAAGTCTTTCAGTGAGTCTACCAGTCTTGCCTCAGTGACAATACTACTACGTCTACATCTGACTATACTATAATGCTACAGTACACCCATTAGCTTCTATGTATACACCTGACTACACTATAATGCTAAAGTACACTCATAAGCTTCTATGTATACACCTGACTACACTGTAATGCTGCAGTACACTCATAAGCTTCTATGTATACACCTGACTACACTGTAATGCTACAGTACACTCATAAGCTTCTATGTATACACCTGACTACACTGTAATGCTACAGTACACTCATAAGCTTCTATGTATAAACCTGACTACACTACAATGCTACAGTACACTCATAAGCTTCTATGTATACATCTGACTACACTACAATGCTACAGTATACTCATAAGCTTCTATGTATACACCTGAATACACTGTAGTGCTAAAACACAAACTCATAAGCTTCTATATATGTACAGACCTGAATACACTGTAGTGCTAAAGTACACTCATAAGCTTCTATGTATACACCTGAATACACTGTAGTGCTACAGTACACTCATAAGCTTCTAAGTAGCCTATACACCTGAATACACTGTAGTGCTAAAGTACACTCATAAGCTTCTATGTATACACCTGAATACACTGCAGTGCTACAGTACACTCATAAGCTTCTAAGTAGCCTATACACCTGAATACAATTTAATGCTAAAACACAAACTCATAAGCTTCTATGTACAGACCTGAATACACTATGTTGTCAAAATCTAAACTCATAAACTGTGATGATCCATTTCGTTACTTAACTCCAACACTATTTATATTCAATCTTTAGGAGCCTGAGAATCATTATTAGATAGCATCACTTTTATCTCTAACTAATAGCTTTGTCTGCCTGTAATATTCAAATACAGTTCTCTTATTATTGTGTGGGAAAGAATTTACTCCTAGAATTCCCATGCACTCCTAACTCTTATACTTTACAGTTACTCAGCCTTATGGGAATCACAATATATTCCATCCTTAACCCCTTCACGCCCAGATCTTTCCTTGGCTATATAAAATTGTATGTTGTCGAGCCATAAAATTACGAGAAGTGGCTTAATATACCAAATTAACTAGTGGACAAGGATACTAAACAGGTCATAGCTATAAAATATTGCTTATAGTCACTAAAAATCGTCTAATGGTACCCAAATTACAATGGAAATTACGTTCTGGGCCTCAAGAGGTTAACTCCATTATTAGTTCTTAAGGCAATCATTAATACTTCTAATAACTTTTATATAACACCTAATATAACAAACCCAGCCTTAACTCCATCATTGGTTCTTATAGGAAACATTACTACTTATAACACTTATATAACACCTAATATAACAAACCCAGCCTTAACTCCATCATTGGTTCTTATAGGAAACATTAATATTTATATGTGAGAAGAAATTCAGGGAGAGAGTGTTGTGCTGTGATAACTCATACACAAAGTTGTCTTCATCTCATGCTTACCACAGCATCGCCACTCTTGTCCTGTCAGATTTTCAGGATAGGACTGTCTTCTCAAGTCTGAAAAATCATATATCAGACAGTGACCCGGTCAGTAATCATCTAATTTTACTGATCAAGGCTGTAGCTGAGACATATCTGCAGGCGAGATATAAATACACAGCCAGGCAGTTCACCGCCAGATATATATTCAATAAAGGGACCCAAAGTAGGACTAAGATGAATAAACTAGTATTATTTAGTGGTATGTAAGTCTATTCAATATATATAATGTAGTTTTAAGGACATGATGTCATGTATAATATGTAATGATATAATATGTAATATGGACCCAATATGCAATGATATGCAATAATATACAATAATATGCAATAATATGATATGTAATATATGGTTAGCAGTAACACAGAAGTATAATTTCACACACCGTGATATCATTAAGTGCAAACAGTGTAAGAAGTGAAAAGAAAGAGTGGGTATCTCAGTCAGCCAGTGCATGACATTGCCCACAGCAGTGTGGCGGACGAGTGAGAAAAGTGGCTTCAACTGACAACACAGGCCACGCGGCTGAGGGCATCTCCATTCATACTTCCTCCAAGTATATACCCCTAAAACGTAGTGTTTTCAATGATTTTAGCTTGTTTTCAGTGAAGTTTTTTTTCTTCTACAAATTTAAGTATATTCCTCTATATCTGTAGCTAAATAGCTCTTGATATTTACTACAACTACATTTTACAAAATTAGTAGCTAAATATATGTATTTTTCATGAAATTTAATTATCAATTTTAATCCTAAAAACAACGTTATCTTAAGTGTTTTAATGTATTTTTCAAAGGTTGTAATGCAGCGAAAAATGACAGTTTTCAGCCCATTTTTTGATAAAGAAATTATATATTGGAATTACATTTGTTTTCCTTCACATATGAACTTTTACATTACTCTAAGCAAATAATGAGAGTTTGAGGCTATTATTTGTGATATAATGGTAGTTTGAATGCGTTTTTCATAGTTGTTTGTAACATGTAGTGGATTATATATATATATATATATATATATATATATATATATATATATATATATATATATATAATAGGTTCCTTAGTTATGCTATATGCATAAATGATGTATTTTCAATTATATTATATACGTATATAACAGTTTAAGTCGCTAGGAACTTTTTTGTTTACAAATGTGTGGGTTATATTACATTTTACATGATATTTAGGAAAGTTAGAATGGGCTATCTGGAGAGTGTGTCATTTTGTGTCTTCATCTGTGTCAGTATGGCTATAAATGAACAAATTACAAAAAATATCTACAAAGTGGCTACCAACAGTAGTCGCCATCTAGTGTTTATTTACTGAGTGTCGTACCGCTGTCGTCGTCGCCTGAAAAAAAAATGCGTAGCAAAATTTGAAACCGTCTATACTTGCAGATACAAAGCATAAAACAATGCTGAAACAGGGTAGATTATACAGTCATGATATAAACTACTGTGTATCATCTTCAGTGGCACATAAAAATCAGTAGTGATGTTATAATTCGTAATATTTGGCGCCTGGCGACATCACTGCAGGTGGCGACTTTACTGTTATCTACGGTAGTTATTGATGATATGTAGTTTGTTTCCTTTAATTGAAGTATATATGCCTTATTTGAGTTTAATTTCACCCCGTATATAGCTTTACATTATTACGTAACTGATATTTGCTACCTGTTTATAGCTTTACTTAACTGCATAACTGATATTTGTTTCATCTACACTTTACCAAATTTGTAACAAAAAATATATCTTTTAAATGCTTTTTACTATCAATATTAATCTTAAAATTAACGTTTTTTTCAAGTGATTTAGTGTATTTTTGAAAGGCAAAAAAAATGTTGAAAATTGACATTTTCCAACCCTTTTTTCGATACAGAAATTCTACAAAATTTGTAGCAAAAAAAATGTATTTTAAATGCTTTTTACTTATCAATTTTAATCTTAAAATCAACGTTTTTTCGAGTGTTTTAATGTATTTTTGAAAGACAAAAAAATGTTAAAAATTTAGTTTTCAGCCCTTTTTTTGATACAGAAATACTAATTTGGTATTATAGTAGTTTTCGTTAAAAAATGCTATTTTAAACTACTGTAAGCTTATAAAAGGAGTTTGAGGCTATTTATTGTGATATAGTTGTATATTACAAGTTTTTTTCAGTTTCTAGTAAATTGTAGTGTTATGTCATAAATAAATGAAATTTTCTTATTATAATGCTTTATACCCTCAAAATGTGTTGTTTTTAATGATTTTAGCTAGTTATCGGTGAAATGTAGCTTTTTTTCTACAAATTGAAGTATACAATCCTTTTTTTAGATTAATTTGCGCATATAAGTAGCTTACATTACATTAAGCTAATACATAGAGTAAGAGGTTACTAATTGTGATATAACGGTATATTGCAAGCGTTTTTCATAGTTTCTTGTAAACTGTAGTGTTATTGTATATATACAAGGAGTTTTACTTATCATATTGTTATATATCCCTAAAATGTAGTGTTTTCAATTATTTTAGCTTGGTTTTCGGTGGGTTTTTTTTTCTAGAAATTGAAGTACAGTATATTCCTCTATATATGTAGCTAAATAGCTTCTGATATTTGCTACAACTACATTGTACAAGATTAGTAGCTAAAAATGGCTCTCCTGAGCGACTGCGGCATGCCTTCCGGAAGCGCGATTTTCAAGCGCATACAAAAACCGCGCCAACATTCGTAGAAGTCCACAAACTGTGTCACATATAGGCTGAGATGTCAGCTCTCGATACCGCACACCACCATCTGCCTAACTACGCTACGCTTTTCTTTTACTTTGTTATTTGCTCTCTACGTATGCCTTATTTTGTGGTGTATATTCCTCACAAGAGCCTTCTGATACAAGTTTATACACAGAAAGAGCCATCAGAGTGCTTTATAGGTGCAATATCGAGCGCTTTGTATTATCAATTACCCCATACTCCCTCCACCACCCCACCACAGTACAGTTACTCGCAAGCGGTTTGGTGCCATTCACGCCAGTTATTTCAACTCCCGACCACAACCCCATACGTTTGGGTAAAAAAAAAAAAAATATATTGCCGGATGCAGATTTTTACTACCTTGACGTTGTTGTGATTTTCATCCAATTCTGTAATGGTCACATTTTTGCTCCCTTTGCCGCACTGGGGACCCGGGAAAATGAAAAGCTCACGCAGTCCCCGGGTTAATAATCTCTATAATAGTGTTAGATCAGACCTATCGTGGGGTCATGTGTAGGGTTATCAGAGGGTTATAGGGTGGGAATGGGGTAAGAGAGAGTACTGATTCATAGTAGGATATATTATTTCATATGGTAAAATGTTAAGATAGGGGCATACGCTATGCTGCGTGTGACCTCGGTGCTCATCCCCGTCACATTAGCCCTTGAGCCTGTGTTAGGTGACAACCCGCTACCCCGGGACACTGGGCTAGTGTGACATCTGGGTTACCACAGTTACCTTTACCAGGTTTCCCCAGGTACCCATTTATCGACCAAACTCAAAAGGAGGATGAACAGCTGGGTGGGATGCCGCCGACTGTCCTGACCCGGATTCGAAACACCGGGCCCGCAGATTCGTAGCTAGGCGCACTAGTCACTACACAACGGAGGCGGATATTTCATATGGACTCTTTCTATAATGTTACTCTATACTTGAGTAAACTGTACTGACAATCTATTTTACTCTAAATGACATGCTCGATCAAAACCTGTAAATCTAACATCAAAAGTTAAGTTATACACTGCACACTACACTTTCTCATTTATTTGGTAAAGGAAGAAAATATCAATTTTTACAATATTTTCATATTTACATATCTGTACAAAATATCCAAAGGCAACTGTAGAGACAAGGGAGTGCATTGCATCAAAAAATTTGTCAAGGGCTCATTACATACATGTTTCTGTAGTAAAAAGAAGTCTTAACAAATTTTAAATTCAAGAAAATGTAAGTATCTGAGATTGAGTTCACGTGTCGTTTAGTGTATATTTATCACACAAGAAAACTTAGATTTCTCTTTGAGCAAAGCACACTGCCACCCTTGACACACTTTGTAATGATAAGCATAATCTATGCTACAAAACTTGAGATTTCAAGAGCACTGGAGTATTAAGATTAGTTTTGATCCTGGAAATGGAGGGCGAAACCTTGGGACGACTGCGGCTTATCATACTTTTCCTGTTTGAGGCTGTCCTGAGGCAGCCATCAGCAAAGGATACCTTTATTTTCATAAAATGCTACAGCTAGAGGACATATGGCATTGAATCAACAAGTTTGTGAAAGCAAGTGTCCATAATACTCCTGAAGCTTAGTTAATGTTTGCAAGATAGTTTCAGAACATAATACAAAATGCTGGTCTTGTCTAATACACATTTCAGATTGCAGCACGCTATGCATGGCACTATTCTACCTGAATCGAGTTTATCAAGAAATCTTGTATTAAAAAGGGACATACGGTCTCTACCTCACAAGCTTGAACCACACCCTTTATTATCAATTTCATAATCAACAGTAAAACAAAGTAATGACAGAGCAATCAAAATGTTAAAGGAATATTAAAGCAACAATACTAAAAGCACACATATGAATAATGGATCCTCCTAATCTATGAAGTAATGAGTATTAATGTATAAATGTATATTCAAAAGTTTCTTAAAAAATCGTGGGAAATATACACTTAATCAATATCATATCTTAGGGTTTATTGTTTAAACTTTTTTTCAACCAATTTTGTGCTAGCACTTATTACATACAGTAAACCCGGTCTAATTTGAACTTCGGATAATTCGAACTGTTTCAGGCCAGTTCAAATTTTTCAACAACTTTCCGGAATTGTCCGGCCGGGCCTTACGGGCCTTGCGAGTCTGACCTCTCCCATGCGGGCGGCAGCTGCCTCAGTCTTTCGCACGCTTTCCTCCCGGCAACATCTCCCCGCAGAGTGCTCGCTTATACAACCACGTGTTCTTTTGTTGCCTCTCTAGCCTTGAAGTGGATTATTTTGTGGATTATTACTATCAGTGATGCCTGAGTGCTCAGTGTACAGTAGTACTGTACTGCATTTCAAGATTTCAGTATCAACCATGTTTTGGTGAGTACAAGTAATACAATCTGTGCTGTTTTGGCATGTTTTTGTGAGTTCTTATAGTGTGGAGGGGCTAGATAAGAGGAGAGGTAACCATCGGATAATTCGGACTTTCGGCTAATTTGACCCAGATCTCCCTCCCCCTAATTAGTTAGACTTAGAGAGGGTTTACTGTACTGATACAATTTGCTTCATAAGTACATGACTTTATATAGAAAAAATTACCATTACATATATGATACTACTAAACAAGAAACTTTTATATGCAAAGGGTATATAAGTTTATCACAAATTTCTGTTTAGTACAAATACAGGCTAACATCTCAAAAAATAAATGAATGATTCAAAATTTGTTAGCGATTTTCTACAAGTGGTCCACCATAGCAATATACTATATAACCTTTTCTAAATGTGACATGAAAAACAAGGGGAAATGTGAAGACAATTTGGATAAAACAGGTAGATTTTTTGAATTTTGTAGAAACTGAAGTATTGACAAGGAGAGGTTACAAAATACAAATGTATACTTTCCAAATTTACAAAATGATAAAGTTGAGTGAGAAGGTAGAAATTTTGCTAAAACATTTAGTATATGGAACATTTGCATATACCATAGAAATATGTACAAAATATGTCAACTAATTATTGAACTCAATACTAATTTACAAATATAAATTAATTTCATGCTAGCTGGAAACCTAGACATGCCCAATAATATATAGCCTAAAATAAACTGCTTAGTAGAACTGATATGATTATAAAGTTTGCACTGCTTAATTAAAGAAACACAAGTGCAGACCTAATGTTTTCATGTTTCTCATACTTATATATAATTTCCAAGAAACCAGACACCTTTGTATGACTTACAAAATAGAAAAAAAATAGTGCATCATTTAAATCACTTGTGTTCTATTTGAGACCTCTTCTCCTATGCCTTAACACATCTAAAAACAAATATTTTGTAATTTCCTTCCTGAGACACCAGAATAATGGATACTGTATAATGATCAAGTCACATACAAATTGTGTTGTAATTGTTTACTAATAAATAGCCCAAGGTTGTCAGTTATAAAGTCAGGTCCATAGTCAGAAGGGCAGATTCCAACCACGTTTCTCTTTCAGTAGCATTTCAACTCCATCACTCACACTTCAGCATTGTAAGTGTATCAATAAATGTAACTCATATTTGAAGGGAAGGCAAGACACGATGAAATAGAAAATGTGACTAAAAGCAGTAATGAGATATCCTGGAATATTGAAACACAGTAAAAGATGGTAGTTTCAGGGACACGGTTAAGGTTTTCCATGAAAGCAGAGGTGAGCCACTGAGTGGTAGCATTGAAAGGATTTGGAGGAACTTGAAAGGGTAATTTGAAAGAGAAAATACCCTGTGGAAAAAAAGAAAAAGAAAAAAAAGACTCCTGACCAACAGCCATATATGGTTGTGATGCACAGAAACTGTATGGTGTCCCAGTTAGGAGAGAAACTGGAGGTGGAGCGGCGTGCGTCTTTACTGAGTCCCGTCCTGAAGGCAACTGCCTATACATTACGCCGCGAGGCTTATGGCATCGTGGGAAAACATATTGTACATGCACATACATATCTAACATCACCCTCCTAAGATGAATGCAGGGTTACATGGCATGAATCTTTCATTATCCTGAGGCAAATCCTGGTACTACCTAAATGCAATATCAAAAAAGAAAGCGAACATAACACTGGCTGTTCTCGCCTGCTCAAATAATACATACACAAAGAATAACATTAAACGTACAACGTAAATCTTTTAAACGTAATCCTGCAACCACCTGGGACGTCTTGCTTCCCTTCTGGGGCGAGTTGCCTGTTGTGGGGGCGGGGCCGGGAGGTGTGATGGTGATGATGGGTGAGCTGGCGTGTGGGCGGTGTAGCGGGCCTCAGGTGTTTCGGATTCCTGAGGGAGAGGCGGCCGCTACCGTCTAGCTGAATGGTATACTGTCTGTGCGGGAGTACTTCTACTTCGATTCCCATCCTGTCCCACAGATAGGAAGCTTGGTTCTGCACTCGTACATAAATGCCGAGCGACAGGGGCTGTAGTCCTCGGGGTGTGTTGCCTCCTGCGAGCGCCTCGTTATTTTGGGATATTTGCACCTCCCGTCTGCGTAATATTCGGCCCCACTGATTGTCCACCTTGAGGTGCCAGTGGGCCGTGGGAACCCCGTCTCGTAGGTGTCTGCCTGCGGCAAGTTGAGCTGGTGATCTAGAAACGCTATCAGCGTAGGCCATGTACATGTACCCCTCGTGCTGGAACATGTCTGCCACCGTCATCTGGAAGGGGTAGTCCGGGAATGGTGTCATGATGAGCGCCTCCGCAGGTTGCCTTGGGGCATGAGTTTCGCATGCTACGCATGATGATCTGTGGTGCTGCAGATCCCCTTCGACCCCCGGCCAGTACACTGACTGCCTGGCTCTCCGCAGCATGGAGTCGAGCCCCTGGTGACCGGCGTGAAGGTTCGCTGATATTTGCTGGCGGAGGGCTTCGGGCATCCCCGACGACGTACGTAAGATGACGAGACGTACACAACCCTGATCAAACATGTACGTCACCAAGTCCTGGGCGACTGCCAACCTGTCTCTCACGCCGTAGAAGGGACGAAGGCAAGCTACTTCCTGGGACTTTTGTTGGTGCCAGTCGTCAGCCAGGACTTTGGCCAGCAACAGTTGGTAGACAGGGTCGTCGGCGGCTGCTCTCCTGACCCTTGCTTCATCTATAATGTGCCCCTCGTGCCCAATCGCGGCAACCATTGCGGCTGCTACTGCCTCGGTGAGGTCCTCGTCCAGGTCAGTGTCTGTCGAGCCAGGTGGAGCCTTGAGTGACGGATAACGTGACAGGAAGTCCGCTGCACTGTTTCTCCTCCCAGGCAGGTACTTCACCTGGAAGTGAAACTGCAGCGTCCTCTCTTTAAGTCAGAAAAGCCTTGGGTTTACCACGTCCGTCAGGGCCCTGTCACCGAGGAGCCTGGTAAGGGGGCGGTGGTCGGTAATGATGGTGAGGTTGGAGCACCCTAAAAGGAAGTCTTGCTTTCTGAAGGCACCATACCACAGCCAGGGCTTTCCCCTCCACTGCAGCGTAGCCTGTCTCGGCGGTGGTGAGGTGGCGGCTGCCTCACAGAGCGAGGCGCCACCCTCCCTTACAACAGAAGGGCGTGGCGGCAGAGGAACAGTCGCAGTACTGCTGAAGGACGACAAACCCGATACCTTCTTTGTTCCAATCGGTGATGGCAGCTGTGGGGCAGCTTGTCATAATATGCCAAGCCATCCTTGGCAAGTTGGCATATAGTGTCCTGGGCTAGGTGAAACTTGACGCGGAGGTGATCGTCCCAGTACACCTGTTTCCCGACAGGTTTTCTCAGGAGCTCCCTGAATGCGTTCATAATGGGGGCCGTGGCGAGGAATGGGGCGAGTTGATTTACAAACCCGCACCACGATCTTATGTCTGAGATGGAAGGCTGATGGAAAAGTTCCTGATGGCCGCCAGGCGTTCATCGGTGGGCTTGTAAGCATCCAAGCCAAGATGAAAGCCCACAAAGTCAACCTCCTCCTGGCAAACTGGAATTTTTCGGGCTTGACGGTGATGCCCTTTGCTGCACACATAGCCAGGAAATTGTAGACGTGCCAGAAAGCCTCCTCAACGCTGCTGTCGTGCAGGAGTGTGTCGTCAACACACTTGTATCTCCTGGGGATGCCTTGGATGGCGTCGTCAAAGCGTTTTGTGTAAGCATCCCCGGCAGAGCAGTGGCCCATGGGGGTCCGGCAGTACCTGAACCTCCCCCACGGTGATGAATGTGGTGAGGCTGCGGCTGTCTTGGTCTAGCTCCACCTGATGATAACCCCAGTAATCCCCAGTATGCATCCGCTACAGTCTTGAAGGAGTGCTTGGGGACCCCGGACACCATGTCAAAAGGGGCTGGGGTATGGTGTGTTTCCCTTAAGCACGATGCATTGAGGCGCTGGTAATCGACCGTGCGTCGCGGCTGGCCGGATTTTTTTGCGACCACTACCATGCGAGCAAACCACTCCGTGGGTTGTCCTGGTGGGACAGGTTCGATGATGCCTCGCTTGATATCCTCATCGAGCTGTTCTCTCACCTCGTCCTCCCAGAGTTTCGGCACCGCTGCTGGTGTGGCATGCGTGGGGGAGCGTGTTAGGTGTTAGGTGGATATGGTGCGGCTTGCCCTCCATCACGGGTAGTGGTTTTCTGGCGGTGTTTAATGCTGTGAACGAGAAATGCTGGAGTAGCCATTCCTCTAGCCTAGCGACGTGCTCCTCCAGTGGTGGGAAGGGCAGAGATGCGGGCCTGAGCGGCAACTGGCTGGGTGCGTGTGCCGCCTTCCCCGCGACCTGTGTGTGTGCCACTGACGGGGGGCTGTGAGGGAAGTTCTCTGGCACTAAACCCAATTCCTTGCACGCATCTAGCGATAGAAAGAGGGCCTTGGCTGACTGGATGAAGTAGACGTCTTATTCCGTGGATAAACCACCAAGGGTGATTCTACACACGGCGGAACCGAGGCATTTCAAGGGTAAATCTGCTACATCCTGTAGGGTGGCTCGAACGTGTAGCAGCGCAGGCCTGATGTGGAGGTCGGAGATCAGCGAGGGCCCGGCAACACAGACTTGCGCCCCTGTGTCAGCTATGGCCACTGTAGACAGTGTAGCCCCTTTTGCCACATGTGTGACAGACACTCCCACCTTGGGTTACTTAGAGAAGTGGGTGCCTGCGATGGCCACGGCACCTGAAACATCCTGGGTGGGCACCTGGGTGCTAGAACGTCTAGTACTCCTGCAGCACCTCTTGAAGTGGCCCTGCCTTTGGCAACCGTGGCAGATGGCTGTCCTGGCCGGGCAGGAGGCCCTGTTGGAGGCGTGGGAGATGCCACAATTTCCGCAGAAGCGTAGTGTGGATTGTGCTTTGCCGACTGTTGAAGTGGCAATGTCGGGAATGTATTCCTCTTCCTCCGCAGTGCCAGCCGCACGAGCAGCTTCCCTCCACAATTTCCCACCTTCGGCGTCTTGGCGCACTGCCTCGAAGGTACAGCATATAACCCTGAGGGCATCCACGCTGTCTATAGTCACGAGTTTGGTAGAATTGCCTTTTCAACGTCCCGTCACCGAGGCCTACCATCAACTTCCTTAGTAGAATGTACTCCGAGAGGTTAAGGTCGCACTGAGGGCATTTAAACACACAATCGGTCGCCTTTTGCGCACACCTTATGAAGTAATCACTTACGCACTCGTCTTGCCCCTGCACCACACTGAAAAACTCTGACCACTGCACTGCTTGATTAGAGGAGCGAAGCACCAGCTTACCGATGGCATCCAGTGCCGCGTTCGGTGTGAAGGCAATCAAAAGCTAATCTTGCGTCTACCGCGCACTGCAGGGCGGGGACACAATGGAGCCTGATGTGATGCACCGCCTCCTGTGGTGGACATCTGCAAAGGTGCAGCCAGCACTCTATGGACCTTCTCCACGACCTGAAGGTGGCGGGCGACATCTGCAACTCGCATTTTTCAGGGGCAGCCGAGGGAGGCACCCGCGGTGTAGGAGCTCCTGCTGGGCCGCGGGGACTGAGTGCTGCCAGGCCGGATTGGAGTGTCATGATGGCTTGTTGCTGGGCGGCGATGGTCTCTCTCGCTTCGCGGAGCGCCGGCATGAGTCCGCGGGGGACTGTGGGCGCTGGGGTCCTGCGTGTTGAGTAGATGGACCGGCGAGGTAGTGGCATCTTGGGGATTGCGGTGGTACTTGATCATAAGTAAGCTGCGTCATGTATGGTGTCCCAGTTAGAATAGAGAAACAGGGGGTGGAGCGGCGTGCGTCTTTACTGAGTCCCGTCCTGAAGGCAACTGCCTATACATTACGCCGTGAGGCTTATGGCATCGCGGGAAAACATATTATTGTACATGCACATATCTAACTTAAACCAAATGCACAACTACCAAAGATGAATTGTCTGCAGTATTTGAGAACAAATACTAATATGATATGGTTTGACATGAGAAATGAGAGGGCCAGGGCCACAAGAACAGTCTTATTACAAAGGTAATTCATGGTACTTATTGGTTCTGTCACATGGAATAAATGAATGCTATTGTTAATAGGTTCTGGGAAGTGTACATTGTTGTAGTTAACTGACATTTCTTTGCCCAAATTTGTTGTTAATACTGCGCTAAAAACAGATCTGGATGTCTGCCAAAACAAACGGTTATAAGATTTTATTCAAAAATAATGGAACAAGTGGCTGGATAGTGGGGAAAAGTCTTTCAGATTAGTAGCCTAACAAATACTCAGAACCCACACATAAGGTATTGTTGATTGTAGTAGCTAATTGATAAAAATTTTACTACTTTTCAGCAATGCTGAACCTAAGAACACAACTGAAATTTTTAAGATTTGCACAATTTGAGGGTCATCTTGTAAGGCAGGTAGATTTCAATACTTATATCTTTAGTTGAAAATTTTGAGGGTATCTTATATGCCAATATATATATATATATATATATATATATATATATATATATATATATATATATATATATATAGTAAACCCTCGCTTTTACGGACTTCTATATAACGAATTTCGACTTTAACAAACTTTTTCTGCCAGTTCAATATACACTAAAACCCTTATAACTCGGCACAATAGGGGCTCTGGCCTTGGCGAGTTATTCATAATGCCGAGTTATGCAAATGCCATAATGGTCTAAAATCCTGAAATGGGTAAAAATTCAAAATTTTGTAAATACAGGATCCAGGGAGACGTTCTTAACTGGCTTAAACCTCTTCTTGGTAGTCTTGAAGGTGCTTGGATCCTCTAAAGTAAGGGCATGGGCACGAATCTTCTCTTTTTTTTCCCTCGATATCATAGAATGTGCTGGATTTGATATCAAACGTAGCACAAATAGCACGTATGGACGCACCTGCATCCATCCTTGCCAGCACTTTTGCCTTTTCCTGCAGGCTCAGGCTCTTCAATTTCATTCCCTTCCTGCTGGAGACACCCTTGCGTGATGGAACTGACATCTTGAAATACAGTAGTGTATGATGTAATCCCAAAACACGTAAAATTGATGGCAAAGTAAAGCAAAGGTCGGGTACCAACGCGTAGGCTGACACATACTTATGAGACTTATGTCAAGATCAAACCCGAGCTTGACAGACAACCTACAAAGCGATACTAAGCAGAAGAGGTCACAAGAAGAAGAAGAAGACTGCGGATATGCCATATGTAAGCAAAAAGATAGATATAACTCGGCAATATGCCGGGATACATTATTTTTTGCCGACTTTCTGTATACATGTTCGCACAAGAGGTTGTGAGGGCCATGATATGCCGAGTGTAAACCAAGAGATGCAGTTATAACTCGGCAACATGACGATACAAAATTTTTTGCCGCCTGTCTTTGCCTTGCCGAGTTACATAAAATTCCGAGTTATACAATGCCGAGTTATAAGGGTTTTAGTGTATGCTTGGATTTACCAAATAAGTTCGGTAAATGCGAGGTTCGGTTCGGTGGTGGGCCGGCCGAATATTTACATGCAGGTCGATCGGTGGCTGTGAAAACAAAGCCGAGTGGGCGGTGAAAAATGTCAACTTTGACCTCAATTCGCGACCTCTAAATATTAATATTTTTTAAAATCCTTTTGCACACATTATTTTGTACGGGAATGAAACCAGAAAACCACCCGCACACCTAAAAAGCGGATAAAATAAAATTCACTATATGGCTAAGTGCCACCCTAGCTTACACTCCTCACAGAGGAAGAGGACCGGTCCTTCCTGCTGGCCCAAAGGGAGGACGAGCCCCGCGGTTCTCTCGGTTCTCGAGACATGTCCCTTGCTGTCAAAGAGAAGAAGGTCAAGGAGAAGTTGGAGTCAAAGAATCGCCGGCGGGCGGAAGCGGAGGCGAAAGTGTGCCTTGAGCTTGACCGGTCCGTTGTGCTTTCGGGCAGTTCTTCCGCGGGCAGTTCTTCCGACTCCACTGCCAGTGCCGGCAACAGTCCTACCCGGCCGTTGCGGCGTGCACACGAAGGGAACGTCTTCAACGATGGCGACGACGAGAGGCCCTCAACGTCGGCACATACTCCGAAGCGCATGCGGGCGAGCGTGCGAAAGTCCGTCCTCAACAGTGAACTGGCCGCCGCGCTCGACCGGACCAAGGTGTCCAACCGCAATGCGGTTCACGTGTTGTCAGCTGCAGCACGGAACTTAGGACACGACCCCGCCGAGCTGGTGCTGAACCGCGAATCCTTCAGGCGCGCTCGGATGAAGTTCCGAGAGGAGGCTGCCAAGGAGATCAAGGCCGCGTTCAACCCCGACGCCGTTCTCATCGTCCACTGGGACGGAAAGATCGTCCCGGAGAGCGATGGCGGGGGAGGGAGCGTCGACCGGCTCCCGGTCCTGGTGTCGGGGGGCGGAGTGGTCAAGCTCCTCACCGTCCCCAAGCTCCCGTCCGGCCGAGCACAGGACTGCGCTCAGGCCGTGCTCACAGCGCTGGAGGACTGGGAGCTGGAGGAGCGGGTCCGCGGTCTCAGCTTCGACACCACGGCGGTGAACAGCGGGCTGGTGAACGGGGCTTGTACCCTCATCGAGCAGAAGCTGTATCGGCCCGTCCTCCACCTGGCCTGCCGGCACCACGTGTACGAGCTGGTCCTGGAGAAGGCCTTCTCCACCTGCCTTGGAGTCTCGAGCGGCCCCGACATCCAGCTGTTCAAGAGGTTCCAAGGCGGGTGGGAGTTCATCGACAGGACCACGCCGGAGCCGTTCCGGAGCGGGACGAGCTGCTGGTCAACTTCCGCCGCTTCCTCGACCACGCCCAGCCCCGGGCCGACTACCGGGAACTTCTGGAGCTCTGCGTAATTGCTCTTGGCGGAGTTCCGAAGCGCGGCATCCGCTTCTCCCGCCCCGGACCGCTCCACCGGGCCAGGTGGATGGCAAAGGGCATCTACGCTGTGAAGGTCTTCCTCTTCAGGGAGCAGTTCCGGCTGACGGCAGCCGAGGCCCAGGGCATCAGGCGCTGTGCGCTGTTCGTCGTCCGCACGTACGCCGCCGCCTGGTTCCGGACTCCACTCGCCGCTGCTGCGCCGGCGCTGGACCTGGCCTTCGTGAACGCGCTCCGCGCCTACCCCGACAAGGAGCTGTCGAAGGCGACAGTCCCGGTCTTCGGCCGCCACCTGTGGTACTTGAGCGAGCGGCTGGTGGCTCTGGCACTCTTCGACCCCGACCTTCCCCTCGGGGTCAAGCGAGACATGGTCCAGGCCATAGACTTGCAGGAGGAGGAGGAGGAGGACGAGGACCCACCCCGCAAGTCCGCAGTGGACATCAAGAGCGCCGCTCTCGCGACCAAGACGGTGGCGAGCTTCGTCACGCCGTCGTCCAAGCAGCTCTTCAAGATCCTCGACCTGGAGGCGGGGTTCCTCAACAAGGATCCAGCCGACTGGGAGGAGGACAGCAGCTACCAAGCCGCCGCTCGTGTAGTCCGAGAGCTACGGGTGGTGAATGACTTCGCCGAGCGCGGTGTGGCGCTGATGCAGGCCTACAACCAGGCCCTCACGAAGGACGAGGAACAGCGCCAGTTCCTCCTGCAGGTCGTTGAGGACCACAGGAAGCGGTACCCCGACGCCCGCAAGTCGACTGCGACTGCTAACCAGGCCACATAGAGTGAGAGATGGGTGCCCACTGCCCATGATCCCCCCCCCCCCCCCGATGAGGGGCTAATACTCTGCAAGAGAGGGGGACCTGGAGTAGACCAGCATTCCGGTGTGACCAAAACTGAGTGAAATACCAATAAACAATATGAAAATGACTAAGAAATGCCTTTTAATCATCCAATTATAGTGTAACAACAACGTCAGAAACGAATTTGATAATCTTGAAATTTGCCCCCAAAATCTCAACTTTTACCTCGATTCGCGACCTTTAAATATTAATATTTTTCAAAACAAATTTGCATACGTTATTTTTTACGGGAATGGAACCAGAAAACCACCCGCACGCATTAAAAATAAAAAATCAATTTTTAAGTGCCACCCTAACATACATACATACATACATACATATACGAGTATATATTAATATATATATATATATATAATAAATATATATATATATATATATATATATATATATATATATATATATATATATATATATATATATATATATATATATATACACACAGTGGTCCCTCTAGTTTGGGAATATAATTTGTCTAGCCAAACCAGTGCCAAAAGTGAATTTCGCCAACCGCGAATAGTCCTTTCAATGGGAAAATTATCCATTATTCTTTGACGAGGCCCGAGTTCACCCTTTTGACCTCCATTTTTGTAGTTTAACTGCTTAAAAGCAAAGACATTATACATGAAACATTAACAACAATACAAGAGGCAATAGATAATAGATGCTATTTACCATGAATTATATAGAGTTAGGCCTGGTGAGACGAGTGAGTGTGGTGGTTGTGGCTGTGTGTTTACCTTTCCTCAACTCTCGTTTCTCCGCTTTTTTGCCCTTGTCCTTATCGTCACTTGGCTTCCTCCAACCACCACCACCACCACCAGTACTTGTAAATGCCATAGTCTTAGCTCGAAACGCCAAAGGAACCGTCACTTGGAGCAAAAAACTGCGCAGTCATCAAGATGGCTGCCGGGAAGATAACAAACACCAACATGGTACCTTGTGAGCGGTGCATTCTGGGCCAACGTCATTCCATGACTTCAGCGCGCGTCTTGCCAAAAATGAATTTGAAGCGCTAAATTCAGATTGTGGTACAGGTTGAAGTTCCCAAACTCGGCAACCTCGGGACCAGCACCGATCCGAGTAATGGAGTTTTCCAACTTTTAGAACGTAGATATATTAAGGGGGAAAAAAGCATGAAAATCACATGAAAAAAATCCTGGACGTTTGGGAGCCATAATACCAATAACAGACCTGTAAAAGTACACAAAATAACAGTGTACACAACTCTACAGTCACAACACCACTGAACAATAACAACAAACAAATCGGCGGGAGAAACCAAGCAGCCTAGTGTGGTGGCACCTAGCGGCCGACCCGGCAACTATGCGCCGGGTTTTGGGTGTTCTGCCGTGTTTTGGAAAATCCGGAACCATAGCCGAGTTTTGGGTGTTGCCGAGTCTTGGGATGCCGAGTTTGGGAACTTCAACCTGTACCATATCCAACCTATCACCAATACTGTGTTTCGCCAAGCTGAAACTCCCCAAACGCGAGGGACCACTGTGTCTATATATATATATATATATATATATACACACAACCCTCATTTTCCCGGACTAATAGGGGGGAGCACTGGTCCGGGAATCGCAACAGTCCGAGGCCATTACCCACCCCTGGACGTTTATCCTACTCTAGTATTTACTGTCCGGCAACCGCCAATATCAACTACACTGCCTCGGACTTTTACGTCACTTTGTTGTTGTTTTTAGGGCTGCAAAGATCCCTTGGGGAACACTATGAGCCCTGGTGATGTCCTATGATGCTATCACAGGCACTGTAGTTGACCTGTCTTCCTCAGGAAGGCACAGGATAGGCGGATGACAGTGTTGCCAGAAGGGGTGGACGCCAGCTGCCGCCAGCAGGGTGGGCAGGTCAAAGGTGGCGACGTTCAGGGTGAGTACTTGAGAGCGTAGCAGTACATGGTGGGAGTGGAAGCGCGAACACTGCAGCAGAAAGTGTTCAATAGTCTCGGAGACGTTCCTGCACCAGGGGCAGTGGGGGTCAGGACTGACGGAGGCAGTGCAGGTGAACCGTGAGTGTCTTGTGCCCAAATGTAAACAATACGACCGTTGAGCATGCTGCCAGCTGGCGGGAGGCCAGCCACCGCCAGCAGGGTGGGCAGGTCAAAGGTGGCGACGTTCAGGGCGAGGAGTTGAGAGCGTAGCATTACACGGTGGGAGTGGAAGCACGGACACTGCAGCAGTGTTCAATAGTCTCAAGACGTTCCTGCACCAGGGGCAGTGGGGGTCAGGGGACTGACGGAGGCAGTGCAGGTGAATCGTGAGTGTCTTGTGCCCAAATGTAAACAATACAACCGGTGAGAATGCTGCCAGTTGGCGGGAGGCACAGACACTGACAGGAGACGCTCGGACCGCCAGACAACTTTGTCAATTTACGGACAGGACCAGGCATTTGTCCGGGACTCTGACATATCGCCGGACCTCGGATTTTGTCCGGCAAATCCGATATCTGGGAAATGGAGGTCCGGGAAAACGAGGTTTGTGTGTATATATATATTAGTGTTGGATCGATTGACCGCAACCGCACTGCAACCACACAAAAATTCACAACAGCAACCGTATTTTTAGAAGTCTTCACAACTGCAACCGCCATTCCATAAATGCGGTTGCGGTTGTGAAAGCTTAGTATAGATAGTATGCACGTGACGTCATGATCAAGTGATAAACAATATCAAAGCGACTCTGGCCGAGGAACCCGGGGAAAAAGGTTTACTTCCACAGTTATTTATCCCCTACCAAATACAATTATCAGTATAAATGCTAGAATGTTATCATCAGAAATGTTTGTTCTATAACAATATCACATAAAACACAGTAAAAAACTAGATAAATGCCATTATGAGACTGAAGAAATACGCATTTGAATTAAAATTAAAATTGACATTTTCTGAGGGAAGGAGTTTTTGGTAAGGTGAAGAAAAAATTTGGCATAATTACGGAAATGTATATATATATATATATATATATATATATATATATATATATATATATATATATATATATATATATATTATATAGTCAGCGCAAAAAAACTTGGGACGCAAGAAAACTTAGGACGGGAATAACGTCTTAAGCCTTTTTGTCATTTTCGGTGGTAGCGCTTGATTTTTTTTTGCGTTTTTTGTATATCTGGCAGTGTACTAGGCTGTCTGCTGTAGATTCCTTACTGCAGCCCACTCAGTATCTTCAAAGTCATAATAGGAAGAGGTTGTTATGTTTGGTTCTCCCACCTTCCTACACTCCCCTTCGCCCCTCCATCATCTACCGCCTCCTCCAGGTCTACTACTATAAAGCATTTTGCCGGGCAAATCTTTATCCATTGCGAAGAAGGCACATATAGTAACCTTGTACCGAGGTGGGAAAACCATGGGCCAGATAGCGAGGGAGAAGTGTGTTTCCAAACATACCGTCTCGGTCTGGTGCAGGCGGGCGCAAGATGGTGAATTAGACTGCTTCGGAGTGGAAGAAAGGGTCAGGGCACCCAAGAAAAACTTCAAAGAAGACTCATATACTGCTCAAAAGGATTGTTGACATCAATGTTATAAAAAAAAACTTTTTTTTTTTTTACATTTGTGCCTATAGCGCCTGTAGGCAGTGACTACTAAGGCCCGGATGGTAGGCCCTGGAGGTTCACTTCAGGGCTGTGATGGTTGACCCTCGCCCGTGGTGGCACAGGCAGAATGATAATATGTGTAATGATATTATAATCTTCTTTCAGTCATATTTTATCAATATTTTTGTAATCATCGTATCACCGAGTTTGATCCCAGATGAGAACCAAATTCTTTCTGCACCGTCGAGTGGCCTAAGAATACCCACATGCTGCTCATTAACTCTACCTTAGATTTTGGGAGGCCGCATGAGCCTCTAATCACAGGCGTCACTATTACAATCCTGCCTACGCCACCCAAAAAAAAAAAAAAAAAAAAAAAAAACATTTACCGCCAGTCGTAAAGTCGAACAGTCGTAATTTGTGTAGGTCGTAAGTCGGCGAACAGTTGTATATATATACAGTGGTCCCTCCCGTTTGGCGATTTAATTAGTCTAGCCAAACCAGCGCCAAAAGTGATTTTCGCCAAACGCGAATAGTACTTTCAATGGGAAAATATCCATTAGTCTTTGACGAGGCCCGAGTTCACCCTCTTGACCTCCATTTTTGTAGTTTAACTGCTTAAAAGCAAAGACATTATACATGAAACATTAACAACAATACAAAAGACAATAGGTAATAGATGCTATTTACCATGAATTATATAGAGTTAGGCCTGGTGAGACGAGCGAGTGTGGTGGTTGTGGCTGTGTGTTTACCTTTCTTCCACTCTCTTTTCTCTGCTTTCTTGCCCTTGTCCTTATCGTCACCTGGCTTCCTCGAACAACCACCACCACCACCAGTACTTGTAGATGCCATAGTCTTAGCGCGAAACGCCAAAGGTATCGTCACTTGAAGCAAAAAACAGCGCAGTCGTCAAGATAGCTGCCGGGAAGATAACAAACACCAAGATGGTACCTTGCAGGCGGTGCAGTCTGGGCCAACGTCATTCTGTGACGTCAGTATTCTGGGCTGCCGTCATTCCGTGACGTCAGCGCGTGTCTCGCCAAAAGTGAATTTGAAGGGGCAGGTGGTGCTCGTTATCCATGGTGGGTAAGCCACTTACGAGAGAGACAACTCCGATAACAAACCCGGGCAGGTGGAGCTAGTCAGCCATGGTAAGCAGTCCACCTAGGTCCTCAGCCGAAATGAGGGATGACACTGGGACTCAGTGGAGTAGGAATTCTGATTGGACATGAGCTGGCAGTAAATGTAATAGAAGTGGAAAGATATAATAACAGGATGATGAAGCTTAAGTTGGTGCTTGGAGAATCTGTACATCCAATATTCTCAGTGCATGCACTACAAGTTGGAGGAACAGGAATTTTGTGAAAAGTTGGAAGATGAAGTGGCAGGTGTTTCTGAATCAGATCTGCTGGCAATTAAACAATTAGAGGCGATCTAAACGCTCATATTGGGAGAGATAAAACAGGATTTGAGGGTGTTATGGGAAGCTATGGCTATGGTGACAAAATTGTTGGAAGAGAGAATGTGTTGGAATTTTGTTGGAGGCATGGCTTTAAGGATAGATAGTAAACACCTATTTAAGAAAAGACAGGGAAAAACTAATTACAGTACCCTCCCAAGTTTCTCGCTATCCGAGTTTCGCGCAGAGTCCTAAATTCATACCACCCCAACTTTCGCACAGTATCTCCCCGAGTTTTGCGCTGCTTCGTACACCTATGGGACATGTCTTCCTACCTTGGCGTCACGCGCGCTGCCTTAGACCAGGTTGCCAGACCTGCCTCTCGAATAGCGGTGTTGATGTATGGAACAAGGGTGAACTCCTTTTGAATATGGAGCACTATGACGTCCCTGTCATGGCGGACCAGCTGATCGACGGAGGGTCAGCTGACGGCAGTTGATCCCCGGCGCCCGGTGAGTGAACACAACACTGGTAGCAGAGCGTAGTTATTGCACTATGGCGTCGTCCAAGTGGACCCCCAAGTTTGTTGATGAGTGGGCGTACGAGAATTAGAGGAAAAACATTGAAATATGGTGTGAACTGACGGATTTGAAGAAAGAGAAACAGGCGTTAGCCATCCATTTGTCTTTGGATGGCCGGGCAAGACAGGCGTCGTCTGAGATGGACATGGAGGATCTGAAAAAGGAAAATGGCGTGGATACTTTACTGGAGAAACTTGATGGCTTGTTTTTGGTGGACAAAGGACCGCCGACAATTTGCGGCATTCCAGGAGTTATATAATTTTCGAAGGAGCAGTGATCTGGAGAGATCAGGAAGTTTGTGTCAGTGTTTGAACACATATTTCAAGTTCAACAAGCAAGGTATGTCTCTCCCAAATCCAGTTATGGCTTTCATGTTACTTGCATCATGCAGATTGAGGGACAGTGAGCAACAATTAGTGATGTCTGCAATCACGGAGGTGTCATATGGTAACATGAAAAATGCTTTGAACCGCATATTCGCTGGGGAAATCAGTGCGCAGTTTGAATCTGTACCAGCTGGGCCTGTCTGTGGTGTAAAAAGTGAGCCAGTTTTTATGTGATTAGAGATGACAGGTCAGAGTGAAGGTGTGGTGAAGGAGGAAGAGGCATTATATGTCAGGGGTTTTCAGCAGGGATGATCAGGGTATGGAGGCGGTCGCAGGGGCAGACAATCAAGTAGGGACGGGTTACCCCAGTTCATCCACAAGGAGGCAGAATCCACTAGGGCCGGATGGTAGGGTGACAAGGTGCATGATATTCATGCACCTCCGTCCCTGCTTGATTGTCCCAAGGATTTGTGGATTTACTATTTTCCCAATACAGGGAGGTCCCGTTATACGAGCATTCGGTATACGAGAATCCGATGATACGAGGTGTAAATTAGGGTCTATTTTCAATATACGAGATCGAAAATCCAATGCTACGACATTCAAACTGGGGTGAGTAAAATTATTAAGTTCAAAATACTCGCCCTACCACTCCCAGGCTGGACAAAGGGGGATTTGGTTGACCCCAGTCAGGTCAACCCTAGCAAGCTGTGACCTGAAGGGTAATTAAGCATATGGTGCGGCCTGATCCTTAGGGGTAATTAGCCAGGTGTGCTGCCCCATTAGTACAATGTCTTTTTTGCTTGTTATGCATGTTTTGTTTAATTAATGTGCAGTTGTTATTTTGTGTGCTATTTTCTCTTTCAGAATGCTTTTTCTACAGAATAGGTAGTACAGTGTAGGTAATATAGACGCTGTTTGTTTGTTGTGTTTGCTATAGTTTATTTTAGCTTGAAAAACACGTCTTTTTTTTTCTTTCTTTTTTTAATTGATGGTCCTGGAACCAAACCTATATTTTACCATTAGTTATGTGTTTCGTTATATGAGATTTCGCTTTACGAGTATGCCAGGTGGAACCTAACTGCTCATATCTTCGGGACCTCCCTGTATTCTTATTAAAATTATCATTATTAGTGATAATATTGTATTTAGAATACCTAATTCATTAATATCTATGCAAAACATTTAGACACATAATGATTTAATGGGGGTGAGAAATCTTCTCAACATTTCTTCCTCTTGCATTTTAAATTTAACCGTTGATATATGGGAAGTGGAGGGAGGGAGGAATCTGTGGACGGTGGAGGAGGGAGGGGGTGGGAAGTCGGGGCCCCCGTGATGTGTCACGCCGACGTAGTAGTAGTAGTAGTAAAACACACCGGGGCGTACTTAAACCACAATGTGTTATTTGTGGAGAAGTTTTGAGTGACTAATCCTTCAAACAGAACAAGCTTAAACGACACTTACAAGGTAAGCACAGTGGACTTCTCAACAAAGAGCGAAGTTCCTTTGAAAGAGAAGAACAGAAACTGAAAAGGCAGACTCTGGATGCTCCTACCAACACAGCGGTTTTGGGCGTGCAACAAGCAACACTTGCTTCGTATCTCGTAACTTGGAGAATTACAAGAGCAAAAAGGCACATACCATTGGCGAGGAATTGGTAAAGCCTGCAGCTCTTGATATGGTGCGGACAATTTATGGAAATGAATTTGCCAAGAAAATGGAACATATTCCTGTCAAATGACAGTTAAAAAACGAATTTAGAGCATGTTATGTGACATAAAAAACCAAGTGATTGCAGCCATAAAAAGAGTGGGCAGTTCAGTCTTCAACTCGACGAGTCAACTGATGTTAGTGATCATGCCCAACTCATGACTTGCATACGGTATCAAGGTCCAGAAAATATGGAAGAGATTCTGTTTATCCGCCCATTGCAAACCACAACAACTGGAGAAGACATTTTCATGATGGTGGATTCATTCTTCAAGGAAGAAGGACTTCACTGGAAGCAGTGTTAGTGTTTGCTGTGATGGTGCACCAGCAATGTTAGGGGCACATCAGGGCTTCACTGCACTAGTTAAGCAAGAAAATCCGTGTGTGGTGATTGTTCACTGTCTCCTCCACTGTGAAAATCTTGCTTCTCAAAAGTTGTCACATTACAGAATGTGATGCAGGAGGTAATTCAAGTTGTTAATTTCATTAAAGCTAGGGCTCTCAACTCAAGGTTATTCACTCAAATGTGCTCTGATTTTGGTTCTGAACATATAGATCTGTTGTACCACTCTGAGGTTAGGTGGCTGTCATGAGGAAAGGTGTTCCAACGATTGCTGGAACTGCGGACCGAGACTGACATATTTTTGGCGGAAAAGAGACATCCATTGGCACACAAATTATCAGATTCAAAGTGGTTGATGCAAGTAGCCTATCTTGCAGATGTGTTTGCCGAGATGTATTCCTTGAACATTTCAATGCAAGGTCGCGATCAGACATTAGTTGGACATTCCGAGAAACTATCAGCATTCAAAGGAAAACTGAAGTTGTGGATGAATAACATTAAAGCTGGAAAGACTGCATCATTTCCATGCATGTATTTTTTGTTTCTGTCACGTTTTTAGAAGCATAATAATTTATAAAAAAAATGTTTTTGAGGGTATGGGTCGCCATGGTCGATCTGGACATAATTTTGGATCGCTGCCAAAAAAGGTTAAGAACCACTGGTGTAAAGTAAAGTGGGGCACGATAATTGTCCACTTGGTTTTTTTTTCTTTTATTTTGTGGACGAGGATTCAAACCATAGCCACACACCTCTTTGAACCCGACAGTGAGGCACGAGAGGATGTGAGCAGAGGTGCTTACAATCAGGCGGCAAAGCTAGACAATCAGCGCGCCGCGCACCACCCGCTTGGCTTTATTTCCACTGCCGCTGACCGACCTACTTGTCGGCCGGCCCTACACTGAACCAAACCCTGCATTAACCAAACTTATTCGGTAAATCCCTGCATATATCAGACTGGCAGAAAAAGTTTGTTAAAGCCGAAATTTGTTATATAGAGGTACGTAAAAGTGAGGGTTAACTGTATACATCTATCTATCTACCTATATATTATATATATATATAATATATATATATATATATATATATATATATATATATTAATATATATATATATAATTGGGATAGCTTACACTTAGAAAAGAAATACATAATAACAAATAAAGTAGGAGGTTGAATGTTAGCAAAATGAGTGTACGTGTGAAAAATTGCAGAGGTTTTAATTGCATTTTTTTTTTATTATATGTGAAATATATTTTGTTGTTGCAAGATTCAAATGTATAATTACATCACTTTGTTTGTCTAAGGTTTTTGGTAAATCTTGAGTTCGGTGAAAAAAAAAAGGAAAAAAAATATTGGGAGATTTTGTACATTTAGAATGTTTTTTGGCGAATGAGCTGCTTTGGGTTTTGAGACACTCCAAATGTCTTGGAGGTCTTATGTCTAGAAAAAAAAAGTCATGCCTAAAATGCCATTTATCAGTAAACAGTTAAATAAGTATTGACTATGACAAATACTCCATTTCTTCATTGTCTGGTGGAATATCTAACCAGTTTAATTCAATTCTAACTTTACAGATCCATGACATGAGATTAAACAAATTCCTATAACTGTAAATTAGATCCTACCATTGTAACACTTAGGTCAGGTAGACGAACTCACAATGTTATCATTAATCATAGCCTTAAAATGTTCATAAAAAAAATCTAGAGCTTATTTCTTTAGAAAATTAGGTTTGTATATGATGTACATATGGTATTGATTTTCAATATGAGGTGTATATATAAATAAATTAATATAAATATATAGTACTTACAAAATTAGACATTATATATAATCCCTTATAAGTAAATCTAATAAGAGTTCAAACAGAAAGAAAACTATACTTCGCAGTTTTCCATGATGTCATATTAGTAATATCTTTCAAACCTGCATTTACATTAAATATCTATAAAATCATGAGATTCAGTTCCATTCAGAATTTCTTCGCAACAAGATACCGAAGGTGGAGAGAGAGAGAGAGGGAAGAAAGGTTCATTATAGTATGGATAGGAAACAAGAGATCTCATGCTATGTGGTAATAGCAATACAATTTTAAAGATATTTGTATCCATATAAAATATGTAATATCTTTCTATTAAAGCAAATAACTTAAGTAGATTATGTAAAAAATTGAGCATTACCACGTCATTCCTATAAAAATACAATTGAACATAGAGGAATATAAGAGAATAATTAACAGCTTTTCCTCTGTGTTACAAACTTTCAACCCTAAAATTGCTACTTCCAACATCCCTCAGCTTAAATTTACATGAATATCTAAACTATTTCATTAAAGCATATGAATATCTAACTTATCTGGAGACATCTGTCTCATCTGGAGACAAAATGATCAGAATCATGGTTTAGTACATACTTAAGATCCTAGAAGCAATACCACAGGAGTGGATGAGTATTGTCATTTATATGGATAACTAACTACAGTGGCCGCAGATGAAATTAGGAAGATTCCTTTTTTACTATTTTCACTTTTTACTTTCTAAATAAACCAATGAAAGATTGAAACTAATTTTTTTTTACACATTTGATTTCTTTTATTTAGAATTTAGACATATTACCATGTTTCTAAAGTAAAAACTGAAGTATTTTTGGCATAGAATGCACAATAGAACGTAAATACTCTAAGGTAAATACTTGTATTACTCAGATGTATGCAGTGTTTTTGGATATGTTTAGACATTTCTCCATTTCTGCTATAGACACGCCCTCTTCATGGAGTGTCAAAATGAGTGCATTCTCCACTATGGACAAGTGTATTATCCCCATGGTCAGTAGGTTGTGGCATATGCGTGCGCATAAAATAGCGCGTGAAACAGTGCAAAAGAGGGTAGAGAGAGAGCGAACAAAAACACCGCCTAGTGAGAAGTGTACTGGATATCTGGCGGCGCAGTTTTGAAAGAGTTAACAACACTTTATAGAGCTTCCGTGAGTCGCTAGAAACTTAACCGTATGTTAAATCATAGTAACATTAGCTAATAAATTTGTGGCAAAAAAAAGTGCCATTTTCACAGTCGTCCTAATTTCATCCGCGGGCACAGTACTACATTAAGAATACTGAAACAAAAATGCAGACAGCATTAGGGTCTCTTTGTTGACAGTAAATTTCACTCACACAAATTATTACATGATGTAGGAATATCTTAATGGTAAGGAAAAATAATATAAAGGAGCAGCAATGAAGCTAGTCTTCTTATTTGCCTATTGGAATCGAATACAAACTGGCATCTCTCAACATAGCAAAGGTTCAATGTTGAGAAATTTGATTAGCTCAATGGCTGTCAAATGAAAATGATAATGGAGAATCTGGAACATTTGTAAAACATGGTAAAATATTTCATGAAGTAGACTCTACTAAGCATGCCTTCACTTAGGGGGCTGGTATATCAGCATTTAAAAAATAAAGCCCACTTATATTAATAAGTGGAAACTGAGGGAAATAGTGAATAAACTTCATAAAGATTTTGGGCAAGCTGCAATATATTTTCTATTGAGAAAATGCAATTTTAAAACTATTCTTAATTAATAGTCTGAGTGCTTAAATACACTGAATATCATTAAGGAGTTTAAAGTGAGGAAAAGAATAGATTTATTATAACTTATATGTTTCACTCACTGTAGCTGTCATGTTACCAAAGTAGTTTTATCAGTTGTGTCTCCTATAAATTTGCCACTCTGGTTCCAATTCAGGTGTTCATTGATCTAGTTGTGATTTACAGAAATAGAGCTAAGGTTGCACTGTCTATAAAGTGTGCGTGTGTATTCACCCGCGGTCTTTCCCACACGAGTTGGACTCTTGAACTTCAGTTAATCCCTCCTGTAAAGAGCTTGAGGATCATAGTGACAAATCTTTGGGTAATGGTGGGCACAAACACCCCACTCCCTTGCTAAAGGGGGACAGTAACTGCCCAAATTTGTCGGTGAAAATTCCCAGGGAGCATGCGGGGATCGAACGCCAGACAACAAAAGTGCCTGACTGGAGCTCTAATTCACTAGACCACGCAGGTGTGTGTGTGTGTGTGTGTGTGTGTGTGTATGTGTGTGTGTGTGTGTGTGTGTGTGTGTGTGTGTGTGTGTGTGTGTGTGTGTGTGTGTGTGTGTGTGTGTGTGTGTGTGTGTGTGTGTGTGTGTGTGTGTGTGTGTGTGTGTGTATGCACATATGTGTGTGCATGCATATGTTCACGAGTTATTCTTTTCGGTTGGGTTACTTTCTTTCCTAACTATCCAAAAACAATAAAATGATAATAGTCTATAAATTACTATCACTACTGTTAAATTATGAAGGCAAATACCTATATATGTCATACAACGTAAAATAGATAATAGGATGAAACTTTTTGTGGATCCTCATGAATCAATTTTTTTTCCATATTTCAGTTGTCAAGTTTTCAAATACTGTAGTCTTACATTTCTTTGTAGAGATTGTCATTTACATTTTTTCATTAATAGTTTGATGATCGTCAATATCCAAAAATGTTGTTGCAGTGAGTCCAAGTATGTAAATCTCATTGCTATGTAAGAGATGAGGTCAAATGTGCAGAGCCTTAATATTAATGAGTTGATGCCATATCCTTTCTTAAAGTTAAAATTACATTAGAGTTTACATTACTAACATGCAAAATAACATATGAATTGAAGTATACCTTATTTTTTTATGATCACTCAATAAAATACTGAGCAAAGATTTTATTTTATGCATGATAAATATCATGACTCCCCTGAGTAGGCCCAGAACTACAATACTCTTGCTTACCAAGGCCCTTACTATTACACCTAGGTATCAAAAGTAACACCTGTGTGCAACTCATAAGGAAAATACATAAAATTGTAAAAACAATGTGAGAGCCCTAATCACACTCATTTATTTAAAATATGAGCAATTATTTTTTCCCATCACTGCTCTCTTGTGGTGAGGATGGATCAGATTGAATATGTGGTGATGAAGGTGAGGGTTGGGAACTATATGCTGGAGTTCGGCATTCTCCAGGATCTTGTGGACTCTGTTCTAGTGGTATTTCCCTTGCTAAGACAGCAACTTCTTCATACCCATGAACAGGGACTGGTATCTTGAGAAGCGGAGGAGGAGGACGTGACTCATTTGGGACATCCAATGGACTCTGTGAAGATATGTAAAGCACTTCAATGTGCATCACCTTTTTTGACAAGAGTAAACAGTAATATATGGTATGGGAAAATATCATAAAATAGATAATATTAATGCAATATAAAACTGACTAACGTTAAGGGTACTATTCCCATGTTTCTATTTTCTATTCCAACATCATAGACATATGGCTTTAATTTAATTGTTGAAAATAATAAATAGCTTATAAGACAGAAAAATACTCAGCCATAAAATATTTTTTTTAGATACTCACTCATCTAATTGAGCTGCATCTTTGATGCTCCTTAACTGACCACAACTTTGGTATCTTTTATAAAAATGCTAGAGCACTGAACGCATTAGTAAATAGCAGGTACACAAAACAACAATGTGAACGAAAATGATGTGTAAATATCTGTTAAAACCTCTTAGGCACCTGTGTGGCCCCAAATGTTTAAAAAAGCAATTAGTCTAGGGTAGGGTCTCTGTAATAACAGGGTACCGCCATTCATAGGCCCTATGTTAAATGCTACTGGGTGCCATCTTAGTACCAGGGCCTCTCTGTTCACCCAAGACCCGCGTAAGTTCTCAAGGCATGACCCCGCAGCATATCATGTTATACATGTATAAAGGATATACAGTCAAACCTCGATATAACGGACTAAAGGGGGGGAGGAGTGGTCCGTTAAAGCCGATTGTCCGTTATAGCGAGGGTATTTTCCCAAGGGTGGAAAATATATGAAAAAAAAGGAAAAATTGTGAAATAAATGAGAAATAATCACAAACACAACCAGACTGTGTACCGTAGATAACACTATAGTCGCCAGACACTTGCCACTGCACTAATGTCACCAGGCACAATATATTACAAATTTTAGCATCACTACGGACTTTTATGTGCCACTGAAGACATGTAGTGTGATGTACATAATATAAACTACTGTGCATGCCTCTTCAGTGGTACATAAAAGTCTGTAGTGATGCTAAAATTCGTAATATATTGTACCTGGCGACATTAGTGGTGGCAAGTGACTGGCGACTATAGTGTTGTCTACGGTAGCTATGTTGGGAGGTAAACAGTGACTGGCACTACATGCTGAATTTGGTCCGCTCCTACACGTGAAATAAATGAGAAATAATCACAAACACAACCAGACCGTGTAGCTTAATCCGTCTGGTCTAGTCAGCTCAAGCTTATTGAAAGGTTAAACAAACAGATCAGCCGTGATTCCAAAAGGTATTGACTATTATCATGACTAATGCTCATTATTATATATATTACTAGCCGCAAAGCCGCCCTCCGGGCGGACTTTTTGGCTTTTTGACTTTTTGGTGGGCCTTCGGCCCACCAAACACAGACTCTCCAGATAGCCCCTTCTAACTTTCCTGAAATCATGGATGTAGAAATGCATGTATTAACGCCAACCCATTCACATCACCCCCAACCCATTCACTCACCCATTACCCATCACCCCCCACCACCCATTACCATCACCCCCACCCATTACCCATCACCACACACCCATTCACTCACCCATACCCATCACACCCCCCATCTATTCCCTCACCCATCACCCATTACCCATCCCCCCACCCATTCACTCACCCATTACCCATCACCCTACATCAAGGTTTCCTCAATTCTCGCAACCCACTTTTTTTTCACAATTATCGCTAATAGGCTGCTAAAAAAAAAAAGAGAAAAAAAAAGTGATCGAATCATCTCATAAGTAGTGGGCTTAAAACCTTCCCCTGGTCAACCTGATTCCAAAAATGTGGTATATGATAGGATTCCGCCACGGAGGGCGGAACCAATACCACACACACACACACACACACACACACACATAACACACACCACACTTTCCCCTTATATTATTATAGATATGGTTGTAAAGTGCAGTTCTAACACGTGTCACTATTAGGTCAGTGTAGCACTGCGGTCCCCTTAGATAAGGGTGATTTAGGGTTTTGGAGGTGACAGGGAGACGTAGCAGCGATCACACCATAACACTAATAGTCACTATTTTAAACAATACACACCTTCTACCACTAAATCACTAGCAACCCAGGCTCCTTCCTTATATATCTTAATATGTGATACATCAAAACTCCTTAAAACCCATGCATTCCAAAGTAAAATGAGAAAATAATACAATGATGTTGAGTTGACAATTCGAGCGGCGATGAGCGGTCTGATATGCCATTCTGGCCCGAAAATTTTGTCACGCAAAATGGAATCCGTTACATCCGAAGTCCGTTACATCGAGGTCCGTTATATCGAGGTTTCACTGTATTTATATATATATATATATATATATATATATATATATATATATATATATATATAAATAATATATAATATATATATAATATATATATATATTTTATATATATTTTATATATATATATATTATATATATACTAGCCACAATGGCCTTTTTGGCTAGCTCCTGCGGAGAGCTATTGGTGGGCCTTTGGCCCACCACCTGTGTTTGGTGGGCTGAAGGCCCACCAAACACAGACTCTCCAGATAGACCCTACAACAGAGGTTCTCAAACTTCACTGGACGGCAGCGCACTAGATTATATCTTGGACTTCGGCGGCGCAGCAGCTATATATATATATATATATATATATACCGTATTTGCCGGCGCATAAGACGCACCTCCGCATAAGACGCACCCCTATTTTACAAAGAGGTTTTGAGAAGAAAAAAAAATATTGCAGTTTTTGATGGAAATTTTTTTTTTCTCGTAAAATTATCAAGTTAATAAAAAAATAAAAGATTTGTAGGGGAAAGTAAATTATTATAATTATGAGCATGTACCTAAATACAATATTCACTGTGCAGTGAATGTGAATGAAAAATTATACTAGTTAAAATGTAAAGAGAATGACAGTGTAACCAAAATCGGTCATAAATCATAATATATTGCAGATGTCCCCACGAATTGCTATTCTAATATTTTGCTACCTATGCCATATAGCTCAGATTTAATGTTGTAGGCATTCCTTTGTTGCTTTTCTGCTATGTGTTTAGACTTTGTGGAAAATTTGCAGTATAGATATTGGTATTATTTTGGTAGTAGGCTTTCAAAAGTCCTAGGACTCTTACCGACACCATCGTGTAGAGTATTATGAACATTATGAGTATTTTGAACCCCATTTCCCATGGCGCAATTGAATAATAATGGCATTACACGTAGTACCGAAAATCTACCATTACTTCAGCCAGAAAGTTAAGTTAGGTTAAATCAGATTAGGTTAGGTTAGAGGTGAGGGTTGGTTTAGTAACAGATGATATAGAGAAATAACGAAAACTACCAATAATATGGCAGTGTGAAGCGTAGCAATGTTTGCGGGGCCGACCTGGAGGGGCAGGTTGCCTCCCCCACATACACACATGCAAACAAACATTGATTTCCGACAAAATTGAGAGCCAGATTAATTAAAGACACATCAAAACTATTCAGGAGGACTTAAGTTTCGGCCTCAAAATCGGTGGTTGTCCAATAACAAAAATTCACGAAGATATTTTGATAACACTGGTAACCTCTGTACCTTGTTGTTATTGTTGTAATTGTTGAAGGGCACCGTTGTCGGGATCGACGATATTTGCCCTGCTTACACCTATGAATCTATCACAGTCGCGAGGGTTGATTAGTCTTCTTCAGGAAGGTACAGGTGAAGGCTGATTCACACTCTGAAATCACGGCAGCGTTCCGTCAGCCGTGCCTTGTATTCACACTATTCGTCACGGTTCTGTCATTTTCGGCAGTTCCTGCTCACCCTCTAAGCAGACATGGTGCCTCAGAGGCTATGCTTGAAGAAATTTGCATTAATAGCACTTCTGTCGGATGAAGAAGAGGAGTTGAACTCTAAGACATTGTTTTGGGTACATAAAGCCTTGAGAAAACGACAATTATTAGCACGGCACAGTCTCATTACGTTAAAATATTCTTCCCCAGAAACCGTTACGTGACAGGACAGTGATGTATTGGAGCCGTACGTGACGGCGGCACACCGTTTAGTGTAACACGTCAATTTGTTTGAATGTAAGAAATTCTAACGGATGTGATGAGACAGTGTCCTGTCACCAATTTCACCATGATGGTATGGTGTGATTCGGCCTTGAGGCGGACGGTGTGGCGAAGTGAGGGGTTTTTGGTCTTGGTTTACCGTGTGGAAGACTTTTGTCCGTCTACAGGTACCATTGCAGCCTTTTTACTAGCACTCTTCATACAGTTTCCTTATCCGTAGAGGTACAGGTTTGAGGATTGAGGGGTCGAGGTGGTACAAACGCCTATGCTGTCTCCTATCTCATCTTGCTTACCACTGTAGCTGCGCTAACACAAAACACGCACATACACACCTGCATCGGCTTAGGCCACCCCCCTGTCTGGGACCAGGATTAGAGGCCCGAGGGTGACCTGACGCTGACCTGACTTGTCCTCGCCGACACAACTGCAACACCAGCCAGGTCATTCAGTCAGCCACAGGACACAGAGAGACACACATGGCGTGCACCTCTTGTCCCCACGTTGTACAATGACTCGCTGTCAAATAAACAACAAAGCCAGGACGCCCTTTCTCCATCCTTGTGTATAGACAGACTCCCCAAGATACTACACTCCCTCTCACCGCTCACACTCCTTCAAATGAAACTTTAACATGCTCTTTGTTTCACTATTCCATTTATCTACAATACCCAGTCCCAGCAAAAATTCCATCACCATTTTCTGCCTTCCCCCTATCATCTCCTTCCAACTGTTGTGTCAACTTGTTTGGCCCGAGTCGAATGCGGGTTAAGGCGACATCTAATATGCGGGATGTTTGTTTTTTCCATGGGTGTGGGGAGGAGTCTGAGCGGTAATGACCCCTGGTGGGTGCACGGAGGGCTGTGCCGAGACGTTTTATCAGATGTTTTACAATGGAGAGCAGCAGCGGGAGGTGGATGATGTTTACATCTGACACAGCCATCTTGGCAGCAGCAATCGCTATCTTGTTGCCTCAGCTCATTTTTTCTCTTAAACTCCAACCTTTTCTTAGTATTATAGATTATTGTTGATAACACCGTTACAAATTTGTGCTCAGTGGACTACTGCTCAGCAGAGGTCACTCCAGACTCCTTTAGTAATACACCACCGGCTGTTCTGCATTCTCTGCCCGACCTCTCATGCGCTAATATGGCCGCATTAGACGCAGGCTGAACTTTGCATTCCTTTTTAAGGGAAAAAACTGCGTCTTATGCGCCGGCAAATACGGTATATATATATATATATATATATATATATATATATATATATATATATATATATATATATATATATATATATATAAAATATATATGTATATATATATATATATATATATATATATATATATATATATATATATATATATATATATATATATATATATATATATATATATACAGGAATGGACATGAGGAAATAATGTTTAAATAAACTACTATGTTACAACAATAACATACCTGATCAGTGGGACACGTGTGCCTGCCTGGAGTTGCATATCCGCTCTATGTTAGGAGGGACAGTTGACAGACACACTCTCATTTCCTCTTCAACAGCCAACAATTTATTCCTTTTCCTAGTTTTTATATTTGTGAGGGCTGAGAATCCCAGTTCACAGATATGAGGTTGAAAATTACAAGAGTATTTTCTGGGCCCTTTTGGATATATGTGGGTGTTCATTTTCCATTTGAATCCAGAAGCTTTCTAATGTCATATCCAGATATTGCAGTTTTAGTGTGCGGTCATTACGGATGTTGATTAGTTCCTCTTCTTCAAGGATGCTAAGTTGTGGCTTGCTCAAGGGATCGTGAACGAATGGATTTCTCAGCCAGTCATAACTTTCAACAGATATATTTGGGAAATATTTTTCTATGTTCCTTCCTAGGCTTTCAAGGTGCTGCTTAACGAGTGGAACAATGTCTATATATTTACCTTCAGCAGTCTTTTGAAGCATGTCAATCTTGCCTTCACTCACCCTTTCATTCCAGAGCCTAATTTTTTCTATCAAGGCTTTCATTTTGTCAGAAGATGCATATTTTCATTTCTTCATTGCATACTTGCATTAACCTTGTTCAGATGTTCAAATATGTCTGCCAAATAGCATAATGTTGCACTCCAAATTTCATCAGCAAGTAATTCGCAGAATTCAGTTTTCTCCTCAAAGGTAAGGAAAAGGAACATTTCCTCTCTCAGTTCATGCACCAGGGATAACACTTTGCCTCTTGATAACCACCGGACTTCTGTGTGGAGGAGAAGACCTTCGTGAGGAGATCCCATTTCTTCACAAAGCATCAAAAATAGTCTTGACTGCTTTGGTCTGCTTTTAAGAAAGTTTACCATTTTCACAACATCATCAAGAACAAACTTTAATTCTTGTCCGAGTGTTTTAGCAACAAGAGCTTCACGGTGCAAGAAACAATGGGTAGTAATCAAATCTGGGTTCTCCTTCTTGACTAAGGACACAAAACCTTTTACCGATCCCACCATGGATGGACAGCCATCTGTACAAATTCCTACACATAATTTCCATGACAAGTCCTTTTCTTTCAAGTATTCTGTCATTGTAGAAAATATCTCCTGTCCTGTGGCTTGCACCAGTTCTTTGCAGCATAAGAAATGTTCAGTTATTTTGTTATCAGCAACATAACGGATGAACACTAGTAACTGAGGTTTTCCTCCAATGTCTGTTGATTCATCCGCTTGTAAAGCAAACATTTTACCTTTCACGAGTTCACACACACTTTTTTCAATATCAGACGACATGTCCTTGATTCGTCTACCAATCGTGTCGTCTGAGAGGGGATTTTTTTTCACTTCCTTTTCAGCCTCATCCCCAAACAATGTTTTCACCACAGCACAGCAAGCTGGAAGGAAGTATGACTCTGCAATTGAATGGGGTTTCATTTGTTTTGCTGTATGCTCTGCCACTAAATAGCTTGCTTTCTGTGCCTTTTCTGCCACCTTCACCTTTTTTCTCAAACCCAAGCCTTTGTTGTTTGTTATCTTTCAAGAGTCTTGAAAGTAATATATTAGCTTCTGAAAGAGGTGACTATGTTTTGTTGTTAAATGGCTCTTCATTTTCATGGGAGTCATAGATTCATTTGATAGCTCAATGCCGCAAACAACACATTTTGGCTTTGGACCATTTTCATCATCACAGCAAGTGAACCCAAGTCCAAGATAACTGTCGTTATACAAGCGAAATGACTTACTGCGGTTACTTTTGCTGGCACGTGTCGTCGTTTTGACCACGCTCATAACTGGATGACAAAACTCACTTTCATCTGTCACTTCTCTTTGCCCGCTCGGACCTGCACGAATACGGTCACTTTCAACTGTCACTTCACTTTGCCAGCACGGACCTGTACGACTATGCTCATTTTCAACTGTCACTTTACTTTCTTCACTTTCCACACTAGGGTCTGGACGAGAGGACTCACTTTCAACAGTTATTACTGTTACTTCACCTTCGGTGCCTTCGACACATTTACGTTTTGATTCATGATCAACTGCGACTTCACCGCTATTGCCTTCAGTACACTTTCGCTTTTTAATGAGGTACTTATCCATTTTTTAAGCTTGGACCTCATTAACACCACAACAGTGATACTTACTGAGGCTCACGGCTACACTGACCACGGGAGGTGCCTACCCAATGCTCTGCCTACGTGTGTTGCCAAATTATACATGTTATTTATCGATCGGGGTTCACGTAAATCACGTCAAACAGTCAAACTTGCATAAAGCCTACTGATATACGTATGCATCAGTTTCTATTTATCATCCTTTTTCCTTTTATGTCGCTAAAAACAATTCACATGAACGCGTGGTAAAACTATTAAGTTGGTAACTCAGTAACACCAGCCGGCTGCGGCTCAGACTGGTACAGTACGTGTACAGTACTCGTTCAACACGTATTGTGGTGGAAGCGGGAAGTATTTTTTTTAAGCATGAATAACTTATTTATTTATTTTCTATTTCTTACTTTAACCATCTACCCAAAGTACTTATAATAGTCACCGCAAATAGAAATCGGACCTGCTTTGCAACTGGTTGCATAAACATGAATATCAAGGAAATAAATAATACAAACATATTAGATAATATTTTTTATTTTTTATTTTTTTATATTTGTTGATAGCTTTTTTGGGAGGAAGAACAAACCTCCATGACCTCTTAAACCACTGAAACATCCCGAAATCATGACAGATTCGGGGTGCTTCACAGTGCGAACTGTGTTGGCAGGGTCGAATCTACTGACTGAAGGTGGTCGTCTTACTGTGGTAGAACGGCCCTGAATACACTTGAATGTCGATTCATCCGACCACATGACCTTCCTCCAGTCGTCAGCTGTCCATTGGATGTATTTCTTGGCAAAATCCAGTCGAGCTTTCTTCATACGATCCATCAGTAGAGGTTTGCGTGCAGCACGGCGGCAGGGAAGCTTGAGGTCCCTCTGGAGACGGTGTTGGATGCAGCGGATGGATGCGTCTTTTAGCAGGGTTGGATTACTTTTTTTTAGCTGAGAAGCTGTAAGATGAGGGTTTTTACGTAGTTCTCTTCCAAGAAGACGATCTGTAACTTTGGAAGTCTTCCGTGGGCGTCCAGGATAAGGTTTTGTTGTGGGAACAACATTGGGTGGTGCCCCACGAGCACCAGCCAGCAGCAACATTACGGTTGACTTCGCTCGGCGAGTACGCCTACAAATATCTTTAATAGGCACTTTTTCTTGCCTCCAGGCTAATATGCGAGCCTTCTCCCCCTTAGTCATGTGTGCACGACCCATATTTAGTGAATATATATAAAGAATTAAAGGGCACAAAGTGCTCAAGTCAAAATATTGGGAAAACGGGGCAGAGAATACCAAAGCATTAACGTCTCCCCTTGCTGTCTGGGTCGGCACTGAGCGTGAGTTCCACACACCTCCCACACTACCCGCCCAGGAGAGTTACTAGATATCGCCAGCCAACTCTACCTCAAACCATAGGGCGGGATACGCTAGTAGAATTCGGACCGCTAGACAGTGGTTTCTTATGGGATAGGTCCGATTTCTATTTGTGGGTATTGTATTATTAAAAGGACCTTGCATCTACCTGCCTAGTTACATATTAACTCATTCATTTACGATTTTCCATCTTCAATATAAAAAACAAAAACTGCGACCTCAAAGCGCAAAATACCCATATATATGAAAAATTACGCGGCGCACAAGTGCGCCGCGGCGCCCAGTTTGACAATCACTGCCCTACAATGATGTTGAGTTGACAATTCGAGCGGCGATAAGCGGTCTAATATGCCATTCTTGCCCGCAAATTTGTCACGCAAATGGAATCCGTTACATCCGAAGTCCGTTACATCTAGGTCCGTTATATCGAGGTTTCACTGTATTTATATATATTTATATATATATATATATATATATATATATATATATATATATATATATACACACAAACCTCGATTTCCCGGACCTCCATTTCCCGGATATCAGATTTGCCGGACAAATTCCGAGGTCCGGGGATATGCCAGAGTCCCAGATTTTTTTTTTTTTTTTTTTTTATGTTGAAAAGCCTGGTCCTGTTCATAAATTGACAAAGTTGTCTGGCGGTCCGAGCGTCTCCTGTCACCCTGGTCAGTGTCCGTGCCTCCCGCCAGGTGGCAGCATGCTCAGCGGTCGTATTGTTTACATTTGGGCACACGACACTCACAGTTCACCTGCACCGCCTCTGTTAGTCCCCTGACCCCCACTGCCCCTGGTGCAGGAACATCTCTGAGACTATTGAACACTTTCTGCTGCCTCCCGCCAGGTGGCAGCATGCTCAGCGGACGCAAAAGTCCGCGGCGGGGTAGTTGATATTGGCGGTTGCCGGACAGTAAATACTAGAGTAGGATAAACGTCCGGGGGTGGGTAATGGCATCGGACTTCTTTTTTTTGTTTTTTTTTAAGGATAATTCCTGGACTGTTGCGATTCCCGGACTTTTGCGGTTCCCGGACCAGTGCTCCCCCCTATTAGTCCGGGAAAACGAGGTTTGTGTGTATATATATATATATATATATATATATATATATATATACAGTGGTACCTTGGCTTACGAGTTTAATTCGTTCATTGATCGAGCTCGTAACTCAATTTGCTCGTATATCAAATCAGTTTTCCCCATTGAAATTAATTGAAATACCATTAATCCGCCCCAGGCCCCAAAAAACCACTCCAATTTTTTTACTGTATCTATATGACTGGACTGCACTCACCCTCCGCCATTTGCATTCGCCAGTGTTTACACTCTGTGTATCAGCTGTTGGCAACAGCTGTGGGTGGAACTGCCGCTAAACGTACTGCACTCACCCTCCACCATTTGCATTCACCAGTGTTTATACTTTGTGTATCAGCTGTTGGATTCAGCTGTGGGTGGAACTGCCGCTAAACGTACTGCACTCACCCTCTGCCATTTGCATTCGCCAGTGTTTATACTCTGTGTATCAGCTGTTGGAAACTGCTGTGGGTGGAACTGCCGCTAAACGTACTGCACTCACCCTCCGCCATTTGTATTCGCCTGTGTGAGCACAACACAACGGAGATGCTTCCACGGCGAGGTAACCAAGTGAAGTGAACGAGTGAGACGCGGGATGCTGGGCGGATGTTGTGGCGTTCGCTGCGCCAACTAGCGGTGGCGTATCTGAAGCTCGCTCGTATAAAAAAATAAAAAAAAAATAAAAAACTCTGATTTTGGCTCGCAACTCAAAGCAAAAAATTGACCGAGCGACTGCTCGTAACTCGGAAAACTCATAAGTTGGGGCACTCGTAAGTCAAGGTACCAGTGTATGTATATACAGCCAAATTCCCAACATCCGACGTTCAAACATCCGACTTGTCCAAACAACCGACTTTTTTCTTCTATGTCCCAAGTCGGATAAATTATTAAACAATTCCAGACAACCGACCCTCGGTCAGACTATTAGGAGGGCTGATACTGCTGTGGGCGTGCTGTGGTGGGCGGGGCAGCTGCTGTAAAGGGCGTGACAGCTGTTCAAAACACCTGTAAGACGCGGGTGTGGGCCTGTCAATGTTTATGTTGGGTACTCGTGACGTCATGAGTGTTTTTTTATATTTTTTCACAACGGGTTCACTATAACAAAATTAATATCATAAATTTTTTTGTTTTGACGTTATAGGAAAGCAAGGATTTATTTTTCTTACATATTTTCTATTTTTCTAACCATTTCACAAATTTATTATAGTATTTCTATTATTATTTCCATTTTGTAGTAGTAGTAGTAGTAGTAGTAGTAGTAGTAGTAGTAGTAGTAGTAGTAGTAGTAGTAGTAGTAGTAGTAGTAGTAGGAGGAGGAGGAGTAGGAGGAGGAGGAGGAGGAGGAGGAGGAGGAGGAGGAGGAGGAGGAGGAGGAGGAGGGGAGGAGGAGGAGAGAGTGAGGAGGAGGAGGAGGAGGAGGAGGAGGAGGAGGAGGAGGAGGAGGAGGAGGAGGAGGAGGAGGAGAGGAGGAGAGTAGTCGTAGTAGTAGAGTAGTAGTAGTAGTAGTAGTAGTAGTAGTAGTAGTAGTAGTAGTAGTAGTAGTAGTAGTAGTCAAGTCAAACTATGTTTATCTAAGTGCTCTCTAATGTTTTTTGCAATAATAGATTCCAATAATTTACCCACCACTGACGTTAGACTTACGGGTCGATAATTTGACTTTAGTCTTCTGTCTCCCTTCTTAAATATGGGAACAACATTTCCTTTCCTCCACAATAATGGCACATCGCCTATCTCAACCGATTTCCTAAAAATGTGCACTAACGACTCACTAACAACCTCCTTGCATTCCTTTAATACCCTGGGATACACTTCATCTGGTCCTGGCGATTTAAAATTCTTCATTTTATCTATACCCTCTTCCACCATTTCCCTAGTTATCACCATATCTTTGAGTTTCTCCTCATCGCTTCCTTTGAACATCTGTTCCCTATCAGGTATCGTCTGTGTATCCTCCTCTGTAAAAACACTTAAGAAATAATCATTTAGACTTTTACACATATCCTCATCAGTATTTTAAGACCTCACCCTGTCCTGACCTTAACGGCCCAACTAATTCCCTTGTCTTGGTTTTATATACCTGATAGAACCCCTTTGGGTAACTTTTCGCCTGTCCTGCTACTTTAATCTCATAATTGTTCTTAGCAGCTCGAGTTAATTTCTTCACCGTCCTTGCCATCACGTTATACTGTTCTTTGCTTATCAATCCTGCCTTGAACCTTAAATAAATGTATTTTTTTACTCCAATGTTGTGTTTTAAATTAGTGGGCATCCATTTTGGATCACTCTTTCTGGACCTTATTTCCCTATAAGGAATATTTTTTTTCTGTCCGTCAATTATATTCCTTACAAATAAGGTATAATCCTCCTCAGCCCCGACCTCACTTCCATGTCTAACCGCTCTAATTACCTCCTCAGCCCCGACCTCACTTCCCTGTCTAACCGCTCTAATTACCTCCTCAGCCCCGACCTCACTTCCCTGTCTAACCGCTCTAATAACCTCCAGGTGCCTTCCTAATTCTTCATAATTGGCTTTTCCAGCTGTCATCGCCCTATCCTTACCCTGGGAAAATTTCTTCCCTACCATCCCACGGACCCACACCTCTTATTAATAACCTCCAGGTGTCTTCGTAATTCTGCATAATTGGCTTTTCTGAAATTAGGTATCCTATGTTTATTGCCACTTAATTTTCCAACTTCCCATTTTAAGCTAAATCTGATCTCATAATGGTCGTTATTATCTAACTTTCCCCCGACCTCCACATCTGTAACTAAATCGTATATTTGTCAGCAATAGATCTAGAATATTATCTCCTCTAGTAGGCTCCTTGATTGCTTGACTTAGGAAGTTATCCTGAATTATATTTAACAATTCATCTGCGTCGCTGTCACCTATGATTAAATCCCAGTCTATATTCCTAAGATTAAAATCTCCCACCACGCATAATAAATTATATCTGCAGGCCTTGTTTATTTCTTCCCATATAGGAGCTGAATCCTCTTTACATAAGTTTGGAGACCTATACACTACACCCAAAACCATTTTCTCAGTTCCCTCCGTAACCTCTACCCATATACTCTATGCTGTCATCTGTTTTTATAACATTATTGACACAACACTGCAATGCATCTCTTACATAAAGCGCAACTCCTCCACCTCGCCTGCCAACTCTGTCCTTGTGAAATAACTTATACCCAGCTATCTCGACTTCTGGATCAAATACCTTTCCTGACATATCCAACCATGTTTCTGTTAATGCTATTATATCAAAATCCTCTACACTATTTATTCCTCTCAGGAAACCTATCTTGTTTAAAATACTCCTACAGTTTGTATAGTAGACCTTCAAGCAACTCCTCTTATTTTTGCCCATTCTCCCTTTATCTTTAACTAAACTCCTCCTCTCTCTCTTCTTACGAATCACATTAGTTCCCTGCCTTCTGAACCTCCTCCTAGTGTCGCAAGTTTCCCTTACCCCGACCCCAGTGTCTACTCCCCGGTTCTCTATCTTAAAGCCTATTATTCAAGGTACTCTAGTCTAGGGCATGCACAGATATAAAGATAACTTTTGAGTTCATGAAACCCATATTTTGCAGAACAAGTTTGGTTCAGATGTGGGTAAAAAGCCACACCTAAAGCACACTCAAGCTGAGAAGCAATGAAATCATGCCTACGGCTCCAAGGCTATAGAAAGAAAGATAATGTCCTTCATCCTTCAGGGTTTTCAGTCTCTTCTCAGACTAGATATACAAAAACAAAAAATTCTAACCTATACTTGATAACCTATATAGAATGAGGTGTCCAGTGATGGTGAGTGGCGATTTTAAATAATTGGCAAGAGGTACCTCTACTATGAGTTGTTGTTGTTGTTGTTGTTGTTGTTGTTTTTTCCCGTTGTAGCCTATAGCGCCTGTAGGCATATGGAGAGTCTTGATGTTGGTCGAACTCGCCCGTTGGTGGTGCAGGCTGGATTTTTATAGTGACACCTGTGGTCTCAGGTGAAGATCCCATTTTCTATGATGTTCTTGATCTTCAGTTTAGGCGCATGCAGCCCCTAGAGTCCACCGGCACACTCGCAATCGGCAGACAGGTATACGCTGCATGTGGGTTGCTTCGGTCACTCGACGATGACTTTGACAGTAGCTCCTTGGTGAGACTTGAACTCGGGACCTTCTGCTCCCCTACCAGGCTCTTGAAAGAGTTGCCCCCGGCAGGATTCAAACTCGGGACATTGAGTTCAGCACTCTAAGATGCTAACCACTTGGCCACCACCTCCCCTGGTGGTGTTGGGTGGTGGTGTTGTACTTCTGACCCTGAAGACAGTCACCACCACTGAAATAGACGCTACAGATTCGCGAAAGCTAATTGAAGCGAGAATTTTTATAGCACTAAAAGCAATGGGGGTGGGTGGCACTGGCCACCCACGGCGGCAAACAAATAATGGCGAGCCCGCCAGCCAGCAACCTGCCTAGCGAAGAGAGTTGACAGTAAGCATTTTTCACCCGAGTTCACTGGATCAGTACAAATTCTTCTACAGTACCCTCCCAAGTTTCACGCTATGCGAGTTTCGCGATCCTCGAGTTTCACGATGAGTCATAAATTTTTACCATCCCGACTTTCGCGCATTATTTCCCCGACTTTCGCGCTGCTTCGTTTTTTCCCTTTTTTCTCCCCCCCCCCCCCCCTATAGCGCTGTTTGGCAGTGACCTCCAGGGGTGGGATGGTAGGCCCTGTACTCGAGGGCTGTAATGGTTGGCCCTCGCCCGTGGTGGCGCGCAAGCAGGATTTTTATAAGAGTTAATGGGCTGCATTAGTAGAAGCGAAATTGGATTAGCTTTCCATTGATATATTTCATTTTCTGATAAATGAATTAGCACCATGCATAAATTAGCGTTAACTAAATAAATATCATCATCAATTGGGGTATAACAACCCTTGTTTGTTCTCAAGATGAAACACAGTATGGTTACCTCCTGAGATACTTCTGGACTTGACATGAAGCTTAAATGTAGATACAACAAGTCTGTGATCAGCTGCAAAGAACTCAGCACTCCGGTAAATCCTGCAGTTCTGGAGGATCCTCCAACGAGTACTACCGAGGATGTGGTCAATCTCCTCAGATACCCCTCCGACATTACTATACCATGTCCAGCGGAGCAGCTCTGGTCTCTGATACCAGGAACCTGCAATTCTCATCCTTCTGGACCTCGCAAAATTCAGAATTTAAAATCAGAAGGTTAATGTTTCTGGTACCGGAGCCATGGGGATCAACACATAACTCATAGCCATCTCTCACAGTGCCAGTAGTACCATTGAAGTCGCCCAAGACAATGAGTGTGTCTCGAGGAGGACACTGGTCTATTACAGAGTCAAGTTTGGCATAGAACATCTCTTTCTCTTCAGTTTCAATCACCTCGGTAGGAGCGTACACTGCAACAAGAGGAATGAAACCCAGTGTGTTTTATCCTCACCCGCATTACACTCTCATCAACAGACGACGGCAGTTTACTGGAGATGCCTATAGCTACTCCCTGGCTGCTCACTGTACTACTGGAGATGCCTATAGCTACTCCCTGGCTACTCACTGTACTACTGGAGATGCCTATAGTACAGTGACCATTGCTCATGCCGGACCAGCAGTAGGTATAACCCCCACTGGTAGTCTCGCCACTGCCAGGACTCCTCGTCTCAGTGAGTCCCACTATATACACCCTCAGCCTACTGAGCTTGCCCGATGGGAGAGGTAGTCAATGATCGTCTGAGAGGCTCAGAATGTTCCAGGAGCCCAAGCGAAGAACCCTCCGGAGGTTTATCCCAGGAGTGATTCGACTGGCAGGTGCCGCCTCTGCACCGCCCCGGCCAACCCCAAAAGAAAAAGATGGACTAGGGGGCTTTCCCACTTTATTTAGAGTGCGTGATTCCCGAGAGCTTTGTCCCGCAGTCGTCATAGGCAGACACCCCAGTGCGTCGGCATTGGAGGGTCTGCGTGGTCGGGCCCCTCCGGCAAAACAGGGTCGGGGGCGCGGTTACCATGCCCCCGGCCTCTTAAGTATTAAGCATTATGAAATTTAATTATTTCTCATTATTTTCTCATCATTTCTTACTATTTCTCATTAAAAAAACTCAAGACTGCAATGTGCATGAATAATTTATCATACAGTCAACCCTTGGCTATCACGCATTCGGCTTTCGCGTTTTATGGCTACCACGCATATCATGCTAAATGTACTTAAACCCTAGGCTATAGCACATCACGCTATTGCATTTCACGGCTATCACAATTTTTTCCTTTCTTCATTTATTTTTTACATATTTTGGCATATACTGTCTGTAGGCAGTAACCTCCTAGGCTGGGATGGTAGGCCCTGGAGGCTCACATGAGGGCTGTGATGATTGGCTCTTGCTCGTAGTGCAGGTAGGATTTTTAAAGTGGCGCCTGTGATTAGAGGCTCATGCAGCCCCCTGTGTCCTATGCACTCGCCGTCGAGTGTAGAGTTAATGGGCAGCATGTGGGTGTTCTTAGGCCACTCGACGATTGCCGAAAGATTGTGGCACCTAGCGGGATTCTAACTCGGTACACCGAGCTTGCCACTTCCAGAAACTAACCATGTCTTTCATGGGAGGCCATTGCCTCCCCTGAAATGTACCTCAACCCTTGGTATCAAGCTATAAAAGCGGTGGTATACCGATAAAAGCTTGGTATCAAGCTATAAAAGTCAAGTGTTGTACCAGTCTGCTACAACACTGACTAAGCCGCCTCCATAAAGAGATCCACCACTGCCTCTCCCAACTTCCTTTGCCTGTCATCTTCATGGTTGACTTTAATACCAAATCATTGCTGCTGGGAGCCTGACCTACCCCTCCATCTTACCAACATCTTCGGGAGGGCACTTTTAAAAACATTTCTTGACTCCCTTTGTTATGCCCCTTCTCACCCCACCAGGTCTTCCCATTTGAAACCACTCCCCACATTAGTACTCCATCTGACCTGGACCTCATCATTAGTGATACCACTCCCCACACTGGCGCTCCATTCGACCAGGACCTCATCATTAGTGATACCACTCCCCACACTGGCGCTCCATCCGACCAGGACCTCATCATTAGTGATACCACTCCCCACACTGGCGCTCCATCCGACCTGGACCTCATCATTAGTGATACCACTCCCCACACTGGCGCTCCATCCGACCAGGACCTCATCATTAGTGATACCACTCCACACACTGGGGCTCCATCCGACCAGGACCTCATCATTAGTGATACCACTCCCCACACTGGCGCTCCATCCGACCAGGACCTCATCATTAGTGATACCACTCCCCACACTGGCGCTCCATCTGACCAGGACCTCATCATTAGTGATACCACTCCCCACATTGGCGCTCCATCCGACCTGGACCTCATCATTAGTGATACCACTCCCCACACTGGGGCTCCATGCAACCAGGACCTCATTTTTCTTCTTCTTTCTGTTTAACGTCAGTTTTTCCCATAATTTTTATGAGGTTAGACGGCCGAAGATACGCTTCCAACTATCTCTATCCGTTGCTTCAACTTCTTCAATGCCCAATGCTGCCAGATACCCTTCAACACACTGCCTCTATGTCTTCCTTGGCTGGCCCAGTGAACGGCGACCTGGAACTTCCACTCTAACAGCTCTCCCCAGTGCCTCACCACCTTCTCTCCTCTCAGGAGCTCTACAAACAGGACCCCATCATTAGTGATACCACTAAATCGACATAGCTAACGTATCAAGTGGACCTTACATGGGTAGTGTCCACCTTCCGTGGTGTTACTGCCAAGCCTTACCCTGGCTGTTACCATGCTAGAAATTTCTTTCCTCAGTATAGCAAAAGTTTGAGGCTGCGTTATAACACCCTCTAGATCATTAATCCCTCCTACTTGAGGATGCGGTTGTTTTCGTCACTCACATCCTCATGTGGGGATGCCACTACAGCCATCTTCCATCTGTCCATACATTGCACCCCACTGCGGCGTGGAAAGTCCTAGTGGAGCAGGGCATGCGCTAAAGCCGTGTATGCCCACAGGAAAGCATGGAATCAGTGGTGCAGGAGGTCGATGCTACAGCTCTGGGCAGAGTATCTCAACTTAAATAATGGGAATCAATATGGAAAATAGGATTCGTTTAACACATTTTTGCACAATTTACCAGGGAAGTAACTGTTCCGTTAAGCAGGGCATAGGTGTATAGAATATTATCAACCTTCAACATAAACTTCTTGGCTTCTAGCTATGATAATGCTGTCATGGTATTGGTAAATGTTGTTGTTATATAATTTAATGATGTTCATCTGCTGATTCAAAGCTATCTACTAATCAGAATAGACTATTTTTCATTATAGTAGTACAAATTTATTAAGTCCATTTGGGCATTGGCTTCTTCGGGGAATTCTTTAAATTGGCCAAGTATCGGAAACGATACCATTACCGAAAACGATAACACTCACTCCCAGCAGAAGCTGATGGGGGCAATCCACCCATCTCTCTCTCTCTCTTCTTTTTATTCATCTTATCTTTCAGTGATGTCGTTCGTGACGTTGACATATTCTTCGGTGACGAGACTGCAGGCTGTTCTGGTGATATATGTGTCAAGCAAACTTGATTGAAGGCAAAGCAGATTCATTGTACTGTCTTCTCGCTCACGTTGGTGGCTTCGGCTGTTCGAGCCACGGCTCTGGAGGGTGCAATAATAGGACCTCTATTGGCCTTTTCTTTTAAGAAGTACTTATTCACATTGTAAATCAGTTCCTTCTCTCGACTATAAAGAACACGCGAGCGTGTAGGCATTGCTTCCATCATGGGTGGCGGGTTGCAAGGAAGTGACCTCTCTGTGTCTAAATAGCAACATCGTCAAGTGTTGTGGTATGTAAATTAGTGGTTGGAGTCGAATGGATTGGGGAATTCCCTGTCCGTCGCGCTGCCACATACCGTATTTTACGGCTTATAAGACGCTGCATCTTGGAAGACGCACCCTGATTTTGGAAGGAAATTTCTAAGAAAAAACCCTCAGATTTTCTACCGACAGGAAGTAGTAAAATCTACTGATTTTCTCGGTAGGCGGTTGTCCGAAGAGTCTTTCTGCTGCTTCTGTTCCCATGTTCTTTGGCGTATCGTACAACTTCTAGCTTGTATGTGATAATTTCCAGGACTGAAAAGAGCTTGTGATACGTGTGACAGCCTGGTGGTAAATGGTAACAACAACAATCAGCACTAGCAGACGATAGGTGGCGCTGTTGAAATGGACTCAGTTGTCAGGTGGTCAGTGCGGAGACGATAGAGATCTTTAAAAGGAGTCTGGATAAATTCATGAATGGGGAAGAGAGGTGGATGTAGGTGGTGTTAAGTAACAGGAACTACCACGTGTAGGTCTCACGGCCTCTTGTAGCTTCCTTATTTTCTTATGTTCTTATGTTGGCGCCAATCTGCTGAAGCGGAAAGACTCCCGCCAATACTATAGTAAGCAACACAGGGTGAGGACAGATCAGTTGATTTGAATGGTATTCGAAATACTCTTAACAGGTAACTACAGAGGTGACATCATATAAGAGGCTGAATTGAATAGCTACCTAAGCTAACCTCCTATAACATTCGTCTTGGAAGACGCATGAGTATTTTTCAGGATATTTTTTAGGGGAAAAAGTGCGTCTTATAAGCCGTAAAATACGGTAAGTCACAACACATAATCTCTGTTTCATATATCAGTTATTTACCACTATGAATGAATTTCAAATACTCAGTATAAATTCAATTTTATAATAAGGCAATGCAGTGTTATCAATGTATATTTTTATAAGAAAATTATTATGATTTTACATAATTATTTTCTTATAAAAATATACATTGATAACACTGCATTGCCTTATTATAAAATTGAATCTATACAGAGTATTTGAAATTAATTCTTAGTGGTAAATAACTGATATACGAAACAGAGCTTATGTGTTGTGACTGATGTGGCAGCACGTTGGACAGGGAATTCCCCACTCCAGCCCGCGCCCAAGCGGACCTCATAAATTTGTTCTACTATAGTGTTCGATTTGTTGAATCAAGCAAGAAAATAGATGACTTGTCCCTGCTTGGTGAAAGAAGTTTACACAATGAAATCAGACCTGTCCAAATAGAAATCAAATTTTTTTTGTTGGGAGCCAACAGATCATGTCACTAGGTTACCAAGCGCTATCTTTGATATAAAAGACGTAATTCACAATGGATGGAAATCTGTCATCAGTGGTGAGAAACTGAAGGTCAGAATGCTGTAAGTCTAGTATAAACTTAAATACTTAAAAGTGAAGCATTTCTCATACTCATGACTACAATACATTTACTAACCTTTGCCATTGTTGGGAGAGTTGCTCTCTGAACACCCTGGACTTCAGACTGTTGTGCTTTTTTGGCCTTTGCAAAAAGGGAGTTTAGTGTTAAAGCTGCGTTCAGAACTGCAAATCCATCCTGAGGGTCCGTTTCTGGCACATGTTCCTTATCCTGGGAAGAATCTGCTGAAAAAAGGCCGATTATGATAGCTATCATTATTGTCATTTATAATATATCTGCAAGTAACAAACAGTGTAACTGAGTAGCTCCGAGGGAGAAGAATCCAAACGTCACCTGTCGCTGCCATAGCATTTTCTATTTCCCATAAACGACAACCCACTGTTCTCCCTCACCATTTGGCGGGAGTTGGATTCCTCTCCCGATACGGCAACATGGTCAAAAATGCTATACAATTAGTATATCTTTTGGCACTATAATACCTTGCCTGCCTGGTTTACTAACTCCACGGGAGAAGAAGCCAAGTGCCTGGGGGTATGATGCTGATGCCGGCCAGCCAATTAGCGCAGCGCGGTGGCGGGGAGTGGGTGATTCTGACATCATGACCAGCCAGCCAATGGCGCAGTGTCATGACGTGATGTTGGCGAGCATAACCAATGTGAGCGTGCTGCATTACCTCAGCCACAGTCTTCCTCTTGCTCTGGGCAATACACACATTGTCTCTTGGATTACCTGTGTGTTTTTGTGATTTTTCGCTGTAGCTTCACATGATTCGGCAGTGAAGCTGATAGCCAGCAAGCTATTGATGTGCTTCGTGTGTCACTTTAAGTGATAGTAAAGTGGAGCAAAGTCGAAGGAGAAAAGGCCTTGCAATGTGGAAGAATGGGGGAGCATGCTGGCCAAAGTTAAACGTAACCTAGGCCAGGCGTACGTAATTTATAAAACCAAGAAACAAGTGGCTGCACGTGCTACTGGTAATCCTTGCCGTGATGTGCTTTGGCAAGGTTACCCAGGTAGGCGTGCATAATTTTTTTAGAGAATTCTGGGATTTGGGGTCATACGACGCCCAAAATGCATACATTCAAAAGATGGTGGAAGCGATGCCTGTGAAAATAAAGTGCACCAGGAGGTGCACAGCAAGCGGAACAATATCCGACAATGCAACGTAGTGTAAAACAATGTCAAGACAAAGATATGCAAGCCGGGTTCTTGGCTATGCATGCCATTGGCACTTCACGGATGACGACTGCACTGCGCAAGGTGAGCGCAAGAGGAATCCTTGTTCCTGACCAGCGTTGACGGCACAAACTTGCGAACAAGATAATCGGGCACAAGGTTCTTCATGTGAGGGAGCACATTAAGCTGCTACCTGCTATGTCATGCCACTGAAGCAGGGCAAAGACTCCTCACAGAAAGTACCTGGAGTACCTGTTCACATAACAGTTGAAAAGCTATACGTGCTGTACTTGGAGTGGCTCCAGGAAAACTACCCAAATGAGCAGAAAGCCACCCTGCACTATTATTCAGATGTTTTCATAAAGGAGTTCAACATTTCCTTTGAGCCACCATGTATGGACACGAGTACCACCTATGACAAATTTGACTCTTCCTTCTCTAATGCAGCAGGGGACCAGGCTACCATCGACGACCTCATCAGGCAGAATGAAGCACACCAGCATTTGGCGCAGCAGGCACAGTACTTCAAGAGGGCCATGCAGTCTGATGACAACCATGAAACTCTTGCAATCTGTGTTGACCTGGAGCACACTCTTCCCCACACCTAAGATCACCGCTAGTGTTGCGTACTACAAGCGAAAGATGCGGTCTAAGAACCTGTGCATCCTCAATTTGAAGACCAACACTAGTAGCACCATGTACGTTTGGGATGAGACTCAAGCGTGGTTCGTGCGAAGTGGCCAGCTGTATCAAGCGTTGGATCGACGAGGAGAGCTGCAAGGACAGCTTCTCAGAGCTGGTGGTCGTATCAGATAACTGTGTCAGGCAGAACAAGAACATCAACCTGGTACTGTGTTATCTAAGGGAGCTGAATGCTTTGCGTCTGGTGACCACCAACCATGTTTACCTGGTGCCTGACCATAGTTACCTGTCCTGTGATCATGCATTTGGCAATGTTGAGCAGCATCTCAGCCATGTATCAAATCTGCATACGCCAGACGACTATGTATACCACATTGCAGTGTCAGTGCCATGGCAGTACAAAGTGGTGCGTATGACCCAGGCAATGTTTCTCGACTATCACCAAATGTTGGGCACCAGGTCGAACATTCCAAGATGCACGCAAGCTTCTCTTCCGCCTGAATTACAGGCGTCCTCATCAAGTCTGATTACACCAACGTCAGCAACATCGTCAAGCTCCGACTGATGATGGGAAGAGCAGCCTGGACCCGGACAAATTCCACCTGAATACCGAGGGATCAGATTCGATTCAACCTGAATACTGATTTGATCTCAGGGACAGTATTCAGCTACCGCCTCCCCAGAGGGGAGTAGCTGAGTGGTTAGCGTCTCTGAGTTCGATCCTAGATGAGAACCAAAATCCACATAAAATCTTTCTGCACCGTCGAGTGACCTATGAATACCATCAACTTGCCCCAGCCATGAACATTGTGGGCACTCCCTTGGCCTCCTCCACCCCTGATTTTGTCTTACAGATATAATCTGATGGGAATGATCGGTTTCAGGATAGCGTGCCACATACCCATATTGCCGAAGTTGGCGTTCACGGATTATGCAGGTAACAGGCCTCGATTCAGTCTCACGGTGCAATTGCTGATCAGACACGTAATCATCCCAGTGATATCCCATGATTCTGTGGTGAAACTTATTACCAACAGCATCAATTCGCCTCTTCAAGTCACTATTTAGTGTCCATGTCTCACAACCATAGAGTAAGGCAGGGATCACAAGCGACTTGAAGATCCGGATCTTTGTCCTCCTGCACAGGTACCGACAAAAGCCAAATACTCATGCTTAGCGAGTCCATAACACCGTGGGCTATGCCAATCCGCCGTAATACTTCTTGACGTGACCCGCCATCATTATGCCCTGCGCAACCAAGGTATACCAAACTTTCCAAGATCTCAATGTCCTCACCGCACACATGAATAGACTGTACTGTTTCATCTAGTAAGCCTCCAAACACCTGGACCTTGGTCTTGAGCCAGGAGACCTCAAGTCCCAAAGGCTTTGTCTCCTTGTGCAGCACCTCGAGAGCCATCACCAGGACCTCCAGTGACTCAGCAAAGATTACTGCATCATCGGCAAAAACAAGATCAGTTATCTTGGTGTTGCCGAGGGATGCTCCACAATCACTTTGATCTACAACTTTGCCCAATACCTAGTCCATACAAGTGTTGAAAATTGATGGGGCACCCTTGCTTCACTCCTGCATTTACAGGAAAGAATTTGGATACACCTGCCCCACACTTCACATCACAGCACTCTCAGTCCCAGATTACAGACCAGTCATCAAACCAATAGTCTTTGCAGGAATCCCGCAAAGTCGCAGAAGATCCCAGTGACTCACGATGCACCGAGTCAAACGCCTTCTTGAGATCAACATAGGCTACAAGCATCCCCTGTCGAAACTCCCATTGGCATTCCACCAGGAACGCCACAGTAGCTTCTCCCTCGTAGTACTCAATTACAGACACGCCCTCGGTTTTCGAACATAATTCATTCCCAAAAGTTGTTCTAAAACTGAATTGTTCTAAAACCAAAACACATTTTTCCATAAGAAACAATATACAATGGATTAATCCGTTCCTGACCCCCAAAATAAAGACCTTTTTTGACCCTTTTAGCTGTATTTAATGCATAAAAATGCCTATAAATGTAATGTAATATTATATTATAACATTTTTTATTATAATATTTTTTTCATTACAGCTTTTTTTATTCTCTTACTGTCTTCTTTATAGGGACTGGCAACTTAGCGAGCTTTGTGTTACCTCTTTTTGTTGTGTCCTTGGCCAGTCCTTTGTGAGGTGAAAAAAGAAGAAGAAAAACTTCGGCAACCGAGTTATCGTACGGCAACCGGTGCAATTACGAGTTTGAAATTCTGTTCGTGAACCGATTTGTTCGAAAAGGGAAACTTTTGAAACCCAAGGTTTGACTGTATATTGCTAAAAAAAAGAAGTTATCAACAAAAATATGGAAATATTACCATCTGCTGTTAGGCCTACTTAAGAAAATAATGGAAATAGAAAAAAATAGTGCATCATAGAACTTATGAAAGTATTTTTGTGCCACAAGTTCGATTTCGTTTGGAAACTCTTATCAATAAATAATTACCGTATTTTACGGCTTATAAGACGCTGCATCTTGGAAGACGCACCATGATTTTGGATAGAAATTTCTGTGAAAAAAAAAAAAAAAAAAAAAACCCACCAAAACTGTTGCCCGGTAGTCATTTTCACACAAGAACACACTCACTATTCATTATCTTCATTCAGCACTGCTCATCAGCCATTTTTATTTTCTAGCTTGCATGCGATAGTATAAGTAAATCGTCGTGTTGGCTGGCTGAACATGTATACGCAGGTCGGATGGCGGCAGTGAAAAGGAAGCCGAACTCGGTGTTGCGAAGCTGCATGCCTGCCTGGCGTGCCGATCAGTCTGGCTTTGTCGTCCTGAGTGTAAACACCTCTCACGTCCTCCCGTGCCTCACTACGTTGCCTGCCTCCTGTGCCTCACCACGTATTGTTTGAATTTTTCTGTATGTGTAGTATTTGTGGTGGCTGCATGTACACAATTATACAAACTTTCCTCTAATTTAACAAACAAAATTCCTTATACACAGAATGGCTGTTGGCACCAATCTGCTGAGGCGGAATGGCTTTCGCCAGTACCGTAGTAAATATCAGTGTGAGGAAAGATTAGTTGATTTGAATGTCTTATGGTATTCACAATACTTGTAACAGGTAAGTAGGTCCTGAGGTTACATCATATAAGAGGGTGAATTGAATAGCTACCTAAGCTAACCTCCTACAATATTAATCTTGGAAGACGCATGAGTATTTTTCAGGGTATTTTTTAGGGGAAAAAGTGTCTTATAAGCCGTAAAATATGGTACTTTTTTATGGTCTGAGAACTGATTTGACAGAAAAAAAAAATCCAAAAGTAGGTCAGGAATAATCTCTCTAAAAGCATTCATTGTTAGAAACAATGAATATTACAGTACCCTCCCAAGTTTCGCGCTTGCTTTCTTTCGAATCTAGGATCGCGAAACTCGGGGTATTGAAAACACTGAAAAAAATGTTTATTTGTTCTGGTGTGAGGTGTACCGTATTTTACTGCTTATAAGAATCACTTTTTCCCCCAAAAATACCCTGAAAAACACTAATGGTTTTCCAAGACGAATGTTGTAGTACAGTCGACCCTCAATTTAACGGACTCCATTCGCGAGACAAATTTGTGGGTAAGAATGGCATATCAGACCACTTATCGTCGCTTGAATCGTCAATTCAACACAATTTTTCTTGTTTTATTTACGAATACTTGGGTTTTAAGGAGTTTTAATGTATCAGATATTAAGATATTTAAGGAAGGAGCCTGTGTTGCTAGTAATTTAGTGGTAGAAAGTGTGTATGTGGGTTAAAATAGTGAATATTAGTACAGGGAGGTCCCGAAGACACGAGCAGTTAGGTTCCACCTGGCATACTCGTAAAGCGAAATCTCGTATAACGAAACACATACCGTATTTGCCGGCGCATAAGACGCAGTTTTTTCCCTTAAAAAGGAATGCAAAGTTCACCCTGCGTCTAATGCGGCCATATTAGCGCATGAGAGGTCGGGCAGAGAATGCAGAACAGCCGGTGGTGTATTACTAAAGGGGTCTGGAGTGATCTGTGTTGAGCAGTAGTCCACTGAACATAAATTTGTAACTGTGTTATCAACAGTAATGCATAATACTAAGAAAAGGTTGGAGTTTAAGAGAAAAAATGAGCTGGGGCAACAAGATAGCGATTATTGCTGCCAAGATGGCTGTGTCAGATGTAAACATCATCCACCCCCCGCTGCTGCTCTCCATTGTAAAACGTCTGATATCTCAGGTCTGCCGCTTCACCTGGGATACTTCACTCGGCGACGCCCTCCGCGCACCCACCAGGGGTCATTACCGCTCAGACTCCACCCCTCACCCATGGAAAAGACAAACATCCCGCATATTAGATGTAGCCTTAACCCGCATTCGACTCGGGCCACACAAGTTGACACAACAGTTGGAAGGAGATGATAGTAGGGAGGCAGAAAATGGTGATGGATTTTTCGCTGGAATAGGTATTGTAGATAAATGGAATAGTGAAACAAAGAACGGGGTAAAGTTTTATTTGAAGGAGTGTGAGCGGTGAGAGGGAGGTGTAGTATCGTGGGGAGTCTGTCTATACACACAAGGATGGAGAAAGGGCGTCCTGGCTTTGTTGTTTATTTGACGGCGAGTCATTGTACAACGTGGGGACAAGAGGTGCGTGGTGTGTGTCTCTGTCTCTGTGTGTCCTGTGGCTGACTGAATTACCTGGCTGATGTTGCAGCTGTGTCGGCAAGGACAAGTCAGGTCAGCGTCAGGTCACCCTCGAATCCTGGTCCCAGACAGTGGGGTGGCCTTAGCCGATGCAGGTGTGTATGTGCGTGTGTGTGTTAGCGCCGCTACAATGGTAAGCAAGGTGGGATAGGAAACGGCATAGGCCTTTGTACCACCTCGACCCCTCAATCCTCACCCCTGTACCTCTATGGATAAGGAAACTGTATGAAAGAGTGCTAGTAAAAAGACTGCAACGGTACTTATAGACGGGACAAAAGTCTTCCACACGGTACACCATGACCAAGACCCATCACGGCACCACACCGTCCGCCTCAAGGCCGAATCACACCATACCATCATGGTGACAGGGCACCGTCTCATCACATCCGTTACAATTTCTTACATTCAAACAAATAGACATGTTACACTAAACGGTGCGCCGCAGGCACGGCTCCAATGCATCACGGTCCTGTCACGTAACGGTTTCTGGGAAAGAGTATTTTAACGTTATGAGACTGTGCCGTGCTGATAATTGTCGTTTTCTCAAGGCTTTATGTACCCAAAACAGTGTCTTTTAAAGTTAAATTCCTCTTCTTCATCCAACAGAAGTGCTATTAATGCAAATTTCTTCAACCATAGCCTCTTGAGGCACCATCTCTGCTTAGAGGGTGAGCAGGAACTGCCGAGAATGACGGAACCGTGACAAATAGTGTGAATACAAGGCACGGCTGACGGAACGCTGCCATGATTTCAGAGTGTGAACCATCCTTCACCTGTACCTTCCTGAAGAAGACTAATCAACCCTCGTGACTGTGATAGATTCATAGGTGTAAGCAGGGCAAATATCGTCGATCCCGACAACGGTGCCCTTCAACAATTACAACAATAACAACAAGGTAGAGATGGTTACCTTACAGTGTTACCTAAATATCTTCTATAAAAATGTTTGTTATTGGGCAACCACCGATTTTGAGGCCAAAACTTAGTCCTGAATAGTTTTCATGTGATTTGAATTAATCTGGCTCTCGTTTTTGTCGGAAATCAATGTTTGTTTACACGCGTGTGTGTGGGGGGGGGGGACAACCTGCCGCTCCAGGTTCGCCCCGCAAACATTGCTACGATTCACACTGCCATATTATGGGTAATTTTCGTTTTTTCTCTATCATCTGTTACGAAACCAAACCCCACCTCTAACCTAACCTAATCTGATATAACCTAACTTAACTTTCTGGCTGAAATAACGGTAGATTTTTGGTACTACGTGTAGTGCCATTATTATTCAATTGCACCATGGGAAATGGGGCTCAAAATACTCAGAATGAAGAAAGTTACACGATGATGTAGGTAAGAATCCTAGGACTTTTGAAAGCCCACTACCAAAATAATACCAATATCTATGCAAATTTTCCATAAAGTCTAAACACATAGCAGAAAAGCAACAAAGGCATACCTACAACATTAAATCTAAGCTATATGTCATAGCTAGCAAAATATTAGAATATCAATACGTAGGGCATCCTGCAATATATTATGACCGATTTTGGTTACCCTGTCATTCCCTTGACATTTTAACTAGTATAATTTTTCATTCACATTCACTGCACTGTGAATATTGTATTTAGGTACATGCTCATAATCATTTGTTTTTCGCTTACAAATCCCCTTTTTTTTTTTCTTTTGATATATTTACGATTTTTTTTTTCCCCCTCAAAAACACCAATATTTTTGTTTTCTCAAAACCTCCTTGTAAAATAGGGGTGCGTCTTATGCGGAGGTGCGTCTTATGCGCCGGCAAATACGGTAACTAATGGTAAAATATAGGTTTGGTTCCAGGACCCCATCAATTAAAAAAAGAAAAAAGAAAAAGACATGTTTTTCAAGCTAAAATAAACTATAGTAAACACAACAAACACACAGCGTCTATATTACCCACACTGTACTACCTATTCTGTAGAAAAAGCATTCTGAAAGAAAAAATAGCACACAAAATAACATAACTGCACATTAATTAAACATAAAACATGTATAACAAGCAAAAAAGACGTTGTAATGTAGGGGACACCGCGTGATACAAGAGAGGGTAGTGTAGGGGTCCCAAGGTTGGGGCCGCACACCTGGCTAATTACCCCTAAAGGTCAGGCCGCGCCATATGCTTAATTACCCTTCAGATCACGCCTTGCTAGGGGTGACCTGACTGCGGTCCCAAGGTTGGGGCCGCACACCTGCTAATTACCCCTAAATGTCAGGCCGCGCCATATGCTTAATTACCCTTCAGGTCACTGCTTGCTAGGGGTGACCTCACTGGGGTCAACCAAATCCCCCTTTGTCCAGCCCGGGAGTGATAGGGTGCGCATTTTGAACTTGATAATTTTACTCACCCCAGTTTGAATGTCGTATCATTGGATTTTCGATCTCGTATATTGCAAATAGACCCTAATTTACACATCTCGTATCATCGGATTCTCGTATACCGAATGCTCGTATAACGGGACCTCCCTGTATTACAATTTCTTGACTGCAAACCGTCACACACACACAGCTGTTCACCTGCACTGTTTTCGTCGATTGTAAACATACATGGCTCCAACACCCAGGTAAGCTATCACTGCTATACACTTACTTTTGTAAATTGTCAATCGTAGACAAGCATAACTAGCTAAAAACGCATGGATGCGTTCATAGTTAGCTCGTCGTCTGACATCGACGGAGTATTTGTGTGACGGCGCCTTTTAAGCCCCATACACACTACCACTCACCACCGGCGGAGCTTCCCTTCGATAGACTGTTCTTTACTCAAAAATGGCAGTGTGGGACAGGATGCCGACTAGCAAAATGTAACCGAATGGACACAACTCTGGCAACGGCATTGCTCGTCGACAAGCACTGACGGAAAGCGCCAACGGTGGCGAGTTGTTGTTAGGGTTTCCCGTTTGGGGGGTTTCTTAGCATCCCGGGATTCCGAGACAAACCAGGATATTTCCCGGGATCCCGGGATTTCCTGCATCAGGTAATATTTGTACTAACTAATGCTGTGCGAAGTGCGAACCCCACATACTTCATTAGTGTAGTATTTGTATATTATTTGAAAGACAATTGATTGATACATTCTATGACACTGAAGCAATGTTCTCTTTATTACTTGCATACTGGTTTTTCGAAAGGATCATGAAAAAAATGTATTTGTTCTGGGGAGGTTCCGTTTTCTCTATAAAATCACTTTTCCCCAAAAATACCCTGAAACATAATGGTTTCAAGACGAATGTGTGTACAGTCGACCCTCATTAACGGACTCATTCGCGAGAATGTGGTAAGAATGGCATATCAGACCACTTATCGTCGCTTGAATCGTCAATTCAACACAATTTTTCTTGTTTTATTTACGAATACTTGGGTTTTAAGGAGTTTTAATGTATCAGATATTAAGATATTTAAGGAAGGAGCCTGTGTTGCTAGTAATTTAGTGGTTAGAAAGTGTGTATGTGGGTTAAAATAGTGAATATTAGTACAGGGAGGTCCCGAAGACACGAGCAGTTAGGTTCCACCTGGCATACTCGTAAAGCGAAATCTCGTATAACGAAAACACATACCGTATTTGCCGGCGCATAAGACGCAGTTTTTTCCCTTAAAAAAGGAATGCAAAGTTCACCCTGCGTCTAATGCGGCCATATTAGCGCATGAGAGGTCGGGCAGAGAATGCAGAACAGCACGGTGGTGTATTACTAAAGGGGTCTGGAGTGATCTGTGTTTGAGCAGTAGTCCACTGAACATAAATTTGTAACTGTGTTATCAACAGTAATGCATAATACTAAGAAAAGGTTGGAGTTTAAGAGAAAAAATGAGCTGGGGCAACAAGATAGCGATTATGCTGCCAAGATGGCTGTGTCAGATGTAAACATCATCCCCCCCCGCTGCTGCTCTCCATTGTAAAACGTCTGATATCTCAGGTCTGCCGCTTCACCTGGGATACTTCACTCGGCGACGCCCTCCGCGCACCCACCAGGGGTCATTACCGCTCAGACTCCACCCCTCACCCATGGAAAAGACAAACATCCCGCATATTAGATGTAGCCTTAACCCGCATTCGACTCGGGCCACACAAGTTGACACAACAGTTGGAAGGAGATGATAGTAGGGAGGCAGAAAATGGTGATGGATTTTTCGCTGGAATAGGTATTGTAGATAAATGGAATAGTGAAACAAAGAACGGGGTAAAGTTTTATTTGAAGGAGTGTGAGCGGTGAGAGGGAGGTGTAGTATCGTGGGGAGTCTGTCTATACACACAAGGATGGAGAAAGGGCGTCCTGGCTTTGTTGTTTATTTGACGGCGAGTCATTGTACAACGTGGGGACAAGAGGTGCGTGGTGTGTGTCTCTGTCTCTGTGTGTCCTGTGGCTGACTGAATTACCTGGCTGATGTTGCAGCTGTGTCGGCAAGGACAAGTCAGGTCAGCGTCAGGTCACCCTCGAATCCTGGTCCCAGACAGTGGGGTGGCCTTAGCCGATGCAGGTGTGTATGTGCGTGTGTGTGTTAGCGCCGCTACAATGGTAAGCAAGGTGGGATAGGAAACGGCATAGGCCTTTGTACCACCTCGACCCCTCAATCCTCACCCCTGTACCTCTATGGATAAGGAAACTGTATGAAAGAGTGCTAGTAAAAAGACTGCAACGGTACTTATAGACGGGACAAAAGTCTTCCACACGGTACACCATGACCAAGACCCATCACGGCACCACACCGTCCGCCTCAAGGCCGAATCACACCATACCATCATGGTGACAGGGCACCGTCTCATCACATCCGTTACAATTTCTTACATTCAAACAAATAGACATGTTACACTAAACGGTGCGCCGCAGGCACGGCTCCAATGCATCACGGTCCTGTCACGTAACGGTTTCTGGGAAAGAGTATTTTAACGTTATGAGACTGTGCCGTGCTGATAATTGTCGTTTTCTCAAGGCTTTATGTACCCAAAACAGTGTCTTTTAAAGTTAAATTCCTCTTCTTCATCCAACAGAAGTGCTATTAATGCAAATTTCTTCAACCATAGCCTCTTGAGGCACCATCTCTGCTTAGAGGGTGAGCAGGAACTGCCGAGAATGACGGAACCGTGACAAATAGTGTGAATACAAGGCACGGCTGACGGAACGCTGCCATGATTTCAGAGTGTGAACCATCCTTCACCTGTACCTTCCTGAAGAAGACTAATCAACCCTCGTGACTGTGATAGATTCATAGGTGTAAGCAGGGCAAATATCGTCGATCCCGACAACGGTGCCCTTCAACAATTACAACAATAACAACAAGGTAGAGATGGTTACCTTACAGTGTTACCTAAATATCTTCTATAAAAATGTTTGTTATTGGGCAACCACCGATTTTGAGGCCAAAACTTAGTCCTGAATAGTTTTCATGTGATTTGAATTAATCTGGCTCTCGTTTTTGTCGGAAATCAATGTTTGTTTACACGCGTGTGTGTGGGGGGGGGGGACAACCTGCCGCTCCAGGTTCGCCCGCAAACATGCTACGATTCACACTGCCATATTATGGGTAATTTTCGTTTTTTCTCTATCATCTGTTACGAAACCAAACCCCACCTCTAACCTAACCTAATCTGATATAACCTAACTTAACTTTCTGGCTGAAATAACGGTAGATTTTTGGTACTACGTGTAGTGCCATTATTATTCAATTGCACCATGGGAAATGGGGCTCAAAATACTCAGAATGAAGAAAGTTACACGATGATGTAGGTAAGAATCCTAGGACTTTTGAAAGCCCACTACCAAAATAATACCAATATCTATGCAAATTTTCCATAAAGTCTAAACACATAGCAGAAAAGCAACAAAGGCATACCTACAACATTAAATCTAAGCTATATGTCATAGCTAGCAAAATATTAGAATATCAATACGTAGGGCATCCTGCAATATATTATGACCGATTTTGGTTACCCTGTCATTCCCTTGACATTTTAACTAGTATAATTTTTCATTCACATTCACTGCACTGTGAATATTGTATTTAGGTACATGCTCATAATCATTTGTTTTTCGCTTACAAATCCCTTTTTTTTTTTTTCTTTTGATATATTTACGATTTTTTTTTCCCCCTCAAAAACACCAATATTTTTGTTTTCTCAAAACCTCCTTGTAAAATAGGGGTGCGTCTTATGCGGAGGTGCGTCTTATGCGCCGGCAAATACGGTAACTAATGGTAAAATATAGGTTTGGTTCCAGGATCCCATCAATTAAAAAAAGAAAAAAGAAAAAGACATGTTTTTCAAGCTAAAATAAACTATAGTAAACACAACAAACACACAGCGTCTATATTACCCACACTGTACTACCTATTCTGTAGAAAAAGCATTCTGAAAGAAAAAATAGCACACAAAATAACATAACTGCACATTAATTAAACATAAAACATGTATAACAAGCAAAAAAAGACGTTGTAATGTAGGGGACACCGCGTGATACAAGAGAGGGTAGTGTAGGGGTCCCAAGGTTGGGCCGCACACCTGGCTAATTACCCCTAAAGGTCAGGCCGCGCCATATGCTTAATTACCCTTCAGATCACGCCTTGCTAGGGGTGACCTGACTGCGGTCCCAAGGTTGGGGCCGCACACACTGCTAATTACCCTAAATGTCAGGCCGCGCCATATGCTTAATTACCCTTCAGGTCACTGCTTGCTAGGGGGACCTCACTGGGGTCAACCAAATCCCCCTTTGTCCAGCCCGGGAGTGATAGGGTGCGGCATTTTGAACTTGATAATTTTACTCACCCCAGTTTGAATGTCGTATCATTGGATTTTCGATCTCGTATATTGCAAATAGACCCTAATTTAACACATCTCGTATCATCGGATTCTCGTATACCGAATGCTCGTATAACGGGACCTCCCTGTATTACAATTTCTTGACTGCAAACCGTCACACACACACAGCTGTTCACCTGCACTGTTTTCGTCGATTGTAAACATACATGGCTCCAACACACCCAGGTAAGCTATCACTGCTATACACTTACTTTTGTAAATTGTCAATCGTAGACAAGCATAACTAGCTAAAAACGCATGGATGCGTTCATAGTTAGCTCGTCGTCTGACATCGACGGAGTGTTTGTGTGACGGCGCCTTTTAAGCCCCATACACACTACCATCACCACCGGCGGAGCTTCCCTTCGATAGACTGTTCTTTACTCAAAAATGGCAGTGTGGACAGGATGCCGACTAGCAAAATGTAACCGAATGGACACAACTCTGGCAACGGCATTGCTCGTCGACAAGCACTGACGGAAAGCGCCAACGGTGGCGAGTTGTTGTTAGGGTTTCCCGTTTGGGGGGTTTCTTAGCATCCCGGGATTCCGAGACAAACCAGGATATTTCCCGGGATCCCGGGATTTCCTGCATCAGGTAATATTTGTACTAACTAATGCTGTGCGAAGTGCGAACCCCACATACTTCATTAGTGTAGTATTTGTATATTATTTGAAAGACAATTGAATTGATACATTCTATGACACTGAAGCAATGTTCTCTTTATTAACTTGCATACTGGTGCAGAAATAGGTAGCTACATAATCTGACTAAAAAGCAAACTTTTGATTATCTAATCTCATTCCGTTAGCCATAAGATAAACTCAGACATTTGGAATTGCTTTCAAAGTTAGCTACTATAAAAGAATAAGAATTTTATATTTAATGGCATTTGGAAGCCACATTCTACAAAAACCTAAAGAAACCTTGATAGACCAGTAAAAAAAAATAAAGATAATAGCATAAAATCATTTGTGCACGGTGCACGGTGCACACAAGACACACAGTCAAGCGCACATCAAAAGTTGTTCATGAAATGACTCTTCAAGAAGCACAAACAGTCAATTTCCGATTAGCCACAAAAGAAATCCAATGATATAGAATGACATTAAAAGATAGCCATTGTAAAAAAAAAATCGAATTATTCTATGCCATTTTGAAGCCCTAGCCTACAAGAAAGTGTTCTCTTTAGAGCACTTGAATGACTTGTGGAAAAAAGGAATAGAATCATTTGCACACACAAACAGTCAACCTCCTGTTAGCCACAAAAGAAATTCATTGATCTATGGAATGACATTAAAAGATAGCCATCGTAAAAAAATTATATATTTTATGCCAATTTGAAGCCCTACTCTACAAGAAAACTTAGAGAACACTTGAATGACCTGTGGAAAAAAAGGAATATAATCATTTGCACACACAAATCTATGCACACACTAATTGTGCTCTCCCTCTCTTTCATGCGTTTTGTATCTTACATAGTGTAAATCTGATATTAAGGAACAATAAAAATCCCGGGATTTGAATTGATTTCCCGGAAAAATAACATACCCAATTACGGCCGGGATCTCGGGATCCCGGGAAGGAAACCCTAGTTGTTGTGTGTACGGGCCTTAGTGTCCGCCAGACGGAGCTCATGTTTACAAACTCAGTTTAAGCTGTGTTCGCTGTGAGACTAGCTGTGTTTTTGCCTGTTTTTTCAGTGTTTTTTATGCTTATTTAGACTTGTTCAGTGCAGTGATGTCATTATGGCATCGAAAGAGAAGGGAAGTGATAAAAGAAAGCATGTGAATCTAAGTATTGCAGATAAATTAGAACTTATTTAGAAACTGAAATCTGTTTCTGTCGCCCGGCAGGTGTGTGACAAGTATGGAGTCACACAGTGATTAGTCTGAGGAAGACTAATCAACCCTCGCGACTGTGATAGATTCACAGGGGTAAACCATGGTGAATATCTTCGATCCCGACATCGGTGCCTTTCAACAATAACAAAAAGGTAGAGATGGTTACCTTACAGTGTTACCTTAATATCTGGGTAAATTTTTGTTATTGGGCAACAACCGATTTCGAGGCCAAAACTTAGTTTTCCTGAATATTTTTGGTGTGTTTTGAATTAATCTGGCTCTCGTTATTGTCGGAAATCAATGTTTGTTTACATGTGTGTGTGTGTGTGTGGGGGGGGGGGGGCGCTCTGCCCCTCCAGGCCCGCCCCGCAAACATTGCTAAGCTTCACACTGCCATAGTATTGTTAATTTTCGTTGTATCTCTATAGCTTCTTACTAAACCAAACCCCACCTCTAACCTGACCTAATCTGATTTTAACCTAGCTTAACTTTTTGGCTGAAATAACAGTAGATTTTCGGTAGTAGTACATGTAATGCCATTAATATTCGATTGCGCCATGGGAAATGGGGCTCAAAATACACAGAATGAAGATACACGATAATGGAGGTAAGAATCCTAGGACTTTTGAAAGCCCACTACCGAAATAATACCATTATCTTTACTGCAAATTTTCCACAAAGTCTAAACACATAGCAGAAAAGCAACAAAGGCATACTTACAACATTGAATCTAAAGATAAATGTCATAGGTAGATAATATTAGAATATCAATTCGTGGAGCATCCTGCAATAAATGATGACCGATTTTGGTTACCTTACACATTCTCTTTACATTTTAACTAGTATAATTTTTCATTCACATTCACTGCACTGTGAATATTGTATTTGGGTACATGCTCAAAATAATTTATTTTCCCTTACATAACCTTTTTTCATAACTTTTAACCCCCTCACGCACGAAAAGTTTAATAAGTTTCTCCGTCCACTGCGACATCCGTCTGGGGCTCCCTAAGGGGCCCCGCGAAATGGCCTGACTGTGCGGCAATTTTTTTTTTTATGTTATCAATTTCACCAACGTGTATTCTTTTTTCCTGGCATTATTATATATCATTGGTTTTGCGAGAGATTATTCTGCCTTATGAAAGAAAAAAATAACAGGAAATGCAAATAAATAGCGGAATTTACCGACTCCGAATAAAACATTGAGTAAAGAGAAATAAGAAATACTTACGTCCACCACTTCGTAGCTCAAAACTTCCTGAGTCGACTTTTTATGGTTTATAAGCCAATAAAAGCGGATTTTTATGAGGATTCCAACGCTACCATTATAATTTTCATATGGCCAGTATGGCCAGCTCGGGACACGTTTTAAAGGGACGACAGTCCGCGCTCACAGGCTGCCTGCTGAGAGGAAACTGAGACACAAGCCCTTATCATTTCAAATCCACCTCACGAGAAAGTTGACAATTAGTTTATTTTATAGGTCTAGCTTGGATCTTTGATGCAGAAAATTTTGACAAGATTCTGATAAATACTTTATTTTTGGCGAATTTTTACAAGTTTTTTGACGCGAATCGCGTCAAAAGCTCAGATGTAGACGGTTCCGTTTTGACGCGAATCGCGTCACTGTGCGTGAGAGGGTTAATAAATTTACTTAGAAGTAAATATGTCCTCAAAACACTAATAATTTTTTTTTCTCAAAATATTTATGTAAAATACGATTGCGTCTTATGCGGAGGTGCGTCTTATGCGCCGGCAAATACGGTAAGTTATGAAAAAAAGGTTTTGAAGGAGAAAATCAATTATTTTGAACATGTACCCAAATACAATATTCACAGTGCAGTGAAAAATTATGCTAGTTAAAATGTAAAGGGAATGACAGTGTTAGGGTAACCAAAATCGGTTATAATTTACTGCAGGATGCCCCATTAGACGCAGGGTGAATTTTGTATTCCTTTTTTAGGGAAAAAAAACTGCGTCTTATGCGCCGGCAAATACGGTATGTATATATATATATATATATATATATATATATATATATATATATATATATATATATATATATATACACACAAACCTCGTTTTCCCGGACTAATTGGGGGGAGCACTGGTCCGGGAACCGCAAAAGTCCGGGAATCTCAACAGTCCGATGCCATTACCCACCCCCGGACGTTTATCCTACTCTAGTATTTACTGTCCGGCAACATATCAACATATCAACTACCCCGCCGCGGACTTTTACGTCCGCTGAGCATGCTGCCACCTGGCGGGAAGCAGCAGAAAGTATTCAATAGTCTCGAGACGTTCCTGCACCAGGGGCAGTGGGGGTCAGGGGACTAACGGAGGCCGTGCAGGTGAACCGTGAGTGTCGTGTACCCAAATGTAAACAATACGACCGCTGAGCATGCTGCCACCTGGCGGGAGGCAGCAGAAAGTATTCAATAGTCTCAAGAGACGTTCCTGCGCCAGGGGCAGTGGGGGTCAGGGGACTAACGGAGGCTGTGCAGGTGAACTGTGAGTGTCGTGTGCCCAAATGTAAACAATACGACCGCTGAGCATGCTGCCACCTGGCAGGAGGCAGCAGAAAGTGTTCAATAGTCTCAAGAGACTTTCCTGCAGCAGAGGCAGTGGGGGTCAGGGACTAACGGAGGCTGTGCAGGTGAACCGTGAGTGTCGTGTGTCCAAATGTAAACAATACGACCGCTGAGCATGCTGCCACCTGGCGGGAGGCAGCAGAAAGTGTTCAATAGTCTCAGAGATGTTCCTGCACCAGGGGCAGTGGGAGTCAGGGGACTGAAGGAGGCTGTGCAGGTGAACCGTGAGTGTCGTCTGCCCAAATGTAAACAATACGACCGCTGAGCATGCTGCCACCTGGCGGGAGGCGCGGACACTGACCAGGGGTGACAGGAAACGCTCGTACCGCTGGACAACTTTGTCAATTTACGAACAGGACCAGGCATTTCAACGGAGAAAAAAAAAAAAAAAAAAAAAAAGTCCAGGACTCTTGACATATCCCCGGACCTCAGATTTTGTCCGAAAAATCCGATATCCGGGAAATCAAGGTTTGTGTGTGTGTGTGTGTATATATATATATTATATATATATATATATATATATATATAATATATATATATATAATATATATATATATATATATATATATATATATATATAGTATATATATTAATTTTTTTTATAACATAGGCCGACTTACGACCAGAACAACTTACGACCAGTCAGTCGGTCCCGATCACGGTCATAAGTCGACCACTCGGTGTATTTTGAATACCAAAGACACTTATCTGAATCAACTAATCTGTCTTCACGCTGTGATGTATACTGCGGTACTGGCGGGAGCCATTCCGCCTCGACAGATTGGCGCCAACAGCCATTCCGTGTATAAGGAACTTTGTTGCATTAGATGAAAGTCTGTATACTTATGTACATGCAGCCATTACAAATACTACACGCATACAGGAAAATTCAAACAATACGTGGTAAGGCACGGGAGGACGTGAGAGGTGTTTACAGTCAGGACGACAAAGTCCGACTCAGCTGATCAGCACGCCAGGCAGGCACGCAGCTGCACACCGCCGCAGTCGGCTTTGTTTTCACTCCCGCCGTCCGACCTGCGTGTACATGTTCAGCCAGCCAACATGACGATTTACTTATACTATCGCATACAAGCTAGAAAATAAAAATGGCTGATGAGCAGTGCTGAATAAAGATAATGAATAGCGAGTGTGTTCTTGTGTGAAAATGACTGTATATGGGACAACAGTTTTGACGGTCTGTTTGTTTGTTTTTCCTAAAAATTTCTTTCCAAGATCAGGGTGCGTCTTCCAAGATGCAGCGTCTTATAAGCTGTAAAATTTGGTACCTTTGAACAGGCATCAATAAGTGATAAAATCTCATCAAAACAAAACTTGCTCTTGGACAGTCTGAAGTCTGTTTAGGACGTGCCATATGCAGGGGAAACCCCGCAGTCTGCGTAGCCGGGTGACGACCCAAGTTAATTCGCTGGAAGGCTGGCAACAGATTGCCGGGAATGGCCTTAACGTAAACAGTGGACTAGATATACGTACAGTAAACCCTTCATGCTCGTGGGTTTCATGCTCGCGGATTTGATTTCTCACAGTTTTTCAACCCTTGGGACAAATAATATTACCGTAAATGGCGGCGTATAAGTCGACCAGGCGTACAAGTCGACCCCAAGATTATTAGCTCAAGATTACAGATTAGGCCTATACTTGCCGTATAAGTCGGCCCCAAAAATACGGTAGGCTACTGGTAGGCCAAAGCTTGAATGTGGAGATGCTACGGAACGGTATACGGTAACCTGTCGCAAAAACACATCACCACACCACTTATACGAAGATATGGATCTTAACTATAGGGCTGCCTCTTGTTTTCATTTGAAAAACATCAGTCCCCTGATAGTACCACTACATACTGTATATTATAGTAAATCACGGTAATACCTAAGACTGGACTGCACTTACCGGTGCCCTCCGCCATTTGCATTCGCTAGTGTTTACACTTTATGTATCAGCTGTTTCCATCAGCTGTTGGAAACAGCTATGGGTGGAACTGCCGCAAAACTTCTTCTCCAGTTATCGCTTTTGCTCTTGAAGTGGCACATATTGTAGTTGTCTGACTGGAATTACGGTAGTTGGTGTACAGCGATTGTTAGTAGTGCTGTTCCACTTGTTTGGCACTCGGTGGTAAAGGTTCGCATTTTATCCTTGCCGTATAAGTTGACCCCTAGTTATGGAGAGACTTTTTCAGGCTCAAGAGTCAACTTGTACGCCGCCATTTACGATAAATAATGATATATAATTCAAAAATACGAAAAATATGGAGTTTGAATAGCGCGCGCAAACATATTTTGTGGATACAGCCGCGAGAGCTTTACTATTCATTATGATTAATCATCCATAATCATTAAGCTGTTATGCACAAGGGGGGAGGATTATGGCCTAGGGGTAGAGGATGAAAGACGGAAGGACAACGACAACAAAACACTCGTAAGTATCAATAGGTACTGATTGTTTACATTTATACAGTAATGTACCCTATTACTAATCATTTATACACCTGTAATATACAATTTATACTATTTTGCATTATTTGCATCCATGATTATCATTATCATCATCATTGAAGCAACAAAATCCATTTTCTTTACACAGTAAGGCTATTTTCGGGGCGGGAGGGGTAACTTATGTCATGCTCGCGGATTTACGATACTCGCGGGTGTCTCTGTTTTCTAACCCCCGCGAGCATGAAGGGTTTACTGTACCGTAAAATGTAACGATTGGCCAGCGGTCATGATCTGGGTGTTAGTGTTTATTCTTACATACGTTGTTATAAGAACAGATATATTATGTAACGTATATTCTAGTTGCTAGTGGAAAACCTACTAGTAACTAGACTGTAGATTGTAGAGCCATTCGCCTCCACCAGGGAGCCCAGGAACCATGGCTGCCAATCGTAAGGTGTTAGTCAACATAACTTATTTTATAACCACAATAAACATCCCACGTAACATATTTTTGAAGAAAAATATTGGAAAATATTTTGATACTTCATATTAAGTGGATACGTTTTTCATAGTGTAGCCCTGGAAATCACTGCTTACAGGCGCTATAAACCTTAAAGAAAAAGAGAAAAAAAAAAGGAACAATTTGAATTTAAAAGAAAAATAATATTTGCTTATTGACTTTTCGGTAATTCCAACTTAACGAATACCGACTTACGGAGGTATTACTGTATTTCAAGTATGGTACCAACTTTTATTTACATGGAAAAACCTAGTAATAATGCATAATTTTGTCCACACTCACAAATGGAGTAAGGATGGGATGGGGGGTGTCGAGAAGAAAAATTTGATTATATGTATTAATTTCTAAATCAAGAAATTACACTCCTAAACCATAACAAAATCATGATACCAAACATTACATAGGCTTAACAAAGCAACAGTGTCATTAAAACTACTGAGCTTTGACCTTGATTTTCTCAAAGTTGTGTTTTGGTTAAGTCTTCCTTCTGCCACCTGACACTTCATTAAATTTTAATACCTATACAGGGAGGTCCCGTTATACGAGCATTCGGTATACGAGAATCCGATGATACGAGATGTGTAAATTAGGGTCTATTTTCAATATACGAGATTGAAAATCCAATGATACCACATTCAAACTGGGGTGAGTAAAATTATCAAGTTCAAAATACGCCCCCTACCACTCCCGGGCTGGACAAAGGGGGATTTGGTTGACCCCAGTGAGGTCACCCCTAGCAAGCCGTGACCTGAAGGGTAATTAAGCATATGGCGCGGCCTGACATTTAGAGGTAATTAGCAGGTGTGCAGCCCCAACCTTGGGACTGCAGTCAGGTCACCCCTACAAGGCGTGACCTGAAGGGTAATTTAGCATATGGCGAGGCCTGACCTTTAAGGGTAATTAGCAGGCGTGCGGCCCCAACCTTGGGATCGCTACACTACCTTCTCTTGTATCAGGCGGCGTCTCCTTTTGTCTTGTACAACGTCTTTTTTGCTTGTTATGCATGTTTTATGTTTAATTAATGTGCAGTTATGTTATTTTGTGTGCTATTTTGTCTTTCAGAATGCTTTCTCTACAGAATAGGTAGTACAGTGTGGGTAATATAGACGCTGTGTGATTGTTGTGTTTGCTATAGTTTATTTTAGCTTGAAAAACAACTTTTTTTTTCTTTTCTTTTTTCAATTGATGGGGTTCTGGAACCAAACCTATATTTTACCATTAGTTATGTGTTTCGTTATACGAGATTTTGCTTTACGAGTATGCCAGGTGGAACCTAACTGCTCGTATCTTCGGGACCTCCCTGTATGTTACATCATTATGTGCAAAAGAGAGGCAAGATTCTAAAAAATAATATAATTAAAGCTACAAATTCAAACTTACTATGCATAGTTTGGTCCAATTGATCAGTAGTACTATTGTTAGGTTCTTTTTTCTTCTTAGGGTTCCTCCTCCTTGTCATGGGTGCTGTACGGAAGAGGTGGCTGGGTCGATTAACACCATGTAGCTTGAAGTACAATCCACATGCATTGCAAACGATCTCACCTGTATGAAAACAAAGTTACATCCGTCATCAACTGTGTATTCAAACCTGTGATTTGTGATCAAGCACATTAATACCCCATTAAGTTCACATCCTCATACTTGCTGGAAACTTTGCAACTCACTTGTGGAGTAGCCTAAGAAAACCCTTGTTCAGAACTGAATGCAGTGTGATATCATAAAAAGCACTGTGTGAATCATTAGTCCTAATGAGCAATTTAGACGTCTGCAATTTATCAACAGCTTTGTGGGAGTTAATCAGCTTCTGATACACTAAAAAGCCAGTCACAGAGGAACGCCACCTAAAGAATATTTAAAAAATTGACTATGCATGTTTTCAGCAATAGAAAAATGCAAAAAGAGACAGCAAATGAAGCGTAACAGAATTTGGGAGAGGAACAGATGAGGAGCAGATGGAGGAGGCCAGAGAAGAAATGGCAATGCTATGAATAAGAAGAAAAGCCTGTAGAGCAGGGGCAAGAAAAGGAAAGTGAGCTGTACAAGGGCAATCCAAAAATATGTAAACTGAATCTTCAGTAATAACATTAGTATTTCATTTGAAACCTTTCCTCAAAAATTTCACATCACTGGTGCACATTAATGTTACTATGGTGTCCATGATATGCACACTAAAACACACTAAAAACATCTTATTAACAGAAATGACAATCATCATTCTGAAAGGCAGGTTACATATTCACAAATGTCAGCTTTAGTTAAAAGTGATGGCAGCTCAATAAGCATACAGTGGTGCACCAAGTTTCGCAGGATCTTGGTTCGTGAACACAAGGTTTAGCGGTACCTCTAAATATTCCCCATTTCAAGTTTAGCGGATCTATATACTACGTTTCGCGGTCGAGTGGTTAATTTTGTATTACCGCGATGCCAGTGCAGTATAATCATGCCAAACTCATGTAGAAACACCGAGAGTTGCCTAAACATGAGGTGCTCACACCCTCACATAGTGCAATCACTCTCGGCATTGTATAAACAAACTCTCGATGGGTCTTCGGTAGTCACTGTGCTGTGCAGTGCAGCATGTGGTGCTGGTAGAGGTATATCTTGAGGTCGACTTGTATGCCGCAATTTACGGTAATAGGCCTTGATTCAGTCTCACGGTGCAATCGCTAATTTGACACGCAATCATCCCAGTGATACTCCATGATTCTGTGAAGACACTTATTACCAAAGGCATCGATTCGCCTCTTCAAGTCGCTATTTAGTGTCCATGTCTCACATCCATAGAGTAAGAAAAGGATCACAAGTGACTTGAATATCTGGGATGGTATTCATAAAGGGTTAAACTATGAATCTTCTTTCTCTATAAAAACAATGGATGGTATTCATAAAGGGTTAAACTATGAGTCTTCTCTAAAAAAACGATGCATGGTATTCATAAAGGGTTAAACTACGAGTCTTCTCTATAAAAACGATGGATGGTATTCATAAAGGGTTAAAATATATGAGTTATCTATAAAAACGATGGATGGTATTCATAAAGGGTTAAACTATGAGTCTTCTCTATAAAAACGATATTCTGTAGGTAATGTACATACTATGGCTTGTATTCATAAAGGCTCCAGCTATGAGTTTTCTTTATAAATACGATACCTGGATCTTTGTCTTTCTGCACAAGTAACAACAACGCCAAATACCGTATATTACGGCTTATAAGACACTTTTTTCCCCCAAAAAATACCCTGAAAAATATTCATGCGTCTTCCAAGACTAATGTTGTAGTACTTCCTCAGTACTCAGTACTTACCTGTTACAAGTATTTCAAATACCATAAGACATTCAAATTAACTAATCTGTCCTCTAGCTGTAATGTTAATGTTCCGCTTCTGGAGGCTCGGCAGATTGGCACCGCCAACAGTGCTATCTATCGTCTGCTAATACAGATGTATGATTTACCATCAGGCTGTCACACGTATCACAAGCTCTTTTCAGTCCTGGAAATTATCACACATGATGGCGAATTCATCAAAACGATTTACTAATATGTACTATCGCATACAAGCTAAAAGTTGTACGATACGCCAAAAACATGGGAACAGAGCAACAGAAAGACCACCGCCTACCGAGAAAATCGGTAGATTTTACTACTGGTAGAAAATCTGTTTATTTTTATATTTTCTTCTTGAAAATTTCTTTCCAAAATCAGGGTGCGTCTTCCAAGATGCAGCATCTTATAAGCCGTAAAATACGGTACTCGTGCTGAGCGAGTTTATAACATCGTGGGCTATGCCAATAGAGACCATTGGTCATTGGTTAGACCCAAAGACTACTGTATGCTGGACTTGTTATTCGCGCTCGGCGCCAACCCACCCATGACCAGTGGAGGCCGATCGGCAAGGTAAAAAAGTGTTTCGAACATCACTCCCGTTTCCCTTCCTATGGTTCATCAGTATAAATGATATACTGTTATCTTCGTAAATGTTTGTTCTATAATATTACCAAATAAAAAACAGTAAAACACACTAAAGAAATGCCATTACGAGACTGCAGAAATATGCATGAACTTAATATTTACTTAAAAGTCTTCGCCATTTAATATTTTGCGACACAACAACATTTAACATGGAGCATATCAATATAAGCGGATTTTCATTAGCTTTTCATCAATATATTTAGCTTTCTGATAAATGAATTAGCACCATGCATAAATTAGCATTACCTAAAAAAATATCATCATCAATCGGATCGGCAAGTAAAAAGGTGTTCCATGAATACAGTAGACTATGGTTTATCAGTATAAATGATACACTGTTATCTTTGTAAACGTTTGTTCTATAATATTATCAAATAAAAAACTGTAAAATACAATAAAGAAATGCCATTCTGAGACTTAAAGAAATATGCATGAACTTAATATTCACTTGAATCATTCACCATTTAATATTTTGCAAGAAAACTTTTACATGAAACATATCAATAGAAGCGGAATTTTATTAGCTTTCCAATGATATATCTCTTTTTCTGATAAATGATTTAGCACCATGCATAAATCAGCGTTAACTAAATAAATAACATCATCAATTGGGTAATTTTCCCGATTGATGATGTTATTTATTTAGTTAACGCTAATTTATGCATGGTGCTAATTATTTTATCAGAAAACTAAATATGTCAATGGAAAGCTAATAAAATTCCGCTTCTATTGATATGTTTCATGTAAAAAGTTTTCTCGCAAAATATCAAATGGCGAAAAGTTTAAGTGAATATTAAGTTCATGCATATTTCTTCAGTATCTCACAATGGCATTTCTTTAGTGTATTTTACTGTTTTTTATTTAATAAAATCATAGAACAAACATTTACGAAGACAACAGTATATCATTTATACTAATAAACGGAAGGGAAATGGGATGATGTTAGAAAATGTCAAGAATCGCGGGCATTGGGCTCCACTGGAAATAGCCCAAACTGAGTAGCAAGTCCAGTATACAGTAGTCTTTCTTAGACTATTGGTCTAACCGATGCCTCGGTTATATATATACAAGTGGTATATACAATTTCATGTCTTAATTGGAGAAGCTTAGCAAGAGGTGGGAACACCTTGCTTGGTGGGAATCGAGTGAATTACCTCTCCCTTTCACCGCGGCCGGCGGGCTACGAAGAATACCCGTGTCAATGTATCTGAGGCGAAAATATAACAACGGCTGCTTACATCCAAACCAGTTGTCGTTTCTAATCAAGGTGGCAACGGTCAATACCACTGGGATTGTTTATTTACCATATCCCAATACTTATATCTTACTTAAATTACTATAATTATTCATACCCATTACCATTATAACTATATTACATTTCCCTATTCTCCCACTTACGGGGAGCGAACAACACCTCCCTCATTACAAAGGGGGGAGACAAACTACCACTCTCTATTAATTGAGAGGGTGGTATAGTGGATAATTTCCACAGGGTGGAGTCAAAAGGTTTTCGTCTCATCAACTCCCCTCCTCTAACTGAGTGTTGTCAATCTCTAAATCACTGCTGCTGCTGCTTCTCTTGCTATCTTATTTACATTTTATTTGCTCTTCTCAACTTGTAATTGCATGCCTCCCCCCTACTACCACAACCTTGCTGTACAAAATTTTCTTCTTATTCTCACCCCTATTCTGTTCATCTTACTAATGCAAGAGTCAACCAGTATCTTTATTCTTTCATCCCATTCACTGGTAAACTCTGGAATCTCTTCTTGTTTCTATTTTGCCACCTTCCTACGAAATAAATATTTTTTCACGAGGAGTGTTAAGACACCTAACTAACTAAATTGACTCCCACCCATTCTTGAAGTCTCCTTTTTTTCTTTAGAGTCTGGCAGCTAGTGGGCTTTTTGTTACTTCTTTTATTTTGCCCTTGTCCAGTAGCTTATAAAAAAAAGACTCCTTCCCTACAGACCTAGTTCAGGTGTATTTACTGTCAGACAGGATCACACCATTCTTGACACACTATACACCCTCATCCTTGATACAGACAGGGAATACAATACATGCACACCTCAAATAATGGTTTCTGTCAACTTTACACGAATAAAGTCAATATCCGAGTTACTTTACTTTTGTCACCTATCCTTAGGACAAGAGACTACCATTTCATCTTCATTCACAACTTGCTAAATGATTATATAATCTTAATGACTTTGTCAAAACCTGAATACCATCTTTTCAAAAAAAACATCTATGAATTCAGGGACCTTGCTTGGTGCATTATAAGATAAAATGCCTCATAATCACATCAAGTTTTTTATATTTTTCTGGAGATGCTGGTGATATCACTTGCTAGCATGCCAACATTAAAAAATGGTCAAAAGTTACAAGGGATATTTAGCCTCAATACCTAGCTTGGAAATAATAAACTTTACTAATTTTATTTATAGTGCCACCTTGATGCTCTGAACTCATAGAGGGTGGATGACTTTGCAATGCCTTGGTTGCCCAGACCAAGTGAAATGAAACATTGAAAAAAGTGGGAAGTAATTTTTTCTAAACATTACCTAGATTTTGAAGCATTGAATACAATTGTGTAAATTAAAAGCTTTCTCGAATTTCCAGCAGTCAAAAAAAAGAGAGAGAGAGAGAGAGAGAGAGAGAGAGAGAGAGAGAGAGAGAGAGAGAGAGAGAGAGAGAGAGAGAGAGAGAGAGGAGAGAGAGAGAGAGAGAGAGAGAGAGGAGAGAGAGAGAGAGAGAGAGAGAGAGAGAGAGAGAGAGAGAGAGAGAGGAGAGAGAGAGAGAGAGAGAGAGAGAGAGAGAGAGAGAGAGAGAGAGAGAGAGAGAGAGAGAGAGAGAGAGAGAGAGAGAGAGAGAGAGATATGCAGTGTGGCGCCGGCCCCATCAGTCATTCTTATCAAATGTGTCAAGAAGGGAAACGTCCTGACCCAGTAACAAAAGCCTATATTTGAAAGGAAAACTCTTCATTCAGACCAATTTCCTCAGTGCTTCAAAATCAATCCAACACAAGAGAAGAACAAATTAATTCACTGTTTTCCAATGTATAATTTTTTTCATAAATAAAGCAACTAGATAACAGTTAGGAAATCCATCTCTAAGGACTAATCTTAATCTCAATGTCTTACCTTTATCATTACGTCTCCACAGTTTGGTATTATTGGTACCACAGTTGGAGCACATGGCATACGGCATTAACTTGGGAGACACGATAGCCTGGTTCTGCAAAGAAATTCAATAAATGTGCAAAACAAATAAAACCCACACTACTACCAATATCTTTCTGACTTCAAGTCTAAGACAAAAGTATAGTTTCATTTACCAATTCCAGGAAAAATGAGATATCCATGCTTTAAAACACTAAGCTGCTACTTACAGTACTATACATAACATCTTTGCAAAATATATTTTGCTTGCTTTATTTCAGTTAGTATTCTTGTTACATGGATACTGAATCTTTTAATAAAGTATAGGAACTCCCCAACTAATTAGATAATCAATTTATGAAGTTTGTACTTATCCTTACATGGCGGGTCTCGTTTTCACTCACCGTGCACACAAGCCAGGCATATTTGCCTTAAATTGTCTGTTTTCTACAACAAGTTGTAAAAAATCTATTAAAGCTATCCAGAAATAAAAAGAAACATCGTTTAGCTTCATCTTTCATCTACATTATGCAAGAACAATCAACTCTCTAGGTACTCTGGATACTTCACAGTGAGGTATTGAGGTAAAGTATTTTTTGCTTCTCTCGAGGCTGTCTGAGCTGACCTCCATTCGAACGTTTGTGTGCGGTCAAGACTTAGGCATTATCGAATATATCAACAATATGTTGTCACATTTTGCATCCAGTCACCCGTTTAAAAAAAATCCGCAATCAAAATCTGTAACTTGGCTGAGTTTCCAAAACACTCCTGACAACTAGCAAACGATGCACCATGACTCGATAAAGTCACTGAAGGCATCTCCCCCCTCCTGCGGCAAGCCAGAAGCATGTGAACACAGACAATAAAATATAGTATTTGAAGAATTTTGGGTGGTTCTGATAGATATTTTGCCATATGGTATATACACTAGGGTCCCGCATAAAGCGTGTTCGCATAAAGCGTTTCCCCTATAAAGTGAACGACCTATAATATTATTATTATACCGTATTTGCCGGCGCATAAGACGCAGTTTTTTCCCTTAAAAAGGAATGCAAAGTTCACCCTGCGTCTAAGGCTGCCATATTAGCGCATGAGAGGTCGGGCAGAGAATGCAGAACAGCCGGTGGTGTATTACTAAGGGGTTTGGAGTGATCTGTGTTGAGCAGTAGTCCACTGAGCATAAATTAGTAACTGTGTTATCAACAGTAATGCATAATACTAAGAAAAGGTTGGAGTTTAAGAGAAAACAAGAGCTGGGGCAACAAGATAGCGATTGTTGCTGCCAAGATGGCCGTGTCAGATGTAAACATCATCCACCCCCCTCTGCTGCTCTCCATTGTAAAACTTCTGATATCTCAGGTCTGCCGCTTCACCTGGGATACTTCACTCGGCGACGCCCTCCGCGCACCCACCATGGGTCATTACCGCTCAGACTCCTCCCCGCACCCATGGAAAAGACAAACATCCCGCATATTAGATGTAGCCTTAACCCGCATTCGACTCGGGCCACACAAGTTGACACAACAGTTGGAAGGAGATGATAGAAGGGAGGCAGAAAATGGTGATGGAATTTTCGCTGGACTGAGTATTGTTGATAAATGGAATAGTGAATCAAAAAGCATGTTAAAGGTTTTTTTTAGTTTGATCGGTGAGAGGAAGGTGTAGTATATTGGGGAGTCTGTCTATACACACAAGGATGGAGAAAGGGCGTCGTGGCTTTGTAGTTTATTTGACAGCGAGTCATTGTACAACATGGGGATTAGAGGTGCGCGGCATGTGTGTCTATGTGTGTCCTGTGGCTGACTGAATTACCTGGCTGGTGTTGCAGTTGTGTCAGCGAGGACAAGTCAGGTCAGCGTCAGGTCACCCACTAATCCTGTTCCCAGACAAGGGGGGTGGCCTAAGCCGATGCAGGTGCGTGTGTGAGTTTGTGTTAGCGCCGCTACAGTGATAAGCAAGGTGGGATAGGAAACAGCATAGGCCTTTGTACCACCTCGACCCCTTAATCCTCACCCCTGTACCTCTACGGATAATGAAACTGTATGAAAGAGTGCTAGTAAAAAGGCTGCAACGGTAGATGTAGACGGGACAAAAGTCTTCCACACGGTGCACCAAGCAAGACCAAGACCCATCACGGCGCCACATCGTCCGCCTCAAGGCCGAATCACACCATACCATCATGGTGACACGGCACCGTCTCATCACATCCGTTAGAATTTCTTACATTCAAACAAATAGACGTGTTACATTTAACGGTGCGCCGCCGTCACAGCTCCAATACACCACCATCCTGTCACATAACGGTTTCTGGGGAAGAATATTTTAACGTAATGAGACTGTGCCGTGCTGATAATTATCGTTTTCTCAAGGCTTTATGTACCCAAAACAGTGTCTTTTAGAGTTCAACTCCTCTTCTTCATCCAACAGAAGTGCTATTAATGTAAATTTCTTCAACCATAGCCTCTGAGGCACCATGTCTGCTTAGAGGGTGAGCAGGAACTGCCGAAAATGACGGAACCGTGACTAATAGTGTGAATACAAGGCACGGCTGACGGAACGCTGCCGTGATTTCAGAGTGTGAACCAGCCTTCACCTGTACCTTCCTGAAGAAGATTAATCAACCCTCGCGACTGTGATAGATTCATAGGTGTAAACCAGGGCAAATATCGTCGATCCCGACAACGGTGCCCTTCAACAATTACAACAATAACACAGTGTAGCTAACTGTAGACTAAATATCTTCGTAAATATTTGTTATTGGGCAACCACCGATTTCGAGGCTGAAACTTAGTCCTCCTGAATAGTTTTGATGTGTTTTGAATTAATCTGGCTCTCGTTTTTGTCGGAAATCAATGTTTGTTTACATGTGTGTGGGAGGAGGGGGGCAACCTGCCCCTCCAGGTCTGCCCCGCAAACATTGCTACGTTTCACACTGCCATATTATTGGTAATATTCGTTTTTTCTCTATATCATCTGTTACTAAACCAAACCCCACCTCTAACCTAACCTAATCTGATTTAACCTAACTTAATTTTTTGGCTGAAATAACTGTAGATTTTCGGTACTACGTGTAATTCCATTATTATTCAATTGCGCCATGGGAAATGGGGCTCAAAATACTCAGAATGAAGAAAGCTACACGATGATGTAGGTAAGAGTTCTAAGACTATTACCCACTACCAAAATAATACCAATATCTATACTGCAAATATTCCACAAAGTCTAAACACATAGCAGAAAAGCAACAAAGGCATACCTACTGCATTAAATCTAAGCTATATGTCATAGGTAGCAAAATATGAGAATATCAATTCGTGGGGGCATCCTGCAATATATTATGACCGATTTTGATTATCCTGTCATTCATTCCCTTTACATTTTAAATAGTATAATTTTTCATTCACATTCATTGCACTGTGAATATTGTATTTAGGTACATGCTCATAACCATTTGCTTTCCCCTGCAAATCCTTTTTTTTTTTTTTAATAACTTTTGATAAATTTACGATTATTTTTCCCCCTGAAAAACACCAATATTTTTTTTTCTTCTAAAAACCTCCTTGTAAAATAGGGGTGCATCTTATGCGGAGGTGCGTCTTATGCGCCGGCAAATACGGTATATATATTTTTTTAATAAATAAAATTACAAAATTTTCGTTAGAAACGAATTTGATCATATAGAACAATTCCACCATCAAAGTAGGGCAAATCCAAGGAGTTCTCATATAGAGCCAAAATATCGTACAGAACGTGAGCAGGCCGCCATAAGAACGGTACACTCGTCATTGTCGCTTGGTGTCGCCGTTGGTGTTTACAAGTTAACAGCTGTGAGCAGGCCCCGCCAGTTCTGGCATCCAGAAGCCTTCTCCTTACCATCGAGATGAGATATCGCCTTTCAGTGGGTTCCCTCCCACGCTGGTCTCCCAGGCAATGAGGTGGCCGGTTCTGCTGCCAGGATGGCCTTAACAGATGTAAACACAACCCCCTTCCCTCTGCCGCTCTCCGCGGCCAAACGCCACATCTCCCGGGTCTGCCGCTCCACCTGGAATAACACGCTCGGCGATACCCTCTGCATCACCTCCATGGGCCAATACCGCAGTGACTCTTCCCCTCAGCCGTGGATAAGGGCGAAGTCCTGTGTCCTCGATGTCACCCTCACCCGCCTCCGCCTGGGGCACACGACACTCACGGCTCACCTGCATCGCCTCCGTCTGTCCCCTGACCCCCACTGCCCTTGGTGCATGAATGTTCCAGAGACTATTGAACACTTTCTGCTGCAGTGTCTGCACTTCCACTCACACCGTGTAGTGCTACAGTCTCAACTCCTCGCCCTGAACGTCGCCACCTTTGACCTGCCCACCCTGCTGGCGGCGGCGGGCGTCCCCCCCTCACGGCAACACGCTGGCCTCACCTGTGCCTTCCTGAGGAAGACGAGTCAACTACCGCGCCTGTGATAGCATCATAGGACATCACCAGGGCTCATAGTGTTCCCCAAGGGATCCTCACAGCCCTAAAACAACAACAACAACAACAACAGTTCTGGCGTGGCACGCAAGCGAGAGTTAAGCCAGGTTTATGGCAACTTGCTTTTGAGTCACTAACCTAACCTAATCCCACGCTTTAACCTAACTAAAGCCAAATCTGCATTAAAAGTGTCCGCGGCAAGGGAAGAACAGAGGTGATGTAGGTCACAAGAGGAAGAAGATTGAGAGGTACGCCGCTCGTAAACAAACACTTGTCTCTCGCTTCCCTATGAACAACATGTCAATATCTCCAAAAGAATGTTTCCTAGAATCCAATAAGGTAAACAGAAACCATACGCCCAATTGTGTAGGGAATTTCGATCCTAGTGTAAAATAATACCATGTTCTGGCATGCATGGGTGTGAACAAGTATAAATGTACGGGTACGGGTGGGAGGACCGATCGACCAATATCAATTTTTCCTATAGATTATGTGTTTCACATAAAACAACCTCGTTTATCGACCAATTTCTCATTTTATGTGGGACCCTAGTGTACTTGCATCCTTTACGGGAGCAGCAAGAAAGCTGTGCCTTTCCAGAGAGCTTAGCATGAGTTTCCGACAGATACGGCCACGAGAAATGTGTGGAGAAGGTTTGTGTGTTGGGGGAGGGAAAGTTCTGAGATGCAGATTGTCCACCCTCCGTGACATCATCAGCAATATTCACGCGGCGGCTGGAACGTGGTTGATTTTTTCCCCGCACATTTAAAAAAATGTGTTTTTACGGAAATAATGCATGGAAATTAATTATTGTTTGTGGATTAGGTGTTTCGAACGATCATTCAACATACCGTAATTTACGGCTAATAAGACGCACTTTTTTCCCTAAATAATACCCCGAAAAATACAGAACTATCGTCTGCTACTAGTGTTGATGTATCATTTACCACCAGGCTGTCACACGTATCACAAGCTCTTTTCAGTCCTGGAAATTATCACCCATGGCGAATTCATCAAAACTATTTACTTATACTATCGCATACAGGCTAAAATTTGTATGATACGCCAAAGAACATTGAAACAGAGCACCAGAAATTCACTTCGGACCACCGCCTACCGAGAAAATTGGTAAATTTTACTAGCGATTACAGGTAGATAATCTATATATTTTTTTTTTCCTTAGAAATTTCTTTCCAAAATCAGGGTGCGTCTTCCAAGATGTAGTGTCTTATAAGCCGTAAAATATGGTACTTATGCAGAGAAAATTGATCTGGATGATTACTTTAAAATGGGACTGGGGGATTGTCCCCTCTTTTATGGGCCCTCTACAGCAGTATACTGAGCCACCTGTGGGGTTCCTAAGGCCAAAGACCCGAGTAACTCAGTTCTGGGTTAAAAACTGCAGAACATAATAATAGTACAGTAAACTTATAATCCGTAAACCCTTCATGCTCGCGAGGGTTAGCCTGAAACCTTAAAAAATGAGAGGTACTCCTGACGGGATATAAAAAGTTCCCTGTGCGGCCAAGTGTAATGTAACGTTCTGATCGGGAACCCAACGACGCACGAATTACATTAGCCCGATTACGACCCAATGCAGTTCATTCGACGTGGGCATACTCGTACCTTGCCCTTGACCAAACTGCCCTCTTCAGCATCCCCACAAAAGATTAAAGCAACAGCGAGCAAAAGAAGAGAGAAGTGAAGAAAGTAGAGAAGAATCCCATCGTTACTTCCCTAGCACTATATTGATGGAAGCATCGTAGATGAGTATACCCTGGAAGTATCAGGATGAAGTCGAGAAAACAGGGAAAATAATAACAGGGAATCTTATTACAAACTCATGTAAAAGTTCCTCTGAAGAGACAAGCCTACCGGGTCCATGCTAACACTACCAAAAAAACATCAAATTTTGTAGAATAATCCTTACAGGGAGGAAAGAGCTATCTACTGGATAAATCTCCAGAACCACTAAGCTAAGTGGATTAATCCTACTAGCTCAGTCGGTACCATTCTCACTTCTGAAGCGAGTATATTCCAGTGATGTGGGTTCGAACCCCATCACAGGTATTACAAAAAAAAAGGGCATATTTATTTTCTAAATTATAATTACCACCATGAGTCAAGGTTGTCTGTGGAAGGACCTCTTGACGGGATTTCAGAAGTTCCCTGTGCAGCCAAGTGCAACGTAACGTTTTGTTCGAAGACCCAATGATGCACGGAGCATTACATTGCCCTGACTACGGCCTAATGCAGTTCTGTCGACGTGGGCACACTCGTACCCCCCCTTGACCAAACTGCCCCCTTCGGCATCCCCTTAAAAGACTAACATAATGGTGCGAAGAGGAGAGAAGATAAGAACAAAGAGAACAAACCCCTTACCTTACCTCCCAGCACTACACAGCCTACCTAACACATCCTGTATGTACAGCCTACCTTACACCTCTTGTATTTTTTTTTTTTACATTTATGTCTATAGCGCCTGTAGGCAGTGACCTCCAGGGCTCAGATGTTAGGCCCTGGAGGTTCACTTGAGGGCTGTGATGGTTGGCCCTCGCCGTGGTGGCGCAGGCAGGATTTTTAGTGACGCCTGTGATTAGAGGCTCATGCCGCCCCCCTGTATCCTCCGAAGTACTCCCAATCAAAGGTAGAGTTAATGGGCAGCATGTGAGTATTCTTAGGCCACTCGACAGTGCAGAAAGATTTTAAGCGGATTTATGGTCCTCACTCGGGATCAAACGCGGGTCACCGAGAATGCCACTCGGAGACACTAACCACTCTGCTACCACCTCCCCAAGGCTGTACCGTATGTACAACCTATCTTACACAGCTTGTAGCTATGTACAAAAGATGCCAAGAAAGGCCTATTATTACCAACACTATCTACCCACAGCAACATATTCATGAGTATTTATTAAAAAGTAGAAATTAAATAGAATATTTACAGCTAATGACCATAACGTTGTCGTATGCACTATGCATATACAAGCCTTGTAGGCTAGGCATATGTACATAGGTTTAATACTTATTTTCATCAGTAACAACAAACACTGCAACCATCACATCTCAAATAATTTTATGATGAATTCTTATGATTCATAGAGGCCATTCACATGTGACATACAGCCCATTTACGCCTGTCACCTAGAGGGTCACAGATACTTTTTTTGCCAGTCCACTCCATTATGGTCCTCAAAAAATTACCTTTCATTCATACAATGAAATGTAAACCTTTACAACTTGAATGAAGAGGCTAGTATGTATCTGAGGTAGCACTAGTAGGGAATTACCGGTATATACTATCAGCACGTGATACTCATGAGTTAAGAACAGTGAGTAAAGGCTTCCTTCAAAGCAGTGACGTACTTAATACGGCGACCGCTACGTCTTCCATCCAAAGAGAATTACAGTTATCATTCCTTGATCTTGAACAATATTACCTTTTTTTTATTAAACACACATATACAGTACCCTCCCAAGTTTCACGCTATGCGAGTTTCGCGATCCTCGAGTTTCACATTGAGTCCTAAATTCTTACCATCCCGACTTTCGCGCATTATATCCCCGAGTTTCGCGCTGCTTCGTATAAGTTTTTGTTTTTTTTTTTTTTTTTGTGTATTTACCTAGTTGTATTTACCTAGATGTAACATACAGGAAAAGAGCTATGCTCGTACTGTCCCATCTCCAAATCTACTATTATCAAGTTTCCCTTTGAAGTCCTGAATACTTCTTGCATTAATCACTTTTGCATCAAGGTTGTTCCAGGCTTCTATGCTTCTATACGGGAAGCTGTATTTTTTTATGTCCCTCTTGCATGGTCATTTTCAATTTCTTTTCATGACCTCTTGTACTTCTGTCGTCCCACACAAACAGGTCTTTTCTATCAATTTTTTTCAGACCCATTGATTGATTGATTGACTGCTATAAAATCTCCCTTCTCTTCTTTTCTCAAGAGTTGGGACTTTCAGTCTTGAAAGTCTTTCCTCATATGGTAAATCTCTCAGGCTTGGAGCCATTTTTGTGGCTGCTCTTTGTATTCTCTCAATCTTCCTTATATCCTTCTTTTTATGTGGTGACCAAATCACTGCCGCATATTCCAACCTTGGTCGAATCAAAGATGTTATCAATTTCTTAATCATCTCTTCATCCAGATATTTGAATGCCATTCTTATATTCCTCAGCAAATGATATGTATCTCCTGTGATCTTGTTTATATGCTTGTCAGGTGACAAATTATCCGTAATTCACACTCCCAGATCTTTTCGACCTTTGTTTTGATATCCTTCATTTCCATCGAATACTTTCCTCTCTGTCTCTTTTTGCTACTGCCCATTTCCATCACTACACTTTTTAGCATTAAACTCCATTTCCCATAATTGACTCCATCTGAAAATCTTATCTAGATCCTTTAGTAAATCCTCACAGTCCTCTTTACTTTCTACTTTTCTTAGTAATTTGGCATCATCAGCGAATAAACTCATATTCAGGAACTTTAAGGAATAAACTTTACAAGAACTACCACGTGTAGGCCTCGCGGCCTCTTGTAGCTTCCTTATTTTCTTATGTTCTTATGTTCATATAACTGTTCACTCCCTCTGTCATATCATTTACATAGACCAAGAACAACACTGGGGCCAATACTGATCCTTGAGGAACTCCACTTATCACACTGCACCATTCTGACTTCTGGTCTTTTATTACTGTTCTCATCTGTTGCTCAAAAAGTCTTCCATCCACTTCAGCAAACCACCCTTCAATCCTCCTACATGTTCTAGCTTCCAGAGCAGTCTCTTGTGAGGTACCTAGTCAATGTCTTCTTTAGGTCCAAGTATATGCAATCGACCCACCCCTCTCTTTCCTGTGTCACATCGATCACTCTCGAGTAAAAGTTTAATAACTTCGTTGTACATGACATTCCTCCTCTAATTCCAAACTGGCCACCTGCGAGTGTGTTTGTATCTTCCAAATATTTCAACCATCTGTCCTTCACAATTTTTTCACACATTTTTGCCACTACACTTGTTAATGATACTGGCCTGTAATTTAATGGTTCTTCTTTGTCTCCTCCTTTGTAAATTGGCACAATATTTGCTCTTTTCCAATCAAGCAGGACTCTGCTCTCCTTGAGTGAACTCTCAATTACACTATGTAACTTTCCTGCTAGTTGGTTACTGCACTCTTTCATTATCCAATTCGACACTCCATCTGGACCCGGGGCTTTTCTCACATCTTGACTTTCCATTAGCCTTTTTACAGTAAAACCCTTCTAACTCGGAATTTGATATAACTCGACAAGGCAGAGATAAAGTTTTTTTTTTTTTTTTTTTTTTAAACATCTATACCTATAGCGCGTGTCGGCAGTGAGCTCCAGGGGTGGGATGGTAGGCCCGGCTCACTCGAGGGCTGTGATAGTTGGCCCTCGCCCGTGGTGGCGCAGGCAGGATTCTTATAGTGACGCCTGTAATTAGAGGCTCATGCCGCCCCCCTATGTCCTCCCATGCACTCGCAGTCGAATGTAGAGTTAATGGACAGGGCATGTGGGTGTTCTTAGGCCATTTGACGGTGCAGAAAGATTTCAAGTGGATTTATGGGTCTCACTCGGGATCGAACTCGGGTCTTCGAGAACGCCACTCGGTGACGCTAACCACTCTGCTACCGCCTCCCCTAAACTCTCTTTGTTTTCACTCGGCATATCATGCCCTCACAATCTCTTGTGTGAACATGTTAACAGAAAGTCGGCAAAAAATAATGTATCTCTGCATATTGATGTTATAACTGCATCTCTTCGCTTACACTCGGCATATCGTCAGTCGCATAAAGTCGTATTATTGTCCTTCTGATCTTTTCCTGCAGGCTCAGGCTCTTCAATTTCATTCCCTTCCTGCTGGAGACACTCTTGCGTGATGGAGCTGACATCTTGAAATACAGTACTATATGATGTAATCCCAAAACACGTAAAATAGGTGGCAAAGTAAAGCAAAGGTCGAGAAACAGCGTGTAGGCTATCAGCTGCTGAGCCGTGTTTATGTCGTCCAAGCACAGTCTTGGATACGAATTCCGTTTTTTGTCGAAATTGAACAAGGATTGGTTTCTGCTTCAAAAACACAACAAACTTGGTAGGAGCCGAAATAATAATTCACTGGTCAACAAAAAAAAAAAAAAAAGTTCTGGCATGGAATTTAAGAACAGTTTTAGACTAATTTGAGGGTGCTGAATTCAAATCTGATCTTATATTTTCTCTATCACATCACGTTTTTGCGCTATAGGTATATATTCCATTTTCATGAATTTCAAGAAAAATGTATCCTTCTATTGAGTAGTGTAGCAAAAGGGCCGGATTATATGGTTTATTTTTAATTCAGTCTCCCAATAAACTGGAGAATATCTTCGTTTTCTTTGAACATGCATAACATTCCCATTCTTTATGATACGAAAGTAAACAAACACATTTCAACTTGCACAGCAATCGTCCGCAGGTAGTGTTTTATTATTGAATTTTACATTGAATTGAGTTATTTATTGTATTTCTCCTGTTGTTTCTTTTTTGTGAAACAATGCCTAAGGTGTAGGTGGTTGGGTAGCAAATTCAAGGAACAACTCAGGTAGCTAACAACTCTTTTTCTTTTATTTGTCCGCAGTTGGTGTTGCTGCTCTAACAATGGCTTCTACATCTCACAGAAGAAAGTGCTCAAATGATCCAAATATATTTTGCTACATCTGTGGAAGCTTTACTTTGAAGACTCAGAGGCGCAACATTACTGACTTTGTTAAGAGCGTGTATTTTGCGTACTTCAAAGTACCACTTGGAGACCAAGACAAGCATTGGGCTCCTCACAAAGTGTACAAAACCTGTGTTGAGACTTTGAGATCATGGTCTCAAGGAAAGAAGGCTAAACTTAAGTTTGGAGTGCCTATGGTTTGGAGAGAACCAAGCAATCATTTAGATGACTGCTATTTCTGCCTTGTCAATGTAAAAGGTTTCAATAAAAAAAACAAGAAATATTTGCAATACCCAAGTAATATTGCAATTGCAATACTTCAGCTATTCGACCAGTTACCCATAGTGAAGAAATACCTGTACCAATATTTACTGAGCTTCAAAAAAATGATGAAACAGATCTCTGCTCACCTGCTCCCACTGATGAAGAAGACACTACAGATATTTTTCAGCCATCTGATGAAGATTGTGACAAACCAATTCTGTTTACTCAGTCTGCTTTGAATGATTTGGTTAGAGATCTTTATCTACCAAAAGAGTCTGCTGAACTGTTGTCTTCAAGACTGCAAGAGAATCGAATGCTGAAACCCGGCACAGGTGTCTCATTTTATCGTAACAGGGAAGCAGAACTGCGTAAGTACTTCCATTCAGATGGCCAGCTTGTCTATTGTACTGATGTAGAAGGGCTACTTCTTTTTATGGGACTGCTAGCATATGATTCAAGGGATTGGAGGCTTTTTATTGACAGTTCCAAAAGAAGTTTGAAATGTGTTCTGTTACACAATGGAAATAAGTATGGCTCTGTACCAATAGGTCATTCTGTAAAACTTAAAGAAGAATATAACAACATCAAGATTGTCCTAGAGAGGTTGCAATATCATGTTCATGGGTGGTTAATTTGTGTCGATTTGAAAATAGTTAACTTTCTTTTAGGTCAGCAAGGAGGGTACACAAAATACCCCTGTTTTCTGTGTTACTGGGACAGTAGAGCTACAGCAGAGCATTGGGTGAAAAAAGAATGGCCTCAGCGACAGAGTTTGGCATCTGGCGATAAGAATGTCATCAATGATCCTCTAGTGGATAGGAAGAAGATTGTCTTTCCTCCCTTGCACATAAAACTTGGATTGATGAAGCAGTTCGTCAAAGCTCTTGATCACAGTGGAGAATGCTTCAGCTATATATGTTCAACTTTTCCTGGTCTTAGTGAAGAGAAGAAAAAGGCTGGAATATTTGATGGACCTCAAATAAGAACACTAATGAGAGATCCAAATTTATCACATCAATGAATGAGACAGAAGAAAGAGCTTGGAATGCATTTTGTAATGTGGTGAAGAATTTTCTAGGGAATAAGAAAGCAGACAACTATGAAGAGATTGTGGAAGAGCTACTAATGAGCCTGCAAGATCTTGGATGTAGAATGAGTATCAAGGTTCACTATTTACACAGCCATTTGGACAAGTTTCCGGAGAACCTTGGGGATGTGAGCGAGGAACAAGGGGAGCGTTTTCATCAGGACATTAAAACAATGGAAGAACGGTATCAAGGCCGGTGGGACTCACATATGATGGCGGATTATTGCTGGAGCTTGATGAGAGACAACCCAGAAGCTGTACATCAGAGATCAGCCAAGAAAAAAAAATTCACATATCTGCTACTTGCCATTGATCTGTGCACCATATATATGTATTGTTTATATTTTCTATTTCAATTCTGTCACTATATTTGATTTACTTGTACATGGACTTCGTAATCTTTGTAATTCCTTGATTAAGAATATACAAAATGTATTACTAAAAATCACGTGTTTTTATCTTGAAACCTTCGATATATAGGCTGATGAGTCATTTTCATCAAAAATTGAAAAATGCTATATCGCGAAATTCTGATGTGATAGACAAAAATTGAGTTCATATTCGTAATCAGCAGCCCAAATTCAGTTAGAATTTGTTTTAAAACCTTTTGCCAGAAATATCGTGTTGACCAGTGATATAATCAATGCAAAACATTGCAAACAATATCACAAAGTAGTATAACACACATTTCAGCAAGTGTTATTGGATTGGGATTCGTAATCCAAGACGGTGCTTGGACGACAAAAACACAGCTCAGCCTACGCGCTGGTACCCGACCTTTGCTTTACTTTGCCACCTATTTTACGTGTTTTGGGATTACATCATACAGTACTGTATATCAAGATGTCAGCTCCATCACGCAAGGGTGTCTCCAGCAGGAAGGGAATGAAATTGAAGAGCCTGAGCCTGCAGGAAAAGGTGAAAGTGCTGGCAAGGATGGATGCAGGTGCTTCCATGCGTGCTATTTGTGCTGAGTTTGATATCAAATCCAGCACATTCTACCTGTTCACTGGTAAGTGTAGTTTTTTTAACCCATATCAGAGGAGGACATTGCATAACTCGGCACATTCAATAACCCGGCAAGGGCCAGAGCCCCTATCGTGCTGAGTTAAAAGGGTTTTACTGTACTTCTATTAGGTCTACTTTTATGTCTTCCATTATATTTTCTTTTGCTATTATATTTTTCGTTTTAAATTAACTTTCTCTTGTAAATACAGTCTGTAAGCACTTATTCATCACCTCGGCCTGTTGTAATGCATCTTCATACACTATGCCTTCTACCTTCAGCGTATCTATTCCTTCCTTGTTTTTCATTTTTCCATTTATATATCTATTGAAAAGTTTCGGTTCGTTCTTACATTTTTCTATTATATTTTTCTCATAGTTACTTTCTTCTCTTCGGATTCTTACATATTCATTTCTAGTTGTTTTATATTTCTCCCATAGGTTGATACCTCCTTTTTTCCTCCAACTATTCCATGTTTTTTCTCTTTCTAGTCTTGCTAATTCACATTTTCTGTTAAACCATTTTTTTTTTTTCTTTTCTCTGATAACTATCCTTGGAACATAACTATTTATTCCTTCGGTTTAAATTCGGATGAACTTATCCAATTTTTCTCGGTACTCCTTGTTGCATGGAAATTACTCCAGTCTGTCTCTCCGAAGAATGTTCTTAATCCATCAAAGTCTGCTTTTCCATAATTGTATCTTCCTTTCTTGTGTTCTTCTCTTCTCCCCTCTTTTTTGCTATCATTTACTTCAAATTCAATAAGTACATGGTCACTCTTTCCAAGTGGGCACTGATAATTTACTTTACTAATTACTTCTAGTTCTTTCGTCAATAGTAGATCTAGTCTTGATGGTTCTTCGCTACCTCTGAATCTTGTGTTCTCTTTAATCCACTGAGTCATGATGTTATTCATTACCAAATCCAACAATGTACCACCCCATGAGTCTTCTCCTCCTTCAGTATACCATTCTTCCCAGCAAACTTCTTTGCAGTTAAAATCACCCATCATAATTATGTTATCACAATTTTCCATCGTATTCTTTAAACATTTGCTTCTCTTATCATGTCTCCGTACTCTTCTCTCCCCCAGGAATTTGTCTTAGGTGGAACGTATATGAGTACTAAGTCTCTTATTCTTCCTTTTTTCATCACCAACTCTACCTTCAACACCTTTGCCATACCTTCTCCTTTTTCCACATTCCCTACTACCACATCCTTCCTTGTTAACACCATTACACCACCTCCCTTTTTGGGATTTCTGTTTCGCCTCCATACATTATATTGACCCTCCCCAACTGGCACATCCTCAGAATCACTCAGCTTCGTTTCTACTAGACCTAATATGTCTGGTTTCTTGGCTCTCAGGTAATCATTTACTTCTGTTAATGTTGACACTAGCCCATTTATATTTGTGTACGATACCTGCCATCCTTTTTCATTTTCCTTTGGACTGTCTTCTCTTACACTTTCTCTTTTAGATACCACTTCTTCAGTTTTTGGTCCAAAACTCTCCAATAGAATTTGTTTTCCCTCTTCCGTTCTCAATTCGTTTTTTTCTTTGGCTTCTTTAAACAGTACATTCAATCTCGCTCTTTCTTCCTCATTCATATCTTTTCTTATCTATATTTTCTTATATTCTTCTGTCTTTGCCAGTTTCCATGCCTTAGACAATATATCTTGTGCTGTAACTTGTGACCTAAACTTAACTTTTAAGGGGCTCCTCATATTTTCCTAACCTATGTATCTCTTCTATTTCTTCTTCTATCTCCGTATTTTCTTTTACTACTTTAAATATTTCTTTTGCCACTTTCTTTTCTTCCTCTTCTCTTATGTTTTTCTTTGGCAGCACTTTCTCTTTAAAACCAAAACTGATGACACATTTCTTTTTGTCCAGTGTATCTCTTACTAAATTTTCCTTTAGTTTGATTACTTTGACTACTTCTTTGGTAAGATTTTTCTTTTCATTTTCTTGATCTTCTATTATTAGGCGTAAGCTTTCTTGGTCTTTTTCTTGCTCTATCTTCCATGTCTTTCTTTCATCTTTCATTTCCATTCTCCATTTTTTATGTACTGCATTAATTTCTGCATGCATTTTCACTATATTTTCGTCATCTTCTTTACAATTAAATTTGTCCACTCTATTTTTCAAAATAGTATTATCTTTTTCCAGTACGAACACTTTCTATTCCATCTTCTCTAGTTTTTCCATCATTTCGTGTACTATATTTTCTAACATTATAACTCTTCTCTGGTTCATTTTCAGCCGTAATAAGTATTTTTCTTTGGTATCAAAGCCAGCAAAAGGCGTTTTGGCGGGATCCTCCATCCTTGTTTACTTTTTTTCACTTCCAATATTTTTCACTTTTTAGGCTAATCATTTGGAGACGAGACTATTCAACTGCATAGCTCTCACCTGTAAGTACTCAAGGTCTTTTTGGGTCCACTGCATCTTTGTTTGGTCAAAACAGCCAGTCACCATAGTCAGTTGTAGAGGAGCCTATCAAAGTGCATCTGTACACACAGCTGGCAGACAGCTGTGTGTGTGTGTGTGGGTGTGTGGGTGTGTGGGTGTGTGGGGGTGTGGGTGTGGGGGTGTGGGGGTGTGGGGGTGTGGGGGTGTGGGGGTGTGGGGATGGGGGGGTGGGGTGGGGGGGTATTTACCTAGTTGTAACATACAGGAAAAGAGCTATGCTCGTACTGTCCCGTCTCCAAATCTACTATTATCCAGCTTGCCTTTGAAGTCCTGAATACTTCTTGCATTAATCACTTTTGCATCAAGGTTGTTCCAGGCTTCTATGCTTCTATATGGGAAGCTGTATCTTTTTATATCTCTCTTGCATGTTGTCCTTTTCAATTTCTTCTCATGACCTCTTGTACTTCTATCGTCCCACACAAACAGATCTTCTCTGTCAATTTTTTCCAGACCCATTGAGGCTCTATACACTGCTATAAAATCTCCCCTTTCTCTTCGTTTTCCAAGTGTTGGGAGTTTTAGTCTTGAAAGTCTTTCTTCATATGGTAAATCTCTCAGGCTTGGAGCCATTTTTGTGGCTGCTCTTTGTATTCTCTCAATCTTCCTTATATCCTTCTTTTTATGTGGTGACCAAATCACTGCCGCATATTCCAATCTTGGTCGAATCAAAGATGTTATCAATTTCTTTGTGTGTGTGTGTGTGCGCCTACAGCACACACACCTGGCCTGTAGTGCCTACTGCGCCGTTAGGCTGTGAGCTCCAGGGGTGGGATGGTAGGCCCTGGAGGTTCACTTGAGGGCTGTGATGGTTGGCCCTCGCCCGTGGTGACGCATACATAATTTCTATAGTGACGCCTGTGATTAGACTGCAGTGGTTCCCAACCAGGGGTCCATGGTCCCCAAGGGGTCCATGGAAGACTTTCAAGGGGTCCATAGATATTCTAGGAATCTAATTATTTTAAAATTTATTATACTGGAATATAATAATAAGAGAGATAAATTTCATAACCGTTATTTTATCATGGTAATAGTAAGTGCAATAATTATCGTAATTCATATTGCTATGCAGGATTAGCAAAAAATCCGTTATGTCAGGTTGATGATGTGTCAGAAGACGCACAAGAAAAGTTCATTGAGCTTATCCACGATTCAACAGCCAAGAATGTGTTCTAGTCAAACTCCTTGTCTAGCTTCTGGTGTTCAATGATGGAATCATATCCCAAAATAAGTGATCTGGCAGTTCGAGTTCTTGCGCCTTTTGCTTCAACCCTACCTGTGCGAAAGTGGGTTTTCTGCATTACTTACAATAACAAGTAAATCAAGGAACAAGCTGTCTGTGGAAGATGACTTGCGGTTTGCACTGGCTGCCACTGAGCCAAGGATTCATGAGCTGGTTCCTCAGAAACAAACACAAGAGTCCCTTTGAAACATTTAGTGACATAATATTTTGCAACCAATGAAAAGTCATTCACTGCTGTTTTTCTTCTTTTATAAATAAAATAAAATTTAGAATTATAAATGCAGGCTTTCTTTTGTGATTTATTGGACTGTAACTACTCCTTTTCATCCCTCATATATAATATTAGTGTTTCATTAAGTAGGTGTACTACAAATTTATTTAACAATGGTATCGAGATTGCTATTATTTTACATACTTTAAATACCATGAAATCAATAAGGAAATTTTTGTTCATAATTTAATTTATATTTGTCTTTAAATCTTGGGAATATCTATTCTGTTACTTGAAATTGTTATACTTAAGATTGCTGTTTTTAAAACGTGAAACTTATGTGTCTGGTTATGTGAAAATTGTTTTGAATTTTTATTCATACATGTGCTTGCAAGTTCAAAAATAAGGCAAGTATTATAAGGATAGCTTTTGCGTACAATACCTACAACTATAACAACAATACCATGACATTTTTCCTATGTATTTTACTTAAAAATAAAAAAAAGTCTGTTGAACAGAACGTGTTCTGTTTTTATATAAATATACAGCTTAATCAGCATAATAATGCAAGGCATTTTACATGAATGTATTCATTTATTTGCAGAAAAATCTTCTATTAATGTTGCTGGCTTAGCCTATTTCGTTGTAGGGGTCCACAGGTGGAAAAGTGACTGGAAAAGGGGGAATGGGACAAAAAAGGTTGGGAACCATTGGATTAGAGGCTCATGCCACCCCCTGTGTCCTCTGATGCCCTCACAATCGAAGGTAGAGTTAATGGGCAGTGTGTGGGTGTTCTTAGGCCACTCGACGGTGCAGAGAAAGATTTTAAGTGGATTTTACAGCCCTCATCAAGGATAATTAAATAAGATAGGTAACACCTCAAAATAAGTAGCACCTTTAAACCTTACACCCCCGCCGTTCCTTACTTATTTACCACAAAATACTCCTTTATAAGTGATTAACCATGACGTGTGTGGTACTGTGGTTTCTGGAGGTACTGGAGGAGACAGGAGAGAAGAGAGGAAGGCATTGTGACAGTGTTATTGCCGTATAGCACTGTCACACAACCATCAGCTGATGCCCTCACTCACTCAGACCAAAACAAATGAAAATGTTTTAGTATCCCAGGTGAAATAGACAAGGGAAGAGTTGACAAATCTGTTAACAAAGGAGAAGAAGTTTGAAGACAACCTATGAAGCGATATTAAGCATCAAAGGTCACAAGAAGAAGACGAATCGAGACAGAGATGGAAGTTTTTAACAAGATAATCCCTTCACCTGCCTTGTCATACATAAAAGCACACTAACATAGACATAAAACGTATACAGAGTTAGATCACTCAATGCCTTGCTCTTACTAACTAATCACTACACTAATGCTTTCCTCCCTTCTCTACGGTACCTCCAATGCCTTCCTCTCTTCTCTCCTGTCTCCTCCAGTACCTCCAGTAACCACAGTACCACACACGTCCTTGTTAATCACTTACAAAGGAGTATTTTGTGATAACTAAGTAAAAATCGGCGGGGGTGTGAGGTCAGGTGCTACTTATTTCGAGGTGTTACTTATTTTATGCAACACCGGTTCAAAGACCTGGCCTATGAAGAATAGGCCACCTGTAATATCAAGATCAAGATCAAGTATCGTTCGTAGGACAGGACAGGACAGGACAGGACAGGACAGGACGTGTGTGGGAGAACGCCGGACTAAAGGCTTCACCAACAGCATCCGCTGGGTGACTCCCAACTCAAGCTCAAGCTCAAGCTCAAGCTCCTCTACGCGGTGCTGGGCGAAGCCACCACCCCGGGAGGCGGTTCACAAACCCTTGGTTAACACCCGGTACCCATTCACTGCTGGGTGGACAGGGGCTTGGGGAATTTTCTGGATATTTTTTGGGGGAAAAAGTGAGTCTTATAAGCTGTAAAATACTGTAGGTACACCTCGCACCGGACTAAATAAGCATTTTTAGTGTTTTCAATACCCGAGTTTCGCGATCCGCGAGTTTTGCACTATGCCGTGGGAAGAAAGCAAGCGCGAAACTCGGGAGGGCACTGTACACTGCAAGCTTGTTAACATGTAACAGGATGCACCCATCCTGTCTCCCTAGAACCAGAATCTCGTCCATAATTTTTACTTACACCCTACTAATTTTGAAATCTATCCCCTTAATCATGTGAGGTTTGTAGTCTTACCATTGGTTGTTGACTGGCACTTGGAAGAGCCTCTTGGCCATGTGCTTCTGGTGACTTTTTCAGCTGGCCTGCGTTTTCCCACGTCTGGCCACCACATTGCTGTAAAACAAGGTTTATCAAAGACTGTTCTGATCCACCAAGCTGACTAATCCAACTAAAACAAAGGTGATGTACAGTAATTGAAATTAATCACACATATATATATACATATATATATATATATACATATATATATATATATATATATATATACATATATATATATATATACATATATATATATATATACATATATATATATATATACATATATATACATACAGTAAAACCCTTATAACTCGGCACTGTATAACTCGGAATTTGATATAACTCGGCATGGCAAACTTTTTTTTTTTTTTTTTTTTACACACACACACACACACACACACCACACACACACACACACACACACACACACACACACACACACACACACACACACACACACACACACACACACACACACCCACCCACCCACCCACACACCCACACACACACACACACACACACCTATGCCCATAGCACATGTAGGCAGTGAGCTCCAGGGGTGGAATGATAGGCCCTGGAGGCTCACTCGAGGGCTGTGATGGTTGGCCCTCGCCCGTGGTGGCGCAGGCAGGATTGTTATAGTGACGCCTGTGATTAGAGGCTCATGCCGCCCCGTGTCCTCCCATGCACTCACAGTCGAAGGTAGAGTTAATGGACTGGGCATGTGGGTGTTCTTAGGCCACTCGACGGTGCAAAAAGATTTCAAGTGGATTTATGGGTCTCACTCGGGATCGAACTCGGGTCTTCGAGAACGCCACTCGGTGACGCTAACCACTCTGCTACCGCCTCACCTAAACTGCATCTCATGGTTTTCACTCGGCATATCATGCCCTCACAACCTCTTCTGTGAACATGTAAACAGAAAGTTGGCAAAAAATAATGTATCTCGGCATATTGATGTTATAACTGCATCTCTTCGCTTACACTCTGCATATCGTCAGTCGCATAAAGTCGTATTTTTGTCCTTTTGATCTTTTCCTGCAAGCTCAGGCTCTTCAATTTCATTCCCTTCCTGCGGGAGACACCCTTGCGTGATGGAGCTGACATCTTGAAATACAGTACTGTATGATGTAATCCCAAAACACCTAAAATAGGTGGCAAATTAAGCAAAGATCAGGAACCAGTGCGTAGGCTGAGCCGTGTTTTTGTGGTCCAAGCACCGTCTTGGATTACGAAACCCAATCCAATAACACTTGCTGAAATGTGTGTTATACTACTTTGTGATATTGTTTGCAATGTTTTGCATTGATTATTATTTCGGCTCCTACCAAGCTTGTTGTGTTTTTGAAGCAGAAACCAATCCTTTTTCAATTTCGACAAAAAACGGAATTCGTATCCAAGACGGTGCTTTGACGACATAAACACGGCTCAGCAGCTGACAGCCTACACGCTGGTTCCCGACCTTTGCTTTACTTTGCCACCTATTTTACGTGTTTTGGGATTACATCATACAGTACTGTATATCAAGATGTCAGCTCCATCACGCAAGGGTGTCTCCAGCAGGAAGGGAATGAAATTGAAGAGCCTGAGCCTGCAGGAAAAGGTGAAAGTGCTGGCAAGGATGGATGCAGGTGCGTCCATGTGTGCTATTTGTGCTGAGTTTGATATCAAATCCAGCACATTCTACCCGTTCATTGGTAAGTGTAGTTTTTATGCTTTTACAGTACTGTATTTCCTTTTTTTTTTTTTTTTTTTTTTTTTTTTTTTTTTAATTATTAATTTTTTTTTTTTTTTTTTATTTTTTTATAACCCATATCAGAGGAGGACATTGAATAACTCGGCACATTGAATAACTCGGCAAGGTCCAGAGCCCCTATCGTGCCGAGTTATAAGGGTTTTACTGTATATATATATATATATACATATATATATATATATATATACATATACATATACATATATATATATATATATATATATATATATATATATATATATATATATATATACAGTCGCCGCCAGAGATACTGGGGCCCTTACTCACGCGTAGTACATTTGAAGGCCCCCAGTAAATATTGCCCAACCATCCTCTATGGTTAGATTTGGCATATTTCGATGACATGTGGCATCCCTGTAGGCTCTAGTCTACCCCCTGGAAGTGATACGTGAGTCAGTAGCTCATCAGTTGTCAGAGTGGGAGGACGTTTGTTCTGCTGAGTGATCACAAGCTCGCGGCCATTTTCTCACCCCGCCTTTGTACCCAGCTGCGGCCACCACCAGTGAACAGACATGGTCCCTACCCAGCTCAGTGATGTGGAGAAGGCTTGTATACTTGCCTTACATGAGGAAAATATGCATGTCAGTGAGATAATGCGTCGAACAGGTTGTGGCAGGTCCACCATTCAGCGGCTGTGTAAGCAGGAAATGGACCTACCACCAACAGTTGTTCCTCATTATAAGAAACGACTTGGGCGTAAGAGAAAAACGTCACAGCTTACAGACAGACTCCTAAAGCTTGCAGTGACTCGGAATTCAAGATTAACTGCAAAAGAACTAAAATCCATGTACCCAGAGCTGCTAAAAGACATCGCCATCTGGACAATACAGCACTGCCTCAAACACCATCTTGGCCTTCCAAGCAGGGTAGCCGCCCTAAAACCGTTACTGACTGACAAAATGCGCCGCAAACGACTCGCATTTGCAAAACAACATAAGAACTGGAGTGTAGAACAGTGGAAAGGAGTATTATGGTCCGATGCGAGTACCTTTCGTGTAGTTACTTCCCACCGACTTCGTGGGCGGCGGCCGGTGAAGTGGAATAGATACGACCCCAGATACCTCCCACTCTGACAACTGATGAGCTACTGACTCACGTATCACTTCCAGGGGGTAGACTAGAGCCTAGAGGGCTCCCACATGTCATCGAAATATGCCAAATCTAACCATAGAGGGTGGTTTGGCAATATTTACTGGGGCCATTTAAATGCGCTACCCGTGGGTTAGGGCCCCAGTATCTCCGGCGGCGACTGTATATATACAGGGAGGTCCCGTTATACGAGCATTCAGTATACGAGAAATCAATGATACGAGATGAGTAAATTAGGGTCTATTTTCAATATACGAGATCTAAAATCCAGTGCTACGACATTCAAACTGGGGTGAGTAAAATTACCAAGTTCAAAATGCGCACCCTACCACGTATGCATCTGGGCTAGGGTGCCCCTTATTTGATGGGAATTTTGATTTTTTGGAATTTTACCCAGGACGGGCGGTCAGTGTTCCATTTGCTCGAAGAACAACGTATGTAGAGATCTGTCTAGAAATATTAATATTTAGGGGTCGCACAATAAGGTTGAAGTTTATTATTTTTTGCAAGAATTGGACATTTTCTATGTGCCGATATAGGTAATTTTCAAAATTATTTGTCACTAACAAATATGAATGTGGCCCCAAGCTCGGGGCCACCACAATACAGGGAAGTCCCGTTATACTAGCATTCGGTATACAAGAAATCAATGATACAAGCTGAGTAAATTAGGGTCTACAGTAAAACCCTTATAACTCGGCACGATAGGGGCTCTGGCCCTTGCCGAGTTATTCAATGTGCCGAGTTATTCAATGTCCTCCTCTGATATGGGTTATATAATAAAAATAAAAATAAAAAAAAAAAAAAAAAAAAAAGGAAATACAGTACTGTAAAAGCATAAAAACTACACTTACCAGTGAACAGGTAGAATGTGCTGGATTTGATATCAAACTCAGCACAAATAGCACACATGGACGCACCTGCATCCATCCTTGCCAGCACTTTCACCTTTTCCTGCAGGCTCAGGCTCTTCAATTTCATTCCCTTCCTGCTGGAGACACCCTTGCGTGATGGAGCTGACATCTTGATATACAGTACTGTATGATGTAATCCCAAAACACGTAAAATAGGTGGCAAAGTAAAGCAAAGATCGGGAACCAGTGCGTAGGCTGAGCCATGTTTTTGTCGTCCAAGCAACGTCTTGGATTACGAAACCCAATCCAATAACACTTGCTGAAATGTGTGTTATACTACTCTGTGATATTGTTTGCAATGTTTTGCATTGATTATTATTTTGGCTCCTACCAAGCTTGTTGTGTTTTTGAAGCAGAAACCAATCCTTTTTCAATTTCGACAAAAAACGGAATTCGTATCCAAGACGGTGCTTTGACGACATAAACACGGCTCAGCAGCTGACAGCCTACACGCTGGTTCCCGACCTTTGCTTTACTTTGCCACCTATTTTATGTGTTTTGGGATTACATCATACAGTACTGTATTTCAAGATGTCAGCTCCATCACGCAAGGGTGTCTCCAGCAGGAAGGGAATGAAATTGAAGAGCCTGAGCTTGCAGGAAAAGATCAAAAGGACAAAAATACGACTTTATGCGACTGACGATATGCAGAGTGTAAGCGAAGAGATGCAGTTATAACATCAATATGCCGAGATACATTATTTTTTGCCAACTTTCTGTTTACATGTTCACAGAAGAGGTTGTGAGGGCATGATATGCCGAGTGAAAACCATGAGATGCAGTTTAGGGGAGGCGGTAGCAGAGTGGTTAGCGTCACCGAGTGGCGTTCTCGAAGACCCGAGTTCGATCCCGAGTGAGACCCATAAATCCACTTGAAATCTTTTTGCACCGTCGAGTGGCCTAAGAACACCCACATGCCCTGTCCATTAACTCTACCTTCGACTGTGAGTGCATGGGAGGACACAGGGGGCGGCATGAGCCTCTAATCACAGGCGTCACTATAACAATCCTGCCTGCGCCACCACGGGCGAGGGCCAACCATCACAGCCCTCAAGTGAACCTCCAGGGCCTATCATTCCACCCCTGGAGCTCACTGCCTACATGTACTATGGGCATAGGTGTGGTGTGTGTGTGGTGTGTGTGTGTGTGTGTGTGTGTGTGTGTGTGTGTGTGTGTAAAAAAAAAAAAAAAAAAAAAAAAAAAAAAAAAAAAAAAAAAAAAAAAAAAAAAAAAAAAAAAAAAAAAAACATTAGTCTTTGCCATGCCGAGTTATATCAAATTCCGAGTTATACAGTGCCGAGTTATAAGGGTTTTACTGTATTTTCAATATACGAGATCGAAAATCCAATGCTACGACATTCAAACTGGGGTGAGTAAAATTTCCAAGTTCAAAATGCGCACCCTACCACGTATGCATCTGGGCTGTATAATGATGTTGTGGTGGCCCCAAGCTTGGGGCCGCACACCTGGCTAATTACCCCTAAAGGTCAAGCCATCACCTGACGTGGACCTGACTCGCTCGTGACCCCAATTCCTCCCGCACCTCCGTTGCTGGGTTCCCGCCCTGGCTTCCTAGACCAGCTTCTGGCATTTACCTACCTACCACCACAGGGAGAGGAGGAGTGGTGTTCCTCTCACTGTAGTGGTTAGTAGGTAACTGACTGAATACAGGACTCCCGGGATGGACAAAGGGGGATTTTGGTTGACCCCAGTCAGGTCACCCCAAGCAAGGCGTGACCCAAAGGGTAATTAGCCAGGTGTGCAGCCTGACCTTTAGGGGTAATTAGCCAGGTGTGCGGCCCCAACCTTGGGACCCCTACAGTTTATTTTAGCTTGAAAAACATGTCTTTGATGGGGTCCTGGAACCAAACCTATATTTTACCATTAGTTATGTATTTCGCTATACGAGATTTCGCTTTACGAGTATGCCAGGTGGAACCTAACTGCTCGTATCTTCGGGACTTCCCTGTACTGTACTCCCGTTTTCACCCGCGAGTCAGGTCCACGCCAGGTGTTGGCTTGACCTTTAGGTGTAATTAGCCAGGTGTGCGGCCCCAAGCTTGGGGCCACCACATCATCATACAGCCCAGATGCATACGTGGTAGGGCGCGCATTTTGAACTTGGTAATTTTACTCACCCCAGTTTGAATGTTGTAGCATTGGATTTTCGATCTCGTATATTGAAAATAGACCCTAATTTACTCAGCTCGTATCATTGATTTCTCATATACCGAATGCTCGTATAACGGGACCTCCGTGTACTTCATCACACAACCAGTACAAACATGTTTGAGAGGGCTTCCTTGATTCAAAGCTGTGACATACAAGCCAAAATGTCAGCATGTATTATTATAATAAACCAAGAACCATAGTAAAATTACTGTGAAATATGTCAAATTTTAGACTCATTGCGCGACTCCTAAATATAAATATTTTTCAAAAATATTTTGCACACATCGTTTTTAGAGTAAATGGATCAATATGACTGCCCATCCCGGTTGAAATTCGAAAATTGCCAAAT
>JACEEZ010026180.1:10000-122500 GCA_016584305.1 Chionoecetes opilio | reverse complement strand
ATATAATATATATATATATATATATATATATATATATATATATATGTTGAAATTATAGTAATAATTGATGTGAACTCACCTTGCTATTAACCCAAGAACTACCTAGACTGCAATGATACCCTATTTAGACGCTAACTAAGGTATGCTCAGCAGTGGTAGATGGGTTGATGATTTGAAGGCTTGATTATTATTTGAGGGAGTGGTGGTAGTCGCTGTAGGGCGCTGATAATTGTTGTAGGTGCACGTAATGGTGGCGATGGTGGTAGGCCGACGGAACTGTCCACAGTTCCTGGCGCGGCACTGTACGTTGTGGTGTTTTACAACTTTCGTCCTTGGTTTAACCGATTGATCGGTTATATTGGCTCACACATATTAAAAGTAATCGTCCAGACCCAATTTTTTTTTGCCGAATTATGTTGAATGTACATTCAAAACACCTAATCCACCAAAAATAATTGATTTCCAGGCCTTATTTCCGTAAAAACACGACTTTTGTAAAAAGCGCGCGAAAAAAAAAATCTTCCCTCCAACAGGGCTACGACTGTTATTGATGACGTCAGAACAGGGACGCCCGCAGACACTCTGTCTGACACCTGTCGGCAAATGTTATGATGAGCGATTGTACTTCGGTGTCAGACAGTGAATCTGTCGCTGTGACAGATCTAGAGTACGATGCTCAATCTGACACCAAAAGAAATGACGCTGGTCGCGTATACTATGAGGAAAACGAACCTCAGATTGTCATGGGATCCTATATGTTTGAGCCCGAGTACGAGGTGGATGAACAGGTGTTAGCAGAGCCTGAGGTTCAGCAGGAGGACCTGGGACTTCTCCAAAACATGGATTGGTAAATAAGGTTAAACCATGTGTGTGTGGGAATCACAATGAAGGTACTTTCGAGAAAATCCTATGGTTAGTTTTGGAGCTACAGTCAAACGTAATTACTCGGAAAACACATACTAGCATTAACTACAGCATAGAGTTGGAAAATATGCGGGCGGGAAGGCAGAAAGTATGACAGCCACACCACCACAGGGTCTCTCACCACAGGGCACGCCCACTCCACAACTGGTTTACTTGGTTTACTTGGTCTTGTTAAGAGGCAAAGCCTCACAGTCGTGGTGGTCCATCGCTACCCTCACTACACACCGTTTCTCAACACAATTGCTCACCCCAACACACTATAGGCGTGAATCACCACACGCCACTCCGCCACTCCACTCCTACACACGCCACTCCTTTCCGTGTGCAAACTTTTCTCGAAAGGCACAGCTGTCTTGCTGCACCCATAAAGGATGCATGCATGTGGCATTTAGCAAAACAAATCTATCAGAAACACCCAAATATCTTCAAGTACTATATTTATCTCTTGTGTTTACGTGCCTCTCTGATCAAGCGCGGGAAGATGAGCCTCCCTGATGCTATGTCACCGAGCCTGAGCCTGAGCGTCTGCAAACCTTGAGAGCGTTTTGAAAACTGGGGAATTTGCAGATTTTGATTGCGGATTATTTAAAAACGGCTGACTGGATACAAAAAGTGACGACGTATTGTTGATATACTCGTTAATGGCTATGATTTGATTGCATTAAATCAGGAATGATGAAATGGTCTGGACGATTACTTTAAGATGAGCGTGACTACACCTTAGTGTACAATCAAGAGAGTGGCTACACCTTAATCGTGTAGGGCTTAATGCGTGAATGATCGCCTTCACTGAAAATACTTATCAAGTCAGCTGGAGACGGCTGACACGTGGAAGTTCCAATAATGTTTACTCCTATACGTGAAGGTTCCAATATTTTCCTCACAATTCTTATATTATGTTAATCCTTTGACTAATTGTGGTACTAGTGATTACCACCAGAATTATATTACTATATTTAATGCATCTTAATTTATACCCAATTCTATAATAATATATACAGTCAAACCTCGATATAACGGACCTCGATGTAACGGACATCGGATATAACGGACTCCATTTGCGTGACTTTTTTCTTCTTCTTTTTTCCTTTTTTTTTTTTTTTGCATATTAAACCGCTTATCGCCGCTCGAATTGTCAACTCAACATTATTGTATTATTTTCTCATTTTATTTTGGAATGCTTGGGTTTTAAGGAGTTTTGATGTATCACATATTAAGATATAATATTATAAGGAAGGAGTCTGTGTTGCTAGTGATTTAGTGGTAGAAGACCGTGTATTGTTTAAAATAGTGACTATTAGTGTTATGGCGTGGCCGCTGCTATGTCTCCCTGTCACCTCAACACCCTAAATCACCCTTATCTAAGGTGACACGCAGTCCTACACTGACCTAAATAGTGACACGTGCATAGAACTGCACTTCACAACCATATAATATATATAATAATGAGCATTAGTCATGATAATAAGCAATACCTTTGGAAGCCACGGCTGAATCTGGCTCGTAGTAATTTGTTTAACTTTCACTAGAGCTTGAGCTTGACTAGCTACACGTTCTGGTTGTGTTTGTGATTATTTCTCATTTATTTCACGTGTAGGAGCGGACCAAATTCAGCATGTAGTGCCAGTCACTGTTTACCTCCTAACAGCTACACAGTCTGGTTGTGTTTGTGATTATTTCTCATTTATTTCACAGTTTTTCCGGTTTTTTCATATATTTTTCCCCCCTAGGGAAAATACCCTCGCTATAACGGACTCCTCCCCCCCTTTAGTCCGTTATATCGAGGTTTGACTGTATATAGGTGCAATTTTTACTAGTCTCCCTTTTTGACTTTGGAGGCGTATTCCACCATACCATTCTCCCGATTAGAGAGCGGTTTTAGTGGTTAATTTCCACAATATATATATATATATATATATATATATACCGTATTTGCCGGCGCATAAGACACACGCATATTTTACATAAATATTTTGAGAAAAAGTAATTATGTATTAGTGTTTTGAGGACATATTTACTTTTTGTAAATTTATTAAGTTATTAAAAAAAAGGTTTTGTAAGGGAATACAAATGATTTTGAGCATGTACCCAAATACAATATTCACAGTGCAGTGAATGTGAATGAAAAATTATACTACACTACCCTCCCGAGTTTCACGCTATGCGAGTTTCGCGATCCTCGAGTTTCGCGCTGAGTCCTAAATTCTTATCATCCCGACTTTCGCGCATTATATCCCCGAGTTTCGTTTTTTTTTTTTTTTTTTTTTTTTTTGGTGTGTGTGCCTACAGCGCCGTTAGGCAGTGACCTCCAGGAGTGGGATGGTAGGCCCTGGAGATTAACTTGAGGGTTGTGATGGTTGGCCCTCGCCCGTGGTGGCGCAGACAGAATTTCTATAATGACGCCTGTGATTAGAGGCTCATGCCGCCCCCTGTATCCTCTGATGCACTCACAATCGAAGGTAGAGCTAATGGGCAGCATGTGGGTGTTCTTAGGCCACTCAACAGTGCAGAGAAAGATTTAAAGAGGATTTTACAGCCATCATCAAGGATCGAACTCGGATCACCGAGAACGCCACTCGGAGACTTCTTCTTCTTGTGACCTTTTCTGCTTGGTATCACTTTGTAGGTCGTCTGTCAAGCTCGTGCTCGAGCTTGACATATATCTTGACGCTACCCACTCTGCTACCGCCTCCCATAAGAGACGTACGGGACACATCTTCCTTCCTTCCTGCTTAGTATAGTATAATAATAGGCTTAGTATAGCTGTACAGTTAGCGCCACTCGACTTTAGAACTTTCGGTGACGTGAGCGTCATATTTCAAAAACTGGTAACCTCCCTTTTTCACAGTCTGTAAAGGGGCCCGGGAGAAAATGACTACATGGCAACTTAGGGTAGTCCCTCACTCATCTGCACGGATAGATTTGAATTATTTAAAGGCTCCAGTGCTTGACAAAATATTGTTAGAAGGAGGATTATCTCCCCGACCGCTCATTGTTTTGGCTTATAAAACGGTTGTGTTCGTTCTACACTTTGTATTCTACTGTGCTAATGCGCGATGCCTGGGAAATATACAAGCCATGATGACATAGTACGAGTAATAGAGTTGCATAAGAATGATGAAACAAATCGAGAAATAAGCCGTATAACTGGTGTCAACGAAAAGACAGTGAGTGTGTTGGTGAAGAAATTACGCAGTGAGGGATGTCAAGATATCCCTCACCACAAACATGGGGGTGGAACAGCCAAAAAAGTTTCTAACAATACTTTACATAGTATTATCAAAAGACAGTAAACCGAGGATTTATATACAACTGTCTTTTGATAATATGTAAAGTTTTGTTAAGAAACATTTTTGGCTGATCCACCCCCATGTTTGTGGTGAGGGATATCTTGACATCCCTCACCGCGTAATTTCTTCACCAACACACTCACTGTCTTTTCGTTGACACCAGTTATACGGCTTATTTCTCGATTTGTTTCATCATTCTTATGCAACTCTATTACTCGTACTATGTCATCATGGCTTGTATATTTCCCAGGCATCGCGCATTAGCACAGTAGAATACAAAGTGTAGAACGAACACAACCGTTTTATAAGCCAAAACAATGAGCGGTCGGGGAGATAATCCTCCTTCTAACAATATTTTGTCAAGCACTGGACCCTTTAAATAATTCAAATCTATCCGTGCAGATGAGTGAGGGACTACCCTAAGTTGCCATGTAGTCATTTTCTCCCGGGCCCCTTTACAGACTGTGAAAAAGGGAGGTTACCAGTTTTTGAAATATGATGCTCACGTCACCGAAAGTTCTAAAGTTGAGTGGTGCTAACTGTATGTAGTTTTGCTTTGTTTTTTTCCATTTGTTTGTGTTTTTCTCTACAGGAACAGCCGGTGTCGCATAAGATAGGTAACACCTCAAAATAAGTAGCACCTTACCTTACTATTTACCACAAAATACTCCTTTATAAGTGATTAACCATGACGTGTGTGGTACTGTGGTTTCTGGAGGTACTGGAGGAGACAGGAGAGAAGAGAGGAAGGCATTGTGACAGTGTTATTGTCGTATAACACTGTCACACAACCATCAGCTGACAAGATATGTGTCAGGCTCACTCACTCAGACCAAAACAGCATCCGCTGGGTGACTCCCAACTCAACCTCAATCTCAAGCTCCTCTCCTCCTTCCTCTTCTCTACGTAGTGTTGGCCGAAGCCACCACCCCGGGAAGCGGGTCACAAACCCTAGGCTAACACCCAGTACCCATTCACTGCTGGGTGGACAGGGGCTTGGGGCATTTTCAGGATATTTTTTGGGGAAAAAGTGAGTCTTATAAGCTGTAAAATACGGTAGGTACACAGCCCTCAAGTTAACCTCCAGGGCCTACCATCCCACCCCTGGAGGTCACTGCCTAACGGCGCTGTAGGCCCGCACACACACCAAAAAAAACAAAAAAAACAACAACCTGGACTAAATAAGCATAATACAGGGTTTATAATACCCGAGTTTCGCGATCCGTGAGTTTCGCACTATGCCTCCGGAAGAAAGCAAGCGCGAAACTCGGGAGGGTAGTGTAGTTAAAATGTAAAGAATGTGTAGGGTAACCATAATCGGTCATTTATTGCAGGATGCTCAACGAATTGATATTTTAATAGTATCTACCTATGACATATAGCTTAGATTTAATGCTGTAAGTATACCTTTGTTGCTTTTCTGCTATATGTTTAGACTTTGTGGAAAATTTGCAGTAAATATAATGGTATTATTTTGGTAGTGGGCTTTCAAAAGTCCTAGGTTCTTACCTCCATTATCGTGAATCTTTCTTCATTCTGTGTATTTTGAGCCCCATTTCCCATGGCGCAATCGAATATTAATGGCATTACATGTACTACCAAAAATCTACCGTTATTTCAGCCAGAAAATTAAGTTAGGTTAAATCAGATTAGGTCAGGTTAGAGGTGGGGTTTGGTTTAGTAAGAAGATATAGATACAACGAAAAGTAACAATACTATGGCAGTGTGAAGCTTAGCAATGTTTGCGGGGCAGGCCTGGAGGGGCAGGGCGGGCACCCCCACCCCCACAAACACACATGTAAACAAACATTGATTTCCGACAATAACGAGAGCCAGATTAATTCAAAACACACCAAAACTATTCATGAAAACTAAGTTTCAGCCTCGAAATCGGTGGTTCCCCAATAAGAAAAATTTACCAAGATATTAAGATAACACTGTAAGGTAAACATCTCTATCTTTTTGTTATTGCTGAAGGGCACCGATGTCGGGATCGAAGATATTCACCATGGTTTACACCTGTGAATGGTTATTCGCCATGGTTTATCACAGTCGCGAGGGTGATTAGTCTTCCTCAGGAAGGTACAGGTCAAGGCATGATGGTATGGTGTGATTCGACCTTGAAGCGGATAAAGTTGTGGCGCCGTGATGGGTCTTGGTCTTGGTGTGATGTGTGGAAGGCTTCTGACCTGTTTACAGGTACCGTTGCAGCCTTTTTACTAACACTCTTTCCAGTTACATTTACAATTTCCTTATCCATAGAGATACAGGGGTGAGAATTGAGGGATCGAGGTGGTATAAAGGCCTACCCTGTCTCCCATCCATTTACAGTGGAGAGCGGCAGCGGGACTGCGGGAGGAGGGTGATGTTTACATATGAAGGCCATCTTGGCAGCAGAAATAGCCATCTTGTTGCCCCACCTCTTGTTTTCTCTTAAACTCCAACTTTTTCTTGGTGCTATGCATTACTGTTGATATTATTAGTAACACAGTTACAAATTTGTGTTCAGTGGTCTACTGCTCAACACAGATCACTCGAGACCCCCTTAGTAATACACCACTGGCAATTCTGCCTTCTCTGCCTGACCTCTCATTAGTAATATGGCCGCATTAGACGCATGGTGAATTTTGCATTCCCTTTCTGAGGAAAAAACTGCGGCATATGCGCCGGCAAATACGGTATATACTCAAACCTCGGCTATCGCGCCTAATTGGTGCCGCTATCGGCGCGCTACAGTAAAAGCCTTATAACTCAGCACGATAGGGGCTCTGGTCCTTGCCGAGTTATTCAATGTGCCGAGTTATGCAATGTCCTCCTCTGATATGGAAGAAGAAAAAAAAATCAGAAAAAAAAAAAAAAAAAAAAAAAAAATACAGTACAGATTTGCTATCAAACTCAGCACAAATAGCACGCATGGACGCACCTGCATCCATCCTTGCCAGCACTTTCACCTTTTCCTGCAGCTCAGGCTCTTCAATTTCATTCCCTTCCTGCTGGAGACACCCTTGCGTGATGGAGCTGACATCTTGATATACAGTACTGTATGATGTAATCCCAAAACACCGTCTTGGATACGAATTCCATTTTTTGTCGAAATTGAAAAAGGATTGGTTTCTGCTTCAAAAACACAAGCTTGGTAGGAGCCGAAATAATAATCAATGCAAAACATTGCAAACAATATCACAAAGTAGTATAACACACATTTCAGCAAGTGTTATTGGATTGGGATTCGTAATCCAAGACGGTGCTTGGACGACAAAAACACGGCTCGGCCTAAACGCTGGTTCCCGACCTTTGCTTTAATTTGCCACCTATTTTAGGTGTTTTGGGATTACATCATACAGTACTGTATTTCAAGATGTCAGCTCCATCACGCAAGGGTGTCTCCAGCAGGAAGGGAATGAAATTGAAGAGCCTGAGCCTGCAGGAAAAGATCAAAAGGACAAAAATACGACTTTATGCGACAGACGATATGCCGAGTGTAAGTGAAGAGATGCAGTTATAACATCAATATGCCGAGATACATTATTTTTTGCCGACTTTCTGTTTACATGTTCACAGAAGAGGTTGTGAGGGCATGATATGCTGAGTGAAAACCATGAGATGCAGTTTAGGTGAGGTGGGCAGAGTGGTTCGATCCCGAGTGAGACCCATAAATCCACTTGAAATCTTTCTGCACCGTCGAGTGGCCTAAGAACACCCACATGCCCTGTCCATTAACTCTACCTTCGACTGTGAGTGCATGGGAGGACACGGGGCGGCATGAGCCTCTAATCACAGGCATCACTTTAACAATCAATCCTGCCTGCGCCACCACGGGCGAGGGCCAACCATCACAGCCCTCGAGTGAGCCTCCAGGGCCTACCATCCCACCCCTGGAGCTCACTGCCTACACGCGCTATAGTTATAGGTGGGAAAAAAGAAGAAAAAAAAAAAAAAAAAAAAAAAAATCTGTCTTTACCATGCCGAGTTATATCAAATTCCGAGTTATACAGTGCCGAGTTATAAGGCTTTTACTGTATAGCCGAAATCGCGATAGCCGAACAATAGAACTAATGGTAATAATTCTAATTGGTGCCAAGACCCCAGAGATGACCACATATTTTACCACACATTTCATGTTTTTACCTTGTTTTTTCAACATATGATGAAATAATAAATCAAATCAGGAATCATAAAAACAGCATATATTTTACAGCACTTTATTTACCTTTTTGGGGGATGACGAGGGTCTTAGATGGATGAATATATTCCGAGGCTTGTGTGGAATGTTATCATTTATGACCATCACCACGGGCCTGTAACTCGTCCAGGATGTCTTCAAATGTTGCACAAGTGTAGCCCTCAAAGTCAGATGGTTCATCAATGAAAGAGGTTGGTGTTATGGTTGCGGTCCATTCTTTGGTTGCTGTGCCTGGTTGCGGCTCCGTAAAACCTCGGTAATCTGACGTTGACGGAGAGTTGATGTGGTCATGATACTGATGCTCATTACATCCCAGTGCCTGATGAATTAACGAACACTTCAACTCGCTGTTACTAATAAAGTCTTGTTCAAGGATGTGGCGTAGCCTGCATCTCAAATCTATCACTGTCTTGATATCAGCAATAGATAAACCTTCACGCCACACATTGTCACCTTCCTCTTCCTCTCCAGTGCTGTCCGCTACACCTGCCACATCATCCTCTTCCATGATATTATCAGCAGTCACTGCAAGAGGCTGAATCATTTCCCTAATGTCCTGACCAGTCATGTCAGCAAATCCAGCTCCAGGGATTTGCTGTGCCTCTGCCTGCTTCTCTTCTTCTTCTTGTGACCTCTTTCGCTTCGTAGGTCCTCTCCTCCACCGCCGCTTCTATCTCTGTCTCGAGTCACGAGTGACTGTGTTACTAGGCAGTGTGCACTGCCACCTGGTGGTCCTCAAGTAAACCCTCCAAAATGTTACGCCAAGCAGTATTGATAGTGGCAGGCGTAACATTGTTCCAGCGGTCAACCACAAAGTCAATTGCCTGTTTTAAGTTGTAAGATATCCAATAACTAATCACTTTATGTTCTGCCTCAGTATCATCTTGCACCATATCCTCTTCCTCACACTCGCTGTCCACTAACTGCTGGACAAGTTTTTCCTCTTTTTTACTCCTCATGCAGGTGCCACAGCATTGCGCTGGCCAATAGTGGGAGGACGAGGTTGAGGTAATCGGCCATTATACAAAGGTTCCTTCACTGCTATCACTGCATCCTGAGAGTACATGCACTTGACTAAGGTGGCGGAATCTGCGGGAAGTCCAGGAATTGAGCAACCAATCACAGCTCGCTGCTAATGTCCTCCTGTCTACTCGCAGCGCCTCTAACGCCCGGCCTATCTTGAGCCCTCGGGTGGGGTTATGGGATTCCCACATTGTTGTCACATTCACCGTTAACAGGCTGATGATGACCTTTCTCACACTGTTAGCTGTTACGTTAACTATTTATAAATTATATTTTTGCACAGTACGGCTGCATGGTTTTGTGAATGGCTTGCAATTTGGGGGTAAAACAACGACTCTGTAGAGCAGGGGTGGGGAACCATTTCACTACCAAGGGCCATTTGGATATTCATGACATCATTCGCGGGCCATACAAAACTATCAACTTAAAAATCACCCTTTTTTTTTTGGCCGACAAGAACCATACGTGAATTATACGTGTCTGTCCCGTCATCTATGTGTCCTATCTGTCTCGTTATGGACATGCTTGTCCCTTAAAATTTGCTTTAAGCATGCACTTAATAACAATTTATATTTATATGAAAAAAACCCTCCAAGATTTATTGGATTTAGAGTCTCATATGTGATTGTCTTAGCAGAGCCTGACCAAATGGTTTTGCAGGCCTTATACAGCCCGCAGGCCGTACCCCTGTTCCCCACCCCTGCTGTAGAGTGAAAGAGGTGAGGACTTGAGGAGGGTGGCGGCCTGGATGAGGTAGTGGCAGGATGATTTGACAACAATGCGGGAATCCCACCTATCTTGAGCCCTCGGGTGGGGTTATGGGATTCCCACATTGTTGTCATGTTCACCGTTAACAGGCTGATGACTACCTCTCTCATACTGTTAGCTGTTATGTTAACCATTTTCAAATTCTATATTTGTATAGTACGTCTGCATGGTTTTATGAATGGCTTGTGATTTGAGGGTAAAACAATGATTCTGTATACCTTCCTTTACATTTGGCACCGTAGCTCGTGCGACAATGTCGCCCGAGTATTCTTAACAAGGGGCGCTCACCCAGTCATTCATAATTTCATGGTTCTTCGCCCGCCATGGAAGGTTGCCTCGCATTGCACTCTCGTGTTTGGCACAGCCAAGCAAACTAAGTTACTTACAACGTAAATAAATATGTAAACTATATTGAGAGTGAGAGAGAGGTGAGGAGGGTGGCAGGCTGGCTGAGGTAGAGGCAGGGTGGTTTGACAACAATGCGGGAATCCCACAACCCCAACCCAGGCTCAAGATAGGCTGAGTTGACTATATGTTTAAGACCAGTGCTATTCAACCTGGGTGGACGGTCCACCCTAAGGTGGACGAGATCATGCCCACGTGTCAGTATAGATCAGTGTTTTTCTGATTTTGAAGTCTTGGATACCTATATGAGAGAATGTGGCTGAGAACATGATGGTATGCAGACAGCAGAACAGACACTGGAGGTACGAATGTCCCACTTGATTACCAGATACCTTACTTTGATGCAGGAAAACCCTGACTTATATTTCCAAGAGACTTGACCTCCAACATGTGGATGCTTACTTCATTTTCGGATGATGGAACTGATTATTCTGATACCCTATTGGAGCTTCAAGTGTAATATTCTCAAAAAGCAGCTTTCAAAACATTTGGCCATCCAATGCATTTCTGGGTTGTCCTGCTTGATACTCAGGAATACAAGGAGTTAGCTGAGCAGGCAACAGCCATGTTTTTGCAGATGCCAAGATTATATATGTGTAAGCAAGGTTTCTTAAGTTTAGTTTTAATCAAGGCAAAGAAAAGGAATGCTATTCCGAACTTGGATCCTATCATGCGGGTTGCATTTGAAAATCATCTGATGCCTCGATTTAAGCTGATAACAGACAAATTGCAACAGCAACCAGGCCACTGATTTTTATTTCCTGAAGGAAAAGGCTTTGTTTTCTGGATTACAAAATATAATGCATATTATGTCCAATTTTACTTTAGTTTCATGAAGAATGAAGTTTCATGAAGAATGCTATTCCAAATTTGGATCCTATCATGCGGGTTGCATTTGAAAATCATCTGATGCCTCGATTTATGCTGATAGCAGACAAATTGCAACAGCAGCCAGGCCACTGATTTTTGTTTCTTGAAGGTAAAGGCTTTGTTTTCTAGATTACAAAATATAACGCACATTATGTGCAATTTTACTTTAGTTTCATGAAGAAAAATGTATTTGCTCTGGAATTCCTAAGCTATGTTTATTTTGTTCTTGTATATTTATAGTTTTAGACCGCATGTGTTATTATAGAGAAGAATATGTAAACTGTAAATAGAAAATGAGTGAATCTGCTTTTTCCTACTTGTACATTTGTAGAAGGATATGGTCTATATATGATATAGTATATTTACAATGTCAAGTCGTGATATTTTAGAGATTAAAAAAAAATTGAGGTAGACAGCTTTTACCAAATCACCACTATGGGTGGACGACATCAAAAGAGGTTGAAGAGCACTGTAATAGACTATACTCAGCAATGCTGAATGTAGTGTAATGCTACCAGTTTCAAGGGTATTTAGGTATTATAGTCTCCATTTCAATGTTATAATGATTGAAAATTATGCCATTATTTATTTTACATCATAATAACATACGACAAAGAACTGTTTACAGTACCCTCCCGAATTTCGCGCTTGCTTTATTCCCAAGGCATAGCGCTAAGCTCAAGGATCGCGAAACTCGAGTATTAAAAACCCTGTAAAAATGCTTATTTAGTCCGGTGCGAGGCGTAGTACCATATTTTACGGCTTATAACTCACGTTTTCGCCCAAAAAATAACCTGAAAAATACTAATGGTCTTCCAAGACGAATGTTGTAGTACTTCCTCAGTACTCAGTACCTCAGTACTTACCTGTTACAAGTATTTCAAATACCATAAGACATTCAAATCAACTACGTAATCTGTCCTCACGCTGGTATGTTTACATTCCCCCTTTTGGCGTCAGATTGCCACCTACAGCGCCATCTATCGTCTGCTAGTGTTGATGTAGCATTTACCACCAGGCTGTCACACATATCACAAGCTCTTTTCAGTCCTGGAAATTATCACCCATGGCGAATTCATCAAAACTATTTACTAATACTATCACATACAAGCTAAAAGTTATATGATACGCCAAAGAAAATGGAAACAGACCAACAGAAAGACACTTTTGGATCACTGCTGGGAGAAGCGGTGGCCGAGTGGTCCGCGCCGAGCACATGGCTGGCGGCTGGCCGACAAACGATAGTGGCCGTGTGGTGATGTAAACAAAGGCCATTACCTCCCCTGTGAATGCGGTACACTCACGCTTACTAATCTCTTTTTTGAGGGCTGGGAAAGTGATTGATGATGTTCATCTGTCAGACTATGTCCTCCAGATGTTGGACTCTGGATTATAGACCGACCGGGGTCGAAATTTTGCCTAAGCCGGGGCCGGGGTCGGGGCTGTGGCCGAGGTCGAGGCCGGGGCCGGGGCCGGGGTCATTATATTTGGCCGGGGCCGGGGTCACGGACTCACGGCCGGGGTTATAATTTTTTTACCCATCAGACAAATGGTCTGGATCCTCACCCCCCCCCCCCCCCACGTGGAATATAACGCACCCTAGTTAGTACTTAGTACCGGTAGTAAACTGTCTTTGGAATCATACAAATCATGGTTATTACTTCAACAATTAGGAATACTAAATGAATAACACGAAAATATTATTTAAATTGTAAATAATTGTATTAAAAATATATAAAAACGGAATTATACTTATAGTGGTGCAATCACAGCGGTGCAATCCTGCAGCGCCATTGTTTACTCGACTGCTGTTCGTCATATTTTCTAATTATATATTCTTAATTCACTGAGTAATTAGTCATTTGTGTAATTTACTACCAAACTATTTCAGTATCTTTATATATGTGTTATGCACTGCGTAATGATTATCTGTTGACATCTGGCATCGATACGTAACATCTGGTCTACTATCTGGCGTCTACCAGGCGCCAATCACGGTGAATCACGCGGGTCACGCCAGTCCGGGCAGTCACCAGTGCCCAGTATGCGTCTACACGCCAGCAGGGATGGTTGTGTGTGTATTGCGCAGCACTCGTTACGCGTTAGACATCAAGACATGTGTGATTTGTGAACTTACGAAACATTTTTTCTGTTTATTGACTATTTTCTTCTCGACTAACTTACGTATTATTTAATAAAAATTACTATAATTATATTTTACAGTACATACAAGTGCCAGAAATATTTTTGTTTTGCGTGCCGATTTATAGGCAACTGCATCACTATAAATATACGGTTATGTCTACCTGCTTCTTAGATCTGTGTAATATTTTGCCTTTGAATTATAATTCCATACACCAAAACGCTCCCTCCACTCCCCCTCCCCTCTAAGTTCCAACATATCCGTAGTATAAAATTGGACTCGTACCAATATTTTTTTGGACTAATCTTATGAGTTTGTGAATTATATTTCATTGTTGAATGTGAAACTAATTATTAAGTGTATAAGTATCTAGTCTTAAAAGAATATGAATATATGATTGCCTTTTTTACAGATTAGATTGCATTTTTCAGATAATATGATTATGCAATAATATAGACTACCAATAGTAAAACTATGGCTACTAAACGTCCGGCGTCAGCAGTGTGGGACCAATTCACAGTAGTCCCTGAACGAGAGGAAGTGGCAGCATGCAATATATGCACAGTAGAAATAAGGAGAGGATCAGCTGGAGCTATAAGTAAATCTTTTTCTACCAAATCTTTGTGGGGACACTTGAAGGCAAAGCACAAAGATGAGTATTCTCTGGCAGAAGAGAAACAGGCAGAAGAAACGGATAAGAAAAATAAGAAACAAAATATGCAAGAAGATAGGGCTCAAGTTTATGTTCTGCAAGAAAAAGCCTCTACATCAAAACAGATGACTCTTGAAGAGACATTTGATATCGGGAAGAAATGGAACGCAAAACACCCTGAACAGGTTGAAGGGGAAACACTTCTCACATATTGGCTCTGTGATGGCTTAAAGTCCTATGAAACTGTAGAGAATGAACAGTTCCATAGATTCATTAGCCATTTTTCAAAAAGGTTCAAAGTTCCATCCGAAAAAATAATAAGGACTAAACTTGTCCCAGAACTAAATCAAAAAGTTCAGTATGCTGTCAAGCAGTCATTAGAATCAAATTCCAATGAAAAGGGAACATACAGCATTACAACTGGGGGAGGCGGTAGCGGAGCGGTTAGTCTCTCCGACTGGCGTTCTCGGTGACCCGAGTTCGATCCCCGAAGAAACCCAAAACCTTTCTGCACCGTCGAGTGGCCTGAGAACACCCACATGCCCTGCCTATCAACTCTACCTTCGATTGCGAGTGCATCGGAGGACACAGGAGGGCGGCATGAGCCTCACAGGCGTCACTATAAGAATCCAGCCTGCGCCACCAACGGGCGAGGACCAACCATCAGAACCCTCAAGTGAACCTCCAGAGCCTAGCATCCGAGCTCTGGGTCACCACTGCCTACAGGCGCTATAGGCACAAAAAAAAAAAAAAAAAAAAAAAAAAAAAAAAAAAAAACCTGACATTTGGACATCTCCAAGCAGGGATTCATTCATGTCGATAACGGCTCACTGGATTACAAGTGATTTCAAAAGGAAACTTGCAATATTGAGATGCATTCCATATAATACAGCTCATTCGGCATCAAATCTCTCTTCAGCTCTGAAGAATATATGCAGTGACTGGGGCATAACTAATGTACATGTCATTGTGAGAGACAATGCCAGCAACATTGTTCTCGGAGCAAGAACTGCAGGATACCAAAGTATAGGATGCTTCTGCCACATCCTACACTTAGTCGTCCATCATTCAGTGCTTGAACAACGTGGAGTTAAGCTGATGATTAACAGGTAATATATACTTAATGTTAAGACTTAAGGAGACTCAATGCACTAAATTGCTCATATCCTATTCCTTCACGAAAAAGGCTAGCTATCACACAAAATCTATTACATAATTGGAATTTGGAAGTGAATGAAATTTGCGAATCTGGGGTCACCAAAACACATTATATAAGATTAGACCAACTTTTTAATATTTTCATTTTATTCATTCATTATAGCTATAGCATGAAAAATATTTTATTAATGAAGGATTGCATTGAAATTAGTGCACGAAGGTCCCATAAGTGATGAATAATTAATTGTATACAAGGCTGCTGGAAATTGGAATTACAACTGTTAAATTTTGATTTTTAATATTTTTTCTACATCTTAAATTTTAATAATTTTGTAAAATCTAATGAAATTGATTTTGCTCTTTTTTCTTAAACCAGGGTAAGAACTCTTGTGAAGAAGTTGAGACGACCAAAGCTGAAAGCAATCTTCACTAAATATCAAACTCAAGCTGGTGTGCATATTAATAGTATGATGTTGGATTGCGAGACTCGATGGGGAAGTGTTTACACGATGCTAGAGCGTGCATCACTGCAAAAACAGGCGATAAAACTTGCAGAAGATGATCCAGATCTCGCTATTGTGGCTGAATCAAAGGTAACAAACAATATTACTGGATATTTATTATTATTTGGCATTCATTAATTTATTTATTCTGTGAAAAAATCAAATATCGCCATACTGCTTAATTACCATTTACACAAGAGCGTTTTCTTTATTCATGTTAGGAAGCATATATTTTTTTTATTACAGTTAGGATTACTTTGTTTCAGCTGACTCCAAATGATTGGGACCTCATCCCTAAAGTTATAGCCCTGCTTGGACCGATCTATGCATCAAGTTTATCAGCTGAGAGTGACACAGCATCCGTGTCAGACATAATCCCCCTCACAAAGATGATGAAGATCGAAATACAACGAGTTTCACAATCAGGGATTGGAACTATGAAAGATGCCCTGCTGAACCAAATTGACAGGTAACTGATTGCTTGTGAAAAAAAATCTGTAAGAATTGGCATTAAAAAAATTGTTTACATAATATTCTAAATCTTTTCCTTTTGACAATCATAATTCTGCACATATTTATTATTTTGTTTAAGTGTGTAATAGCTGTCTTTGTCTCTTTCACTCACTCTTTGATTAATATTTCATTCAGGTATTTGGAAGGTGGAGATACGAGAGCACATTTTGTCAATGTGGAGCAAAATCCCTTGATGGTGATAGCTACTCTTCTGGACCCGAGATACAAAACGGCTGGTTTCCAGAATAAAGAAGGCCAGAGAGGGAAGCAAAAGCTGCTGACACTAATCATATCGGAACTAACTCAAGAAGTGTCAGGAACGGAGATGGTGACAGAGACAGCTGGGCCAGCAGACCATACTCAGGTCACTGAGGTGAGAAAATAATTATGCCTATTGAATAAGTATAACCCGCGAGGCAGCGGCAATGTACCAATGTAATCATATGACATAGAGTTAGAGAACCATGATATCGTTAGCTATGATAACTGATAGCGATAGGTCATATGAAATATATAAATTACAGGCAATTTATTCTGTTTTGGTTCCAGATAATAAAAATGTATTCACTTAATGATAATAACCTTACAAGAAGCTAGCCTAATAATTTTCATCCTGAACTTTCAGGAGCCAATATGTGGAGAACCTTCCACATGGGCTTCAATTTTGAGCGAAGATTCAGAAGACTCAAGAGGAAGCTCGGGATTGTGTCCTAATGTGACAGAGGCAGCCAACACTGAACTAAACAAATACTTCAAAATGAAGCGAATAGAAGTAACTGACAATCCGCTCATGTTCTGGCATGCTAACATGCTCGAGACTGGTACACATAACCCTCGTTTTCCCGGACCTCCATTTCCCGGATATCGGATTTGCCGGACAAATTCCGAGGTCCGGGGATATGTCAGAGTCCCGGACAAATGCCTGGTCCAGTCCGTAAATCAACAAAGTTGTCCGGCGGTCCGAGCGTCTCCTGTCACCCCTGGTCATTGTCCGCGCCTCCCACCAGGTGGCAGCATGCTCAGCGGTTGTATTGTTTACATTTGGGCACACGACACTCATGGTTCACCTGCACCGCCTCCGTCAGTCCCCTGACCCCCACTGCCCCTGGTGCAGGAACGTCTCTGAGACTATTGAACACTTTCTGCTGCCTCCCATCCAGGTGGCAGCATGCTCAGCGGTTCGTATTGTTTACATTTGGGCACACGACACTCACGGTTCACCTTAGTTTGAGCAACCCACTTCAATAGCACAACACTATTCGTATTCATACAACACGATCTGACGATCCGAAAACAAAGCAATTCTGCCCTTACCCGCACTGCACGGTGCTGCGCTGCACAACACACAACTTGAGTACTTCTTCAGTACTCAGTACCTCAGTACTTACCTGTTACAAGTATTTCAAATACCATAAGACATTCAAATCAACTAATCTGTCCTAACGCTGTAATGTTTACATTCTGCCTCGGAGGCTCGGCAGATTGCCACCAACAGCGCCATCTATCGTCTGCTAGTGTTGATGTATAATTTACCAACAGGCTGTCACACACATATCTCAAGCTCTTTTCAGTCCTCGAAATGATCACCCATGGCGAAATGATCAAAACGATTTAAATACATACTACTATCGCATACAACCTAAAAGTTGTACGATACGCCAAAGAACATGGAAACAGAGCAACAGAAAGACCACCGCCTACCGAGAAAATCGGTAGATTTTACTACCGATAGAAAATCTGTTAATAATTATTTTTTTCTTTGAAATTTCTTTCCAAACTTTCTCTCACCAATAGAATTAAGGTAAGGAGCTAAGATGAGTGTATATTTACTATATATTGATTATTGTAAAGGCAATGTATGTGTTTCAATGTGTTAATAGGAGGGAAAAAGTACAACATTTCGGAGGTGTCCACCATAAGTACATTATAACATGGGTTTCTATGATTCGTACAACACGGCCTGCTGTGTCGCCCATAAAACCGTGTTGTATGAGGATGCAGAGTAAATGGAGAAATAGAAAGATAGATAGATAGATAGATAGATAGATAGATAGATAGAGCGATATAGATAGATACATATAGGTAGATAGATAAATAGATAGATAGTAGAAGCTCAATTTTCCGGAGAGCTCGACTTAACGAAATAATTATAATTCCGTTATTCCATTTTTCAATGATAGATTTACATTTTGCTATATATAGCAATATTTGGTGCGATTCCGTTACCTGCCGCCGACCCGTTTGGCGTAGGCTTAAGTGTCATACAGACCACTGCAGAAACCGCATTCCCCAGAAACACTTGATTTTACGGAAAATTCCAATATATCGAGTATGTAATGACACTTGAAGCCTACGCCAAACGGGTCGGCGGTAGGTAATGGAACCGCACCAAATATTGCTATATATAGCGAAATGTAAATCTATCATTGAAAAATGGAATAACGGAATTCTAATTATTTTGTTAAGTCAAGCTCTCCAGAAAATTGAGCTATTACCCTTGCTTAGCTATTGCTTAATTATATATATATATATATATATATATATATTTTTATACAGGGAGGTCCCGTTACACGAGCATTCGAGAATCCGATGATACGAGATGTGTAAATTAGGGTCTATTTTCAATATACGAGATCGAAAATCCAATGATACGACATTCAAACTGGGGTGAGTAAAATTATCAAGTTAAAAATGCACGCCCTACCACTCCCAGGCTGGACAAAGGGGGATTTGGTTGACCCCAGTGAGGTCACCCCTAGCAAGCCGTGACCTGAAGGGTAATTAAGCATATGGCGCGGCCTGACATTTAGGGGTAATTAGCAGGTGTGCTGCCCCAACCTTGGGACTGCAGTCAGGTCACCCCTAGCAAGGCGTGACCTGAAGGGTAATTAAGCATATGGCGCGGCCTGACCTTTAGGGGTAATTAGCAGGTGTGCGGCCCCAACCTCGGGACCGCTACACTACCTTCTCTTGTATCACGCGGCGTCCCCTACATTACAATGTCTTTTTTGCTTGTTATGCATATTTCATGTTTAATTAATGTGCAGTTATGTTATTTTGTGTGCTATTTTCTCTTTCAGAATGCTTTTTCTACAGAATAGGTAGTAGAGTGTGGGTAATATAGACGCTGTGTGTTTGTTGTGTTTGCTATATTTTATTTTAGCTTGAAAAGCATGTCTTTTTTTTTTTTTTTTTTTTTTTTCAATTGATGGGGGTCCTGTAACCAAACCTATATTTTATCATTAGTTATGTGTTTCGTTATACGAGATTTCGCTTTACGAGTATGCCAGGTGGAACCTAACTGCTCGTATCTTCGGGACCTCCCTGTATAGAGTATATATACGGGCAGGAGATTTTCTCAGAGACAGATCTCGTTAAAAGTGATAGTTAGTTCAGCGTTTATTATCTTTTTAAAGATATTTTCTCTTTGTCTTAAGAATGTCTGGGACAATACTGACATCGATGCCGCCTTAAAAGAGAGTACTGACACATTTTTTAAAAAGATGACAAACCAGCACAAAAGTTCCATAAGCAGAGCCAACCAAAATAAGCTGATTAAGCTTAATGGCGGCCACCTTAAGTACCATCATCCCACCAAAGGCTACATCAACCTTACTATAGTCTATTCACTTAAGCTGGATTCTTGGTAGCTGCTCGCTGCCTAGACGAGTTTGTAAGGACGTCGCTGATTGGCTGATAGACTCGGGCTGGGTGGTGATGGTGGTGGTACTTGCCTCGCCGCAACCCAAAACCCTTGCCTTGCCTTAGAAAAATATTCATATTTCTTGGCTTTACTCACCTCTTACACAAGATAGGCCTATTTTGTTTGCATCAGTGAATCAGGCAGTGATTGTTCAACAACAACACGCCATTCATAACTCAATAGGGTAAAAAATAAAGTCATGACTGACTATCACAAGAGTAGGCGGACTTTTAGGTTTTCAGTGCATTGAAATGTTGTACTCCTACCCGATATTACCAAACTACCAGATGATATTTATGAAAGCTGAGCCTACCATCGTGTTCATAATACATTGCTGCATATCATGAGCATAAAAAAATTACACTAAGATTACACTAATATTAAGATAATTAAAGGAAAGTAAAAGAGTGTATAAACATTTTTTCTTGCTTATTTTGCTTCAACTCGCTGTAACTCCATAAATTTTGGTCGCATTCAATTTTCAAGAACTGTTTCAAAATCCTAATACTTTTCCGCTTCCTGTGGTATGTAGCACATACCAATAAGGAAAAGAGTAGGTGGTCAAAATGGCTAAGAAAGTTAAGCTACTACTGCAAACTGGCACAGTGACGGGTGAGCATTGCTCCTATACAGGAGAGACTTTTTCTCGGGAGAGCTATCAGAGGCTCCACCCGTCACGGCACCAGTTTGAAACAGTTTAACTTTCTTAGCCATTTTGACCACCTACTCTTTTCCTTATTGGTACGTGCTACATCCCACAGGTAGCGGAAAAGTATAAGGATTTTGAAACAGTTCTTGAAAATTAAATGCGACCAAAACTTATGGAGTTACAGCGAGTTGAAGCAAAATAAGCAAGAAAAAATGTTTATACACTCTTTTACTTTCCTTCAATTATCTTAATATTAGTGGTCTTAGTGTAATTTTTTTATGCTCATGATATGCAGCAATGTATTATGAACACGATGGTAGGCTCAGCTTTTATAAATATCATCTGGTAGCTTGGTAATATCGGGTAGGAGTACAACATTCCAATGCACTGAAAACCTAAAAGTCCGCCTACTCTTGTGATAGTCAGTCATGACTTTATTTTTTACCCTATTGAGTTATGAATGGCGTGTTGTTGTTGAACAATCACTGCCTGATTCACTGATGCAAACAAAATAGGCCTATCTTGTGTAAGAGGTGAGTAAAGCCAAGAAATATGAATATTTTTCTGAGGCAACGCAAGGGTTTTGGGTTGAGGCGAGGCAAGTACCACCACCATCGCCACCCAGCCCGAGTCTATCAGCCAATCAGCGACGTCCTTACAAACTCGGCTAGGCATCGAGCAGCTCCCAGCCCAGGAATCCAGCTTAAGTGAATAGACTATAACAAGGTACTTACGCCAGACCAAGAAGAACTACTTAATATGGGTCTCAACTGCCACATGATGTCAGAACCCAAGAAATTCCAAAAACTAATCGAATGCAAAGTACTCATCGAAACTGAAGAAAAAGGGAGACATCACCATCGATCCTGCCTTCAAGCAAGAAGTCATCGCAGAAGCTTCCAAAACAAGAGGAAACCCCAGAAGCAGCATCGTCGAACGAAAACACTTTGACGCCGCAAAACAGCTAAAATCAGACCCAGACATCACCATCAGGAAGGCGGACAAAGCTGCTACGTACGTTATCATAAACACCTCCGAATACCTCAACAAGATCGACGACATCCTCAGCGACACTATGAAGTTCACAAAGATCAATAAAGACCCCACGGAAGCACTCAAGTTAAAAATCAACAAATTGATAACTAAGAACAATTCTGCCAGCACCACCATCAAATTTGGAAAGCTCTCTGGTGAATACGGCATGGGTTACTGCTACGGCAATATCAAGACACACAAGCTGGGCAATAAACTTCGTCCTATAATATCCCAAATACCGACGCCGATGTACCACCTCGCAAAGAAGCTGTGTACTATTTTGACTCCATACACACCCAATGCCTACAGCCTTCAATCAGCATCAGAGTTTCTCGACATACTCAAGACCCACAACGCCAGAGGTGCAATCGCTTCACTTGATGTTGAGTCCCTCTTCACCAACGTACCCGTTGACCGTACAATCAACTATATCATCGACCATGTGTATAACAATGACTTCATCCCCCCGCCTGACGTCCCAGAACCTGTACTACGTGGACTCCTCGAATGCTGCACTAAAGAAGCACCTTTTACCTCTCCCCGAGGGAACAAATATCAACAAATAGACGGCGTCGCTATGGGCTCTCCCTTAGGAGTATTGCTGGCAAACTTCTTCATGGGCTGCGTAGAAGAAGAAGTATTCAAGAAAATAAGCAAGCCCGACATATATTGCTGCTACATCGATGACATCTTTATCAAAACGAGGTCACTACAAAGCAGAAAAGCTGAAGCTCTGCCTACAAGATACTTCAGGCCTCACCTTCACCATAGAAAGCAGCTCAGACAAATCAATGCCGTTCTTGGAATTCCTTGTAACGCAGAAAGAATCATTCATCACAAACGTCTACGTGAAGCCAACGAACACCAGACACTGCCTCAACGGAGAAAGTGAATGCCCGCAGAGATATAAAGACTCCACAATCGGTGCTTATATCAGAAGAGCTCTCACACACTGCAGTACATGGCAACTTATGCACAAAGAAATCGAGCGATCCACTCAAGTCCTCATCAACAACGGCTTCAGCGAGAGAGACATCAACCGTCAGACTAAGAAAATCATGGAGAACTGGTACAACCCTAACGCCACAAAAAAGAGTCAGGACATAACTATCTTCTACCGGGCTTTCTTCTCCACCGCTCACCAGGAAGAAGAAAGAATAATATCACAAATCGTCAACCGTAATGTGAAACTTGCAGACCCAGAGAAGAGAATAAAACTACAAATTTATTACAAAAACAAGAACACCAGCAACCTCCTTCTCCGTAACAGCCCAAGCCAGACGAAGGAGGCAAAACAAAAGTCCCATGTTGTATATAGGATCACTTGCAAAAGAGGAAACTGTGAAGTCCTCCCCTCATCCTACATCGGCATGACGACAACGAAGCTGTCTCGACGCCTTACTTGCCACCTAACTTCCGGAGCCCCAAAAAGTCACCTATTAGAAAAACATGGCATCATCACAAGAACATTTTTAGAAGAAAATACAGAATTGGTCGACATGTGTGCAGATGTGCGGCGACTTCCAATTCTAGAAGCACTATACATAAAAGACATCAATCCCAAGCTTAACGTACAGGCAAACGACCTACAAGCTCTACCAAGCATGAAAAGAACAAAGGCTAATAACAGCCTACTCACAGAGAAACAAAGCAAGGAGTCAACAACCAATAAGCGTCGCCCACTCACGGAGACAAAAATCAACGAGAAGCAGAAGCTATCTACCAATCAGCGCCGCCCACTAGGCTGCGCGGCGGCCAGACTTCATCAATAAATAGCGCTTCACTCCACAGCGTCATTCATCCGTGGATGGCAATCTACAACAACACAACAACATCCACAGCTAAATCATGCTCACCTCTACAACTGAGGAGAAAACATCTTTCACATGCTGCTGAAGAAGGGTTCTTAGACCCGAAATCGCGATACAGCATAAATGACAAGCTACGGCGGTCATAAAAGTGATTACAAAAGAGAATAAGACACTCTTAAGACAGAGAAAATATTTTTAAAAAGATAATAAACGCTGAACTAGCTATCACTTTTAACGATATATATATATAGTTGACCCTCGATTAACGGACCTCAGTTAATTAACTGACTTCGGATTTAACGGACTCCATTTGCGTAACAATTTTGCAGGCAAGAATGACATGCCAGACCGCTATCGCTGCTCGAATTGTCAACTCAACATAATTTATTATTTTCTCATTTTATTTTGGAATGCTTGGGTTTTAAGGAGTATTGATATATCAGATATTAAGATATAAAAGGAAGGAGCCTGTGTTGCTAGTGATTTAGTGGTAGAAGGTGTGTATTGTTTAAAATAGTGATTATTAGTGTTATGGGGTGGTCGCTGCAAGATTGTCTCCCTGTCACCTCAACACCTTAAATCATCCTTATTTGAGGTGACACACGATGCTACACTGACCTAAATAGTGACACGTGTATAGAACAGCTCATCACAACCATATAATATATATAATAATGAGCAAGTCATGATAATAAGCAATACCTTTGCCAGCCACGGCCTGTCTGGCTTGTTGTTGTTCTTCTTGTGACCTGTTCCGCTTAGGATCGCTTTGTATGTCTGTCAAGCTCGAGCTCGAGCTTGACACACTGCCACTCTGTAGCCCTTTCTTTAGTTTCTTTCTTTACCTTTTTTCTTTTAATTGTGATCATTTGTTTACCTTTCACTAGCCAGACGCTGAGAAAACACCAACATTTTAGGGATAACTCATCACTTTACGGGAGGTTTTCTTCCTTTTTATCTCATTTTGGGGTGATTATGATGTCTCATGATGCTGCTGCTGCTGCCGCGGCCGCGCTGCCAGGCGTGGATGAGCGCCTTGCTTGTATTTTCATATCTTTACACATATGTATGAATTTAGAATAATAGCCAATAAAATGCTATTACAGGGAAGTCCCGTTATACGAGCATTCGGTATACGAGAAATCAATGATACGACCTGAGTATATTAGGGTCTATTTTCAATATACGAGATCGAAAATCCAATGCTACGACATTCAAACATTGTGTTTGTTGTGTTTGGTATAGTTTTGTAGCTGTCCCAAGGTTGGGGCCGCACACCTGGCTAATTACCCCTAAAGGTCAGGCTGCACACCTGGCTAATTACCCTTCAGGTCACGCCTTGATTGGGGTGACCTGATTGGGGTCAACCAAAATCCCCCTTTGTCCAGCCCGGGAGTCCTGTATTCAGTCAGTTACCTACCAACCACTACAGCAGGGGTCCCCAACCTGCAGCCCGCGAGGCCATTCCGTGCGGCCCGCCAGATCATTTCCTTTTGGTCATCGGTGCAGCCCTCCGTCATTCCAAACGTGTGTTGAAACATCATTTTTCTCATGAGCGTGTTATAGGATAAGTTAAGTTATGGCTTGGTTAGGTTAGGTTAGGTTAGGTTAATTGGTTAGTTCAGGTTAGGAGGTTAGGTTAAGTATATTTTTATACGAGTTTAGTCTTCTTATCTTAGTCTTCTTTTCTCTTTGCAGATGGCTTCCCCTTCTAAGAAACGATATGTAATCTATATGTGGTTTTCGGAGTTTTTTATTGGTGCGGCCTTCGGGCCCTCTCGGACTTGTCGATGCGGCCCGCGGTACTCTGCGGGTTGGGGACCCCTGCACTACAGTGAGAGGAACACCACTCCTCCTCTCCCTGTGTTCCTCTCACTGTAGTGGTTGGTAGGTAACTGACTGTATACAGGACTCCCGGGCTGGACAAAGGGGGATTTTGGTTGACCCCAGTCAGGTCACCCCAAGCAAGGCGTGACCTGAAGGGTAATTAGCCAGGTGTGTGGCCTGATCTTCAGGGGTAATTAGCCAGGTGTGCGGCCCCAACCTTGGGACCACTACAGTTTATTTTAGCTTGAAAAACATGTCTTGGATGGGGTCCTGGAACCAAACCTATATTTTAACATTAGTTATGTATTTCGCTATACGAGATTTCGCTTTACGAGTATGCCAGGTGGAACCTAACTGCTCGTATCTTCGGGACTTCCCTGTACAGGGAGGTCCCGTTATACAGCATTCGGTATACGAGAAATCAATGATACCAGCTGAGTAAATTAGGGTCTATTTTCAATATACGAGATCAAAAATCCAATGCTACGACATTCAAACTGGGGTGAGTAAAATGACCAAGTTCAAAATGCGCGCCCTATCGCGTATGCATCTGGGCTGTATGATGATGTACAATGATTCAGATGCGCAGAGACGAGTTTGTGGGCAGTGGAAGAGGTCTGCGCACCCCTCCCTTGTCCCTTACCTACCTAACACAGCGTTCACACACAAGTTTATTACGGCGGGAATGTAGGTAAGTACAGCGGAGTGATGCCACGAGGAACACAGGGAGAGGAGTGATGTGTTGCCTGTCGTGGTAGGTTGGTAACTGTCTGAATACAGGTCTCCAGGGCTGGACAAAGGGGGATTTGGTTGACCCCAGTTAGGTCACCCCTAGCAAGGCGTGACCTGAAGGGTAATCAAGCATATGACTCGGCCTGACCTTTAGGGGTAATTAGCCAGGTGTGCTGCCCCAGCCTTGGGACCCCTACACTACCCTCTCTTGTATCACTTGGAGTCCCCTACAGTACAACGTCTTTTTTGCTTGTTATGCATGTTTTATGTTTAATTAAATTTCAGTTATGTTATTTTGTGTGCTATTTTATCTTTCGGAATGCTTTTTCTACAGAATAGGTAGTACAGTGTAGGTAATATAGATGCTGTGTGTTTGTTGTCTTTGGTATAGTTTATTTTAGCTTGAAAAACATATCTTTGATGGGGTCCTGGAACCAAACCTATATTTTACCTTCAGTTATGTATTTCGCTATACGAGATTTCGCTTTACGAGTATGCCAGGTGGAACCTAACTGCTCGTATCTTTGGGATCTCCCTGTATATGTCTACATTTACCTAGAACAGGGGTTCCCAAACTCTTCGGCTCATCGACCCCCTAATAAAGTTTCAAATTTTACATCGACCCCCACACATTTAAATGAAAATAGTATATGTTATGAAGAAAAAAAACTTAATACATACACGTTTTGATTAAATGAATATGGGGAATTATAGTAGTACTTATAGGTAGTAGTAGTAGTAGTAGTAGCGTGCTGAGAATGAACTGAACTACTGGCTGTCTACTCATCAACGAGAGGGGGGAATACGCTCGCTCGCTCAGTACGGGAAGCGGACAGGAATATTTAGCGTACAGTACGATCTTGGGACAGTGGAGGGGAGATAGAGGGGTGTGTGTGTGGAGGGTGCGTGGGGCGGGGTACAGATCCGACGTGACGTCACAGACTAGTACCGAGCCAAGTCAAAGCCGTCTCTATGTCAGGGTGACACAGAGGCGGCTTTGGTACCACTCGCATAACGGTTGTTGGCGGCTGTTGCGTGCTGAAACTTTCCTCACCTAGCCATTCATCGACCCCCTAGCCATTTATTGACCCCCTGGCGATTCATCGACCCTTTGCATGGTCCCATCGACCACTTTGGGAACCCCTGACCTAGAATAATGATATTTCATTGCATACCAAGCAGTAATGATTGAGCCTGGATACTTACTACCTCTCCTAATACCAGTCCCGAACAGTCATGGGCGGGTGTGCCAATCTCTGATGTAGCGCCAGTCACTGTTTACCTCTCAACATAGCTACACGGTCTGGTTGTGTTTGTGATTATTTCTCATTTATTTCACAATTTTTCATGTGTTTTTCCTATATTTTCACACCCTTGGGAAAATACCCTCGCTCTAACGGACCACTTCTCCCCCCTTTTAGTCCTTTAAATCGAGGGTTGACTGTATATATATATATATATATTATATATATGCAGTAAAACCCCTCATTATTCTGACCTTGACATTATTCGGACCTCCTCCTTTTTTTTTCTTTTTTTTTAAGGCTAGGGTTAGGGTAGGTAGGGTGTCATGATGCGAGTCAGTGAGTTTACAGGCCCAGGCAGCCAGGCAGAGCTTTCATGATCCATCACTGAGCATATAGTTTGTAAACTGTAATTATGGTTTCTTTGTGTCCAAATGTTGTTACTGGCGAGTGATTTGAGGCCATTAAGCCTTTGGCCCATATCCAGATAGGATCTGGGCGAGAGGTAGGCGCACTGCCTACCTCTCAGGACCAGTGGTGGTTCGTAGCTTGGTTGCAGATCTGCGGCACCCCCAGACGTACTCACTACCAGGTGTATGATTCCTTTAGAGACAGCAGAATTGATACACTACTAACAAATATATCATAATAAAAAGTCATTATTATGTTATTTAATTATTTTCAATACATTACTTAGTGAATTTTCATTAAAACCAGACCAAAATTTAAGTTACTTTTATATTTTCTACGATTCACGTCTGCGCCGCCGCTGCGCCACTTGCGAACACAATGGGCTGCAGTCGAGGTAGCTCGATCAGCTGCTCAGTCCTCCGGTGTTTACATTGCGTGTGGACCATGGAGGTTATATACGAGGAGGCGGCATGTTGCCTCTAGCGTGAAGCCCTATATATAACTATACCTAAGCAGTCATATTTTCAATTTATTTTTGTGTATTAATTAGAGAGAAGAAAGCCTGAAAGTGCAAAGAGTCAACGCGTGAAATCGCAATGTTTTGATTTGAGTCAATCTCCCCGCATTGGGGCGGGGCGAGCGGCTTACCCGATAACACAGGGAATGCGCGGCATGCCATCATATCCTATATTACCTCCTTGGTGTGGACGGTGTATGGGTTGGTTAAATCGGGCTTCCTTTAATTTCCCTATGACGATGGAAAATTGAGTGAAGTATTTGCAAAACATCAACTTTTCCCAGCTTAAATGAAAAGACTGAAATCAAGTGGCACCGACTTTATTTTTAAGTAATACTGTAATACTACCATCACCACCTCAGCCATCCATCCCTTCTACCACCAACACTACCACCCCCATCTAGAGGAAACAAAGGAAAGAAGTGGCTGGTTAGTTCAGGCCTCCTCAGGGGCGCCGTCTCCACCACATATGCCTTGCAGATGGCTGATGTCTCAATGCACGACTTACATCTGATCAGCACAACGTTTCACACACAGCCGACACAGCCATCAGGCACATGATTTATTTCATCCTCAACACAGATATCACTGCCCTGCTACAATAAATTGATGATAGGGAGGAGTAACACCTTTCTATCTCTATTGTTCACGTTCTGTCGGTCTGTCTCTCATGATGAGGCAGTCAAATGCACTTTGTTTTTTAAGAGTTACTGTCGATGCACAGGAATTAAATTTTTAATATATGTGAGGCGCGCCGTGGCAGAAGGGTACTATGCGCCAAAATCAATATTAGTCAGAAAACGCAGTTAAAGATTGGGAATGTTTGGGAATGATATCTCAAGAACTGTTTGAGTTAGAATGAAGGGTTGTATATCAAATAAAAGCTGAGGAACTCAGCTTTCATTTGATGTAGAAAAAAAATCTAATCACAAACTATTTTTGGTACTGATTTTTTTCTTTCTATTCCCCCATCCATGCGTAGACAGCTAAGTCTTGACTTCATTTCCCCCACCCCTCTCCCTTCCCCTCAACCCTCCCACCCCACCCTCCATGCCTTTACTCGTACTCCAACAGCTCATCCAGGTCATAAATTGCTCACCATGCATAAATTAGCGTTAAATAAATAAATAAAATCATCAATCGGGTAGTTTTCCCGATTGATGATGTTATTTATTTACTTATATATTTAGTTTTCTGATAAATTAATTAGTACCATGTATAAATTAGCGTTGACTAAATAAATAACCTCATCAATCGGGAAAATTACCCGATTGATGATTTTATTTATTTAGTTAACGCTAATTTATGCATGGTTCTAATTCATTTATCAGATAACAAAATATAGCAATGGAAAGCTAATAAAATTGCGCTTCTATTGATACCCTTCATGATAAAAGTTGACTCGCAAAGTTTTAAATGGCGAAGAGTTGAAGTGAATATTAAGTTCATGCATATTTCTTCATAGTCTCGTAATGGCATTTCTTTAGCGTGTTTTACTGTTTTTTATTTGATAATATTATAGAACAAACATTTACGAAGATTACAGTATATCATATATACTGATAAACCAGTCTATATGATCCGTATTATATATATATATATATGAATCCGAGCGGCCCTCCAACTTCAGGCCCTTGAGCGACAGGCCAATATTCCGTGCGCAGTCCAGGTATACAGTGGTCTATGACAGATGCTATGAAACAATAAAGGGTAGCATCATAAACTTAGATAAAGCATTCAATAGCAAATTTCCGAACACTTACAGCATTGTATGTGTTGAGACGAAACATTCCTAGAGGTAACACTGAAGAGCCATGGGAGCTTGACACTACAGGGTGCAGGCCTGGTGGAGGGTAGAGGGAAGGTATGCGCCTGTAGCTGGAACCATCCCCGGCTACTTGAGATTCATTTTCCTCCCAAGTGTTATCGTCTTCACCTGGAGCTGGATCACATTCTTCAAAAGGCTCATCTTTTACTTCTTCCTTAAATTCTGTCTGAAAGAGAGAAATTAAAATTCAAGGCCTGTAATTTGATTTAAGCATTCTTATAATTTAATGATTGCACTGCATCAAATATTTACTTTAAAGGGAGGATTTCCTCAAAATTTTATTCATTAAATTGATCACAGATTTATACAAAATATATTAGTAAATTTGAGATTAGTTATTGCAAAATTTGAGATATATATATATTCATAACTTTTTGTACATGTATTTCAATTAAATTTTTCTAACCTTTGTTTTGTTATTATTGAACTTATTAGTTCCCTTGTGAATAATTGATTCCTTTTCCTTTTTAAGGGTAGGATCCACCATGTTTTATAAATAGCCCGATTGTCTTGATTTATATATATATATATATGCTATGAATGATAGTACTCTGATCATCATAAGCGAATCTCAAGCGAATTGTTTAAATCATTTTTTTAAGATTTTTTTTTTCCCGTGTTATTTAAAGTATATCTACTCTATCATTTTTGCACCAATTCATTTTGTCACTTACACACAATATACTTTATAACATTCCTAATAAAGTTAGTAAAAAAAAATCTGCAAAAAACGTTTCATTTAGTCGCAAAAAAAAAACATAATTTTTTGCGCAGTATATATGCATAAAAATATGACTTCTGTATATATATTTTTTTACTAACTTTGTTATGACATCTCAAGTAGTTAACCCTGAATTTCTATGGTAATCGTTTGAAAATTAAAGGAGGATATGCATTTTATGTTTACTAACCACTTGTTTTGAGAAAATAGCGATTGAAGTTTTTTCTCCATTTTTGTGTCAAAGCATAATCAAATACAGTTACAATAGGCGCAAAAAGTGTTGACGCCTAAGGGCCAGCATCTTTTCTATTCGCGATAAGTGAAGTAGGCTCAAAAGTTCACCCCTAGGACGAAAAATGAGCTGACGCTTTTTCACCACTAGCTGGCAACCGTCTCTCACTGAGTGGGCACCACTGGGAGGTGACTCGGTTGCACCTGTGCAGTGATAAGGAGAGGATTGTCTCCACGTGTGGTGTGAGACTCAAGACATATTTTGACGCTAATTACGCAGTTATTTGGCTACCTCCGACCCTCTCATTGTGCCTAAATTGACCACAAACAAGGATAAACATAAAGAAGTGATAACTTTATACAAAGCTGGCCACAATCTCCCATTTATTGCGGATCAAACAGAAGTTAAACTGAGGAAAGTGCAGCAACTGATGAAGAGATTCAAGGACAGCAGGGAGGCTATTGTACCAACCCCTCTTCCCATGCATGGTAGGCCTCGTAAGATGAACTTGAGGACCCGTTCACTGATCTCCAGGCTGTTCAGCAGGAACTCTAGGCTGACAGCACGGGATTTAAAGGAAAAGAACCCACAGTTACTGGCTAATGTGTCCATCAGGAGTGTGCATCAGCTGCAGCATGATGACTTGGGCTACAAAAGTTATCATGCTCTTAAAAAAACTCTATTATTTACACTACAGAAGGCCAAGAGTCAAGTTTTGTAAGAAACATCTAGAGTGGAGAGAAGAACAATGGGAAAACCGTGCTTTGGAGTGATGAGGCGACGTTTACTGTCACTGGTACGCCTTCATCACTTGTGTACCGTAAACCAGGCAGTGACCCCTTGGATACTAAGTACACAACCAAATTCGTTTAACACTCATCCTCACTTTTGGTTTGGGGATGTTATATGTATTATGCAGTTGGTATGTTGGTGAGTCTTCCTGCTGATGAAAAAGTTAATCAGAATTTTTTTATTTGGAGCTCTTATGCGATGTGTTATGTGATTCTATTGATGAAACCAAAGCAGAGGTGTTTATGCAGGAATTTGCTCCTGCACATGTTGCAAAGTCAGTGAAGCTGTGGTTAACAGACCGTGGGGTTACCTATTTTTGTGATTAACCAAGGAACAGCCCAGATATCAATCCGATTGAGAATTTATGGTCAAATATGAAGAAGCATCTACGTGGTATAGACACATCGTCTGTGCCTAAACTTGAGGCTGCAATTAAGCATCTGTGGGGCAGTTTTACACCGTCTCTTCTGCAAAACCTTGCCTCCAGTGTCCCAGACACCTTCAGGAGATAGTAAAGAAGAAGGGGAATGCCAGTAAATATTAAGTTGAGTAGTTAGTGTAAATATACATACGGTTCTCCCTGCTTATAATAGAAAATGTGTTTTTTGGGGGCGGCGTCAACACTTTCCGCGTCTACTGTATAATGTCGCAAACCTGTTATCATATGATTCCTTAGGGTTCAATAATCACATACCATTGCATGTAGTACCTAATGATCTGGTACCTAGTCCCCCCTTATAAAGGTATTATCACTTGAGTGCAAGGCTATCGTGAGGCGCCATCTCACTCATTGTTGCCCGGTTTGATCTTATTCAAAACTCGCTTGGTTTATAATCCTTGCTGATACTGTCATTTACTTTACTCTTCTTTTTGGCTTTGTTAGTAGTTCTTCTTTGCTCTTAGCATTTCAAGCCTTCTTGTATATAAATAATGGTCCCGAACCTGCCGATTCCAACTGCCGGCAGAGATGCTTTGTCTCTGCCTCTCCCTCCCTTGGTATTTGAAGAGCTTACCAGACAAGCCAGAATGTATTGGTATGTGATTATCTCATCATATTTATAAAAAATAGCATAACAGAACTATTCCTGTCACCTACGCTAGGACTGGCTTGCCACCCACAAGGTGGCCATTTAAATTCAGGCTTGGTTGGGCATTTAAATTTGCAGTACAAAAAAAAAACCTGCCATTTGATACCTTATACAGTGGAAACTCTCTAAAACAGAATAATTCAGCCAACCCTTTTTGTTATAGGGAATTTTCTGCTATACAGGGAGGTCCCGAAGATACGAGCAGTTAGGTTCCACCTGGCATACTCGTAAAGCGAAATCTCGTATAACGAAACACATAACTAATGGTAAAATATAGGTTTGGTTCCAGGACCCCATCAATTAAAAAAAAAAAAAAAAAAAAAAAAAAAAAAAAAAAAAAAAGACAAGTTTTTCAAGCTAAAATAAACTATAGCACACACAACAAACACACAGCGTCTATATTACCCACACTGTACTACCTATTCTGTAGAAAAAGCATTCTGAAAGAGAAAATAGCACACAAAATAACATAACTGCACATTAATTAAACATAAAACATGCATAACAAGCAAAAAAGACGTTGTACTGTAGGGGACGCCGCGTGATACAAGAGAAGGTAGTGTAGCGGTCCCAAGGTTGGGGCCGCACACCTGCTAATTACCCCTAAAGGTCAGGCCGCGCAATGCTTAATTACCCTTCAGGTCACGCCTTGTTAGGGGTGACCTGACTGCGGTCCCAAGGTTGGGGCCGCACACCTGCTAATTACCCCTAAATGTCAGGCCGCACCATATGCTTAATTAACCTTCAGGTCACGGCTTGCTAGGGGTGACCTCACTGGGGTCAACCAAATCCCCCTTTGTCCAGCCCGAGAGTGGTAGGGAGTGCATTTTGAACTTGATAATTTTACTCACCCCAGTTTGAATGTCGTATCATTGGATTTTCGATCTCGTATATTGAAAATAGACCCTAATTTACACATCTCGTATCATCGGATTCTCGTATACCGAATGCTCGTATAACGGGACCTCCCTGTAGAGTGTTTGCCAGAACCCACTGCTACAGCACCAATTTTTGGGTATTGCTTACCTACCTAGTTTACCTAGTTGTGTTTTACAGGGCCTGAGCTACACTCGTGTAGTCCCGTCTCTGAATCTACATTTATCACGTCTTTTTTTTCAATTGGTACACATTCTTTGCCGATATCACCTCCTCATTTAGTCCATTTCAAACTTCTACATTTTTATGAGGGAAGCTGTACTTCTTTATGTTGTTCAAGCATCTCCCTTTTCCAAATTGTTTTGTATGTCCTCTTCTGTATCGACCTTCTCTTTGCTTCCGAGGAGTCAGTAGTCTCTCATTGTCTGTTTCTTCCATCTTATTTATCAGTTTAAAAACTGCAATTAAGTCTCCTCTTTCTCTTTTCTGCTCAAGTGAAGTAAAGTTGGTAACTTTATCTCCTAAAACCTTTCCTCATAAGAAAATTCTTCTAGCTCTGGTACCATCTTTGTTGCCATTCTCTGTAACCTTTCCAACTTTTTTCACATGCTTATTTTTGTTTTGACCATACAATACAAGGTTGGAGGGAGGGTTTTTTGTAATTACTTAATTTCCCATTTTATATGGCGATTTATCTCTCTTTTTGCTTTTTCCAATTTCCATCACAAGACACTTATTCACATTAAATTCCATTTCCCATCTACTGCTCCATTCGTAGATCTTGTTCAGTTCTGCATCATCCGCAAAAAAACTTATAAAACTTTATATTTAATCAGTCATGTCATTGATATAAATCATGAACATTATTGGTGCCAACACTGATCCTTGTGCTACCCCACTAAATATCTTTCACCATTCAGATTTTTCATCCTTTACTATTGTTCTCATTTATCTTCCTCTCAGATAACTTTCCATCCTGGTTTTAATCATCCCTTTGATTCCTCCTATATTTTCCAATTTCCAAAGTAGCCTCTCATGGGGAATCTTATCAAATGCCTTTTTAAGATCTAGATTATTTTTTTTCCCCCAATCTATGCCTATAGCGCCTGTAGGCAGTGACCTCCAGGGCTCGGATGGTAGGCCATAGAGGGTCACTTGAGGGCTGTGATGGTTGGCCCTCAGGTGAGAGCGTGTTGCCGGGGAGGGTGGACGCCAGCCGCCGCCTGCAGGGTGGGCAGGCCACAGGTGGCGACGTTCAGAGTGAGGAGTTGAGAGCGTAGCACTACACGGTGGGAGTGGAAGCGCGGACACTGCAGCAGAAAGTGTTCAATAATCTCAGAGACGTTCCTGCACCAGGGGCAGTGGGGGTCAGGGGACTGACGGAGGCGGTGCAGGTGAACCTTGAGTGTTGTGTGCCCAAATGTAAACAATACGACCGCTGAGCATGCTGCTACCTGGCGGGAGGCGCGAACACTGACAGGAGACGCTCGGACCGCCGGACAACTTTTGTCGATTTACATACTGGACCAGGCGTTTGTCCGGGAATCTGACATATCCCCGGATCTCGGATTTTGACCGGCAAATCCGATATCCGGGAAATGGAGATCCGGGAAAACGAGGGTTGTATGTACAGTCAAACCTCGATATAACGGACTAAAGGGGGGGGGGAGTGGTCCGTTAAAGCCGATTGTCCGTTATAGCGAGGGTATTTTCCCTAGGGGGGAAAAATATATGAAAAAACCGGAAAAATTGTGAAATAAATGAGAAATAATCACAAACACAACCACTGTGTAGCTGTTAGGGGTAAACAGTGACTGGCACTACATGCTGAATTTGGTCCGCTCCTACACGTGAAATAAATGAGAAATAATCACAAACACAACCAGACTGTGTAGCTAGTCAAGCTCAAGCTCTAGTGAGTTAAACAAATTACTACGAGCCAGATTCAGCCGTGGCTTCCAAAGGTATTGCTTATTATCATGACTAATGCTCATTATTATATATATTATATGGTTGTGAAGTGCAGTTCTATGCACGTGTCACTATTTAGGTCAGTGTAGCACTGCGTGTCACCTTAGATAAGGGTGATTTAGGGTGTTGAGGTGACAGGGAGACGTAGCAGCAGCCACGCCATAACACTAATACAGGAGAACCTCATTTAACCGGCATTTAAAACAACGGCAGCCTCAAAACAACGGCACTAATCGACCCAGGCATTTTTTTTTTTTTTTTTTTTTTTTTCTCCGGGCCTCCAGCAGGGAGGACCACGGGCTAGCTTGAGCTCGTCAGAGAGATCCTGTGAAAAAAGAGAGGAGAGTGTTCGTGCTGCTGGCGTGCGACACGAGGACTAGCTTGTCCATCCTAACGAGGAGTGTGGGGCACTCAGCAGGATAACCCAGGCATTAATTAGGTATAATTATTTCAAAAACTGAGAAAATCGGCAGAAATTTAGTTCAAATTTGGCGGGGTACGCAGGGTTGGCAACCCTTTCATCCCTTTCACTGGTAAACTCTGGAACTCTCTTCCTGTTTCTAGTTTTCCACTTTCCTATGACTTACATCTTTTCAAAAGAAGAGTAACAAGACACCTCCCGAACAAAATTGGCTCACCCCTCTTTTTTATTTTATTCTCTTACTGTCTTCTTTATAGGGACTGGCAACTAAGCGGGCTTTGTGTTACCCATTTTTGTTGTGCCCTTGGCCAGTTCCTTTGATGTATAAAAGAAAATTTAAAACAAAAAAAAACAAAAAAAAATGGGATTTTGGGCGATTCCATAAGAGTAACTCTCAAAACAACGGCAAAATGAGTTATCCGGCATGCGCTCCCCCCCGAGGGTGCCGGATAAACAGGTTTTCCTGTAGTCACTATTTTAAACAATACACACCTTCTACCACTAAATCACTAGCAACACAGGCTCCTTCCTTATAATATTATATCTTAATATGTGATACATTAAAACTCCTTAAAACCCAAGCATTCCAAAGTAAAATGAGAAAATAATACAATTATGTTGAGTTGACAATTCGAGCGGCGATAAGCGGGTCTAATATGCAACAAAAAAAAGTCACCCACATGGAGTCCGTTATATCCGAAGTCCGTTACATCGAGGTCCATTATAACGAGGTTTGACTGTATATTGGTTCGACCAACTGCTTTCTGCACTCTTTTAAAACATAAAAATGAGGACTGTGGTCATTTTCAGAGACTTTGACTATTTTTGCCTTGGCTAAAATTAGCCAAGCCATTAGTGTTTTTTCAGATGGATAGAACCAAATCAAACATCCTGACGTGAGGGCTCCGCCCCCCTCGATCCCCCGGCGAGATTATGAACATAACCTAACCTCCTATATGGTTGGGGGGCCTCTGGAAAGGGAGGGTGTGTCTCTATGAGTATTAGACAACTACAGTAAAACCCTTATAACTCGGCACGATAGGGGCTCTGGCCCTTGCCGAGTTATTCAATGTGCCGAGTTATGCAATGTCCTCTGATATGGATTATAAAATAGCACGCATGGACGCACCTGCATCCATCCTTGCCAGCACTTTCACCTTTTCCTGCAGGCTCAGGCTCTTCAATTTCATTCCCTTCCTGCTGGAGACACCCTTGCGTGATGGAGCTGACATCTTGATATACAGTACTATATGATGTAGTCCCAAAACACGTAAAATAGGTGGCAAAGTAAAGCGAAGGTCGGGTACCAGCGCGTAGGCTGAGCCGTGTTTTTGTTGTCCAAGCACCGTCTTGGATTACGAATCCCAATCCAATAACACTTGCTGAAATGTGTGTTATACTACTTTGTGATATTGTTTGCAATGTTTTGCATTGATTATTATTTCGGCTCCTACCAAGCTTGTTGTGTTTTTGAAGCAGAAACCAATCCTTTTCCAATTTCAACAAGAAACGGAATTCATATCCAAGGCGGTGCTTGGACGACATAAACACGGCTCAGCAGCTGACAGCCTACACGCTCGTTCCCGACCTTTGCTTTACTTTGCCACCTATTTTACGTGTTTTGGGATTACATCATACAGTACTGTATTTCAAGATGTCAGCTCCATCACACAAGGGTGTCTCCAGCAGGAAGGGAATGAAATTGAAGAGCCTGAGCCTGCAGGAAAGGGTCAAAAGGACAAAAACACGACTTTATGCGACTGAGGATATGCCGAGTGTAAGCAAAGAGATGCAGTTATAAAATCAATATGCCGAGATGCATTATGTTTTGCCGACTTTCTGTTTACATGTTCACACAAGAGGTTGTGAGGGCATGATATGCCAAGTGAAAACCAAGAGATGCAGTTTAAGGTAGGCGGTAGCAGAGTGGTTAGCGTCACCGAGTGGCGTTCTCGAAGACCCGAGTTCGATCCCGAGTGAGACCCATAAATCCACTTGAAATCTTTCTGCACCAGCGAGTGGCCTAAGAACACCCACATGCCCTGTCCATTAACTCTACCTTCGACTGCGAGTGCATGGGAGGACACAGGGGAGCGGCATGAGCCTCTAATTACAGGCGTCATTATAAGAATCCTGCCTGCGCCACCACAGGCGAGGGCCAGCCATCACAGCCCTCGAGTGAGCCTCCAGGGCCTACCATCCCACCCCTGGAGCTCACTGCCTACACGCGCTATAGGCATAGATGAAAAAACAAAACAAAAAAACAACAACCTGTCTTTGCCTTGCCGAGTTATATCAAATTCCGAGTTATAAGGGTTTTACTGGATATCAGTTCTACAATGTGTATATAAGTTTTAAAGGTTACGCGAGTGGAAATACTGTACAGTATACTAAGCAAAAATTAATATAGAAAACGTATGTGGTAACAGTGGTAGCGACCGTGCAGTTCTCGCTCATTATAACTGAAACACCAACCGAGAAGTCTTGCCGACAATAGAACAATCACCGACGTGGAAGTTTTCGGCGAGTTCCACTTGTAAACCCTCTATAATTCTATCTAATTGGGAGGAGGCCTGGGTCGAATTAAAAAGAGCTATGCTCGTACTGTCCCGTCTCCAAATCTACTATTATCCAGTTTGCCTTTGAAGTCCTGAATACTTCTTGCATTAATCACTTTTGCATCAAGGTTGTTCCAGGCTTCTATACGGGAAGCTGTATTTTTTTATATCCCTCTTGCATGTTGTCCTTTTCAATTTCTTCTCAGGACCTCTTGTACTTCTGTCGTCCCACACAAACAGATCATTTCTATCAACTTTTTCAAAATGTGTGTGTGTGTGTGTGTGTGTGTGCGTGCGTGTGCGTGTGCGTGTGCGTGTGCGTGTGTGTGTGTGAGTGTGAGTGTGTGTGGTGTGTGTGTGTGTGTGTGTGTGTGTGTGTGTGTGTGTGTGTGTGTGTGTGTGTGTGTGTGTGTGTGTGTGTGTGTGTGTGTGTGTACCTCACACACAACACACCAAATCCCCTTGCTCAAAGGGGACAGTGCCCGCCCAAATTTCTCAGTGGAAAAATCCCCTGAAATGAGTGGGGCCGGCGATCGAATGCCGGACCACAGGATGGTGCCTGATGCTTTCACCCACCAAGCACCCACCACCTTTTCACCCACCAAGTTCAGGCAGTGTGTGTGTGTGTAGGGGGAGTGGGGGGGTGCATATAAATACCTGAAGAAATTGGCTCGGGAAGGCATCTACTGCAGATGGCTTAGGTGATCTTGTCCTCCTGGCGCGTGCAGAGTTTTGTTTTGTGGGACTTGCTGGCTGACTGGACATCAAATTTTCATGGGGTGTTTGTGAAGCATCTTGTCCTTGACGCATTGATGACACAATCTGTAGCCATCCAGCCCTTGGATTGGACTTATCTGCATCTGATGCTGATGCAGTTATCTTTGTTGAAGTGGACAGGGGTAGAGACTGGCTTGATGATGAGGTGTGAAGTAATGGTAAAGAAGAGGAAATGACAGGAGCTGGAAGAGAAGGAGTAGAAATCTGGCTTGAACTCAATGAAGAAGCTTCATTCATTGAGTTCCAGGGTGATGATGAAGGGGAGTTATGAACAGTGAAGGAATCTGATGTTTTCGTAGATGATATTGCAGATATTCCTGAGGTCATTGTACTTCTCTTTTTTCTTCTTCTTTTTGGTGGAGGACTTTCATAAGTTGGGTGCTCCTGATTTCGCTTTGTGTCTGTAAAATGCAAGATCACTATTAACATATTTACATATCATTACATAATGAGACAAATTCATATCCTGACTTAAATCCCTTGCACAGATTTCTGACAAAATATGTACACATTTCTCGAAATACACCTAAACATAGCCAACACAAGAATCTGTTGTTCTGAAAAGTACATGCTTACTTGTTCTATTATAGTTTTTGCTTGAAAAGAGTTCAAGCATATGAAGATCAATATGTTGTATATCCTATTTAGCTGTTTATCCACTGTAGCATGTTAATTCATAAACATGTTAAGTGCTGTAAACTCCCAAATATAGGAATGAATGCAATCACTGTCACTCTAGTATCACCAATTTCTCAAAATATATAATATAAAATGACACATGAGAATTCTCTGCATGCACGTAATACTTTTCATATGATTACAAGACTGGCTAAAGACAAGACACTAAAACCCTTATAACTCAGCATTGTATAACTCAGAATTTGATATATTGATAAATAAAATCATCAATCAGGTAATTTTCCCGATTGATGAGGTTATTTATTTAGTTAACGCAAATTAATGCATGGTGCTAATTAATTTATCAGAAAACGAAATATATAAGTAAATAAATAACATCGTCAATCGGGAAAATTACCCGATTGATGATTTTATTTATTTAGTTAACACTAATTTATGCATGGTGGTAATTCATTTATCAGAAAACAAAATATATCAATGGAAAGCTAATAAAATTGCGCTTCTATTGATATGTTTCATGTTAAAAGTTGACTCGCAAAGTTTTAAATGGCGTAGAGTTTAAGTAAATATTAAGTTCATGCATATTTCTTCAGTCTTGTAATGGCATTTCTTTAGCGTGTTTTACTGTTTTTTATTTGATAATATTATAGAACAAACATTTACGAAGATTACAGTATATCATAAATTATATACTACTGATAAACCAGTCTATATGATAGTCATATGCAGCAAGTGAATGGGCCAGCAGACTGGCCATGGGGCCAGAACTGCAGCGTCCAGCACGCTTCGTTGGCGAGTGTCACATCCAGGTCTACTGTTATCTATGGTTATGTATTTACCTAGTTGTATACCCAGTTGTTTTTACAGGGCCTGAGCTACACTCGTGTGGTCCCGTCTTCGTATCTACATTTACCCAGTCTTTCTTTCAATTGGTGCACATTATGTGCCGATATCACCTCATCATTTAGTCCATTCCAAACTTCTACATTTCTATGAGGGAAGCTGTACTTCTTGATGTTGTTCAGGGATCTCCCTTTTCCCCCTTTTCCTAGTTGTTTTGTATGTCCTCTTGTGTATAGACCTTCTCTTTGCTTCCGAGTCTAATTGTCTGTTTCTTCCATCTTTGTTATCAGCTTAAAAATTGTTAATAAGTCTCCTCTTTCTCTTCTCTGCTCGAGTGTTGGTAACTTTATTTCCTTCAATCTTTCCTCATAAGAAAGTTCTTCTACCTCTGGTACCATCTTTGTTGCCATTCTCTGTATCCTCTCTAACTTTTTCACAAGCTTCTTTTTATATTGGGACCAATGGCAATGTAATACAATGGCCGCATATTCCATTTTTGGTCGGATCATTGTAGTAATTATCTTTCTCATCATATTTGTGTCCATAAAATGAAATGCCACTCTAATATTCTTTAACATCCTGTATGTATCTCCAAATATTTTATTTATGTTTTTCTGGTTGTAGGTTATTCTACATTATCACTCCCAGGTCCTTTTCTTCCTGAACCTTTGCAATTATTTCTTTTCCTATCTCATATGGCCATTTATATCTCTTTTCGCTTTTTCCAATTTCCATCACATGACACTTTTTTACATTAAATTCCATTTCCCATCTTCTGCTCCATTTGTAGATCTTGTTCAGGTCATTTTTTTGTGTTTCACAATCTTTATAGCTTTTTATTTATCATAGTTTTGCATCATCCACAAAAAGACTCATACAGGAAAAGCCTTATAACTCGGCACTGTATAACTCGGAATTTGATATAACTCGGCATGGCAAAGGAAAAGTATTTTTTAATTTTTTTATTATTATTATTATTATTTTTTTTTTTTTTTTTTTTTTTACACACCTATGCCTATAGCGCGTGTAGGCAGTGAGCTACAGGGGTGGGATGGTAGGCCCTGGAGGCTCACTCGAGGGCTGTGATGGTTGGCCCTCGCCCGTGGTGGCGCAGGCAGGATTGTTATAGTGACGCCCAGGGCCGGATCAAGAGCTGTGGAGGCCCTGGGGCTCAGCTTTTGTGGGGGCCCTATATTCGCACGAAAATTAAGCACGTTTGTGGGTATTTTGAGGCCTATGTTTGGCAAAGAATTGTTAATGCATAGACTGGTATTCAGAGATAAAGGATGAAACAGAGACAGGCAAATATGTTTTGGTTTTGTAACTTGCCAATGTTTCTATTATTACTGCTTAAAGCTAATATACATATGGTGGGGGCCCTGGGGCTAGAGCCCCGGTAGCCCCCCCCCCCTTAATCCGGCCCTGGACTGACGCCTGTGATTAGAGGCTCATGCCGCCCCCTGTGTCCTCCCATGCACTCACAGTCGAAGGTGGAGTTAATGGACAGGGCATGTGGGTGTTCTTAGGCCACTCGACGGTGCAGAAAGATTTCAAGTGGATTTATGGGTCTCACTCGGGATCGAGCTCAGGTCTTCGAGAACGCCACTCGGTGACGCTAACCACTCTGCTACCGCCTCACCTAAACTGCATCTCATAGTTTTCACTGGGCATATCATGCCCTCACAACCTCTTGTGTGAACATGTAAACAGAAAGTCGGCAAAACATAATGTATCTCGGCATATTGACGTTATAACTGCATCTCTTCGCTTACACTCGGGATATCGTCAGTCGCATAAAGTCGTATTTTTGTCCTTCTGATCTTTTCCTGCAGGCTCAGGCTCTTCAATTTTATTCCCTTCCTGCTGGAGACACCCTTGTGTGATGGAGCTGACATCTTGAAATACAGTACTGTATGATGTAATCCCAAAACACGTAAAATAGGTGGCAAAGTAAAGCAAAGGTCGGGAACCAGCGTGTAGGCTATCAGCTGAGCCGTGTTTATGTCGTCAAAGCACCGTCTTGGATACGAATTCAGTTTTTTGTCGAAATTGAAAAAGGATTGGTTTCTGCTTCAAAAACACAACAAGCTTGGTAGGAGCCGAAATAATAATCAATGCAAAACATTGCAAACAATATCACAAAGTAGTATAACACACATTTCAGCAAGTGTTATTGGATTGAGATTCGTAATCCAAGACGGTGCTTGGACGACAAAAACATGGCGCAGCCTACGCACTGGTTCCTGACCTTTGCTTTAATTTGCCACCTATTTTACGTGTTTTGGGATTACATCATACAGTACTGTATATCAAGATGTCAGCTCCATCATGCAAGGGTGTATCCAGCAGGAAGGGTATGAAATTGAAGAGCCTGAGGCCCTGAGCCTGCAGAAAAAGGTGAAAGTGCTGGCAAGGATGGATGCAGGTGTGTCCATGCGTGCTATTTGTGCTGAGTTTGATATCAAATCCAGTACATCCCATTCTACCCGTTCACTGGTAAGTGTAGTTTTTATGCTTTTACAGTACTGTATTTACCTGTTTTTTTTTTTTTTTTTTTTTTTTTTTTATTTATTATTACCCATATCAGAGGAGGACATTGCATAACTCGGCACATTGAATAACTCGGCAAGGGCCAGAGCCCCTATCGTGCCGAGTTATAAGGCTTTTACTGTATGACTATTTATTTCCTCCGTCATGTCATTAACGTAAATCGTGAACATTCTTGGTGCCAACACTGATCCTTGTGGTAACCCACTAAATGCATATCTCCATTCAGACTTTGCATCCTTAACTACTGTTCTCATTTATCTTCCTCTCAGATAACTTTCCATCCAGGTTTTGATCACCCCTGTGATTTCTCCTATATTTTCCATTTTCCAAAGTAGTCTCATGTGGAACTTTATCAAATGCTTTTTTAAGATCTAGATATACACAGTTTGCCCATCAATCTCTTTCTTGTGTTGTATCAATTACTTTTCAGTAAAAGCTTATTAAGTTGGTCACACATGATCTCTTTTTCCTAAAACCATACTGCCGGTCTGTTACTATACCTTTAATTTCTAAGTATTCCGTCCATTCCTTCTTTATTATTTTCTCACATATCTTGCATACTGTGCTAGTTAATGACACTGGTCTAAAATTTAGTGGATCCTTCTTCCCATTTTTATATATTGGCACTATATCTGCTCTCTGCCACTCTTTTGGAACTTATAAGAACATAAGAACATAAGAAAATAAGGAAGCTACAAGAGGCCGCGAGGCCTACACGTGGTAGTTCCTGTTATCTTGTTAATGAGCACTTTATTATATCATATATTGCTTCAACCAACTGCTTTCTGCACTCTTTTAAACATAACCCGACATTTGTTGGTCCTATTGCTTCCTTCCTCCAATAAATTTCTTTAACAATTCACAAACTTCACTCTCTTATTTTTATTTTCCACTCCTTCTGACTTTTCTCTTTGCGTTTGTTGAATTCTGATTCTTGTGTGAATACTAGCTGAAGTTTATATTAGGGATTCACTCATTAATTTGGATAAAAATAATGAGTGAAACCATCTCTATCCTCTGTCCTTATGCTGATTCTTCCATTGATAAATCTGTAGAACGTTTGGTTCTGTCCTACACTTTTCAACTATATCCTATCCATAACTCTCTTTCCTCTCTCCTTATGCACACATTCATTTCTTGCTAATTTATAGTCTTCTTTTTCTTGGTCGATATTTCTTTACTTTTTCCATGCCTCATCCCTTTTCTCTTTGCCTCTACATCTTCCATTGAACCATCTTTCTTTCCCTTTTCTCTGGTTGTAGGTAGTTTGTATGTGTTTTTCAACTGCTTTCTCATATATGCTCTGAAAATTTTGTATTCACTTGCACACGGTCACTCCTTTCATTTCTCCCAGTCAATTTCTTCATGGTATTTTTTCAGCTCTTCCATGCTAGTTTTCAAAGCCTCTTCTGCCTTTGTACAATTCATGTTCCTCCTATATTTCCTCTTGCTCCATTTCTAGAGTATTGGTCATTTCCAATGGGGCACCCATAATGATTCATTTACTAGTCTATCCTTTGTAACACAGCAATTTGAGGTTTTCGTGTTCCCTATATTCCACTGTCAATTGTAATAGGTGTTTTAGTCTGAATAAGGATAGAAATAAGTTAGCTAGATTGATTTATTAGCGAGAGAGAGAGCAAGAAAATGTACGCCAGAATTCTTGTAAAACCGATAATTCTTCCTGCTTGTCAAAACAAAGATTAAGGTTTAGATAACGAAAAGTGTAAATTCAGCCTTTCCTTGCCTTTCATGATTGGCTGAAGAGAAAGGGAGGACAGTGTATGTCTTGTCTCTTATTGGTAGCTCCAAAACATGACGTGACGTGACGTCATGTTTTTAGGTTAGTTGTGAAAAGACTCACTTTTTGGGCAGATAACTTTTGGTCCTCGAAAGACACAAACGTGACTGAGTGTGCGAGGCCACCTCATGATTCAAAGATCCGTGAGACAGAGTGAACACGAGAGACAGAGTGAGAGACATTGAACATTCTACATGCGAGTGAACACAAGAGTGAAAGTGAGAGTCCCTGAATACTACAAGTGAATGAAAGTACTTTGTTATCCTTTATTAAAACCAAGAAAGATAACCAACTGATTATTCCAACCCATGCATGACCAACGTGCATGGCAAACGGTGCTTAGCAAGAACGAGGCACTAACAGTGGTAACAGTGGTGGCACTAACACAGTTTCAACAATCTATCTCCCCAGGTATTTTAATTTCCTTCTTCAAATGTCTCCCATTTTACTTCTTTGCAGTTAAAGTCTCCAACCAGCAGTATCTTTTCACTATGCTTGACTATTTTGTTGAAGTACTTCAAGGTGTCTTCTAATACTTTCTCATGTTCTTCCTTGTTCCAGGTATTTGTTCTGGGTGGTACATATGTTGCCACTATTGTCTTGTTTCTCTATTTCTGACTTCTATTTGTACACTCACTATTTCAGCTCTTCTTTCTCCATACTCCACTTTTCTTACCTTCACCCCTAATTTTGTCAGTATCATAACTCCACCACCTCTTCTACCACTTCTGTCCCTTCTCCACATGTTATATTTGTTGCTTAGTATCACTTGATCTTCCTTTACTAATTTAGTTTTTGTTAAACACACTACGTCTGGATCTTTATTTATTAAGTAATCTTTTAGTTCTAGCCTTCTTGGTATAGTTCCATCTATATTTATATTATTTGTATACATCACTTTCATTTCTTTTTTTGCATAATTTTTCCTCACTCTATATTCCTTTATTTTTTGTTCTTTATATACCACCTTCTCACTCTTTCGTTCAGAACCCTCCCCAAAAAAGTTGCTTTTTCTTCCTCCATTCTTTCTTCATTTTTCTGTTTTACTTCTTCATGGATTTCTTTCAACTTTTTCCTATCTTCTTCATTCAGTGCTTCTTCTATATAGACTTCCCTGAAATCTGCAGTTGATCTCAGTCTGAAGGCTCTCTCAAAAACTTCTTCTGTTGCCGTCTGTGATTTTAGTCTTAGTTTTATCGGTCTTTCTTTGCCTTCTGCATAAGGTCCCTATCTTACTACTTCTTCCACTTCATCTACAAATCTTGCCTCTTCTTCCTCATTATTAATTTTCATCAAAACGTCCTTTACTGTTTTTACTTTTTCACTTTCTCTCTTTAATCTAAACAAGATATTCTTCTCCCAGTCCAAAAATAATCACACATTTTTTCTTCTCTGCTACATCCCTTATTAAATTCTCATTAGTTTTCAACTCTTTTACTACTTCTTTCTTAACATGTTCACTTTGCTCTATGTTTTGGTGTTCTATAACTTCTTTAAAGTCTACTTTAGCTTTCTCTTTTTCTTTATTCCAGTTATTCACCACCTTTCATCACATTTTCCACTTGTTGTTTGACCATTTTTTCTCCATTTTCACATTTTACTTTAAGTTCAATATTCTCCTTTTTCAATTTATCCATCTCTTTTTTTAACTCTTCTTTTTCCTTTAAATTTTGCTTTTCCTTTCTTTTTAGTTAATTTAGTTCTACTTTCAGACCTTCCACTTCGTCAGCTACTTTTCAAACCATCAACTAAACACTTCATACATTCCAACTCTTAAAGTAATCGTCCAGACCCATTTTTTCTTTGCATAATTATGTTGAATGCTCATTCAAAATACCTAATCCACAAAAAATTATTCATGTTCACGCCTTATTTCCCTAAAAACATGACTTTTGTAAGAAGCGCGGGAAAAACAACAGCCACATTCCAGCCGTGGCGCGAAACTTGCTGGCGACGTCACATGAGTAAGCCTCCCAGCCCCGCCCGACACAGACACACGGAGACTCAGAGAAAAATACAGTACCTGAAGAATCTCGGGTGCTTCTGGTATATTTTTTGTGCAACACGGCACATACTTGCATCCTGCATGGGCACAGCAAGAAAGCTGTGCCCTTCCCGAGAGCTTAGCACCCATTCACAACCCATACGGCGACGATATGTGTGCAGACGTGTGGAGCAGCGGATAGTAGCGAGCCCTCTCATCTCGGTGGCCTCTCTACTACGAGGACGTGCTCCACACATCTGCACACATATATCGTCGCCCCACAGTTTGCAAATGGGTGCTAAGCTCTCGGGAAAGGCACAGCCCCCACGCTGCACCCACATAGGATGCAAGTACATGCCACATAGCACAAAAAATATATCAGAAACACCCAAAATTCCCCAAGTACTACATTTTTCTCCGAGTCTCCGCGCATCTGTATCAGGCAGGGCTGGGAGGCTTACTGTTGTGACGTCGCCGAGCCGTGGTGCGTCGTCTGCTGGTCGCCAGTTGTGTTTTGAGAGCTCGGGGAATTTACAGATTTTGAATGCGGATCATTTAAAAACGGGTGACTGGATGCAAAATGTGACAACATATTGTTGATATACTCGATCATGGCTATATTTTGACTGCATTAAATCAGGAATGATGAAATGGTCTGGACGATTACTTTAACCCCTTCACGCCCAGATTTTTCCTTTGTTATAAAAAAATCATATGTTGTCGAGCCATAAAATCACGAAAAGTAATTTAATATACCAAATTAGATAGTCAGCAAAGATACTAAACAGGTGATATCTATAAAATACTGCTTATATTCACTAAAAATCCTCTAATGGTACCCAAATAATAATGGAAATTACGTTCTGGGCCTCAAGGGGAGCGTCACACGAATATTTCCGAAAAAAATATAAATATTAGAAAAAATTATCATGCGTAGTTGAACACTTGAGCAAGCTTGTGACAAAGTATTATAAAGAAAGAAGAAAAATTAAAAGTTATGGCAGATTTTCTCCTCCCCCTTCCCCCGAAAAATATCCGTACAATTTTTGTTATGATATTCACTGGCATAGGCAAACTGGCACCTCTCAGTCCCTCTGTGTGAGACAGAGGGTCGTCTCAAGGCCTCAGTAGTGAGGGAGTAGAGGGAGAAGCCGGGTGTCGCTGCCCGTCTCTCAGCCTTCCACCATTCCTGCTCCCTCCAGACCATTTACCATTTATTCAGAGCAGGATTGATCTACCTCACGCTCTCTACCTCCTCCACCACCATGCCGAGGACATCAAGGCATAAAGTGGCTCAGAGAGAGAATGCTGGCTGTAGTTCAGCAAACTGTCCATGCGCGTCTGACAGCTAGCACCCTTTTGTGACTAATGCCTTTTGCAAAAGGGGGGACCAGATACCAGCTATGTCATATAGCAATTCAAGAGTGATAGAAAGCGTGGCTGCGAGAGTAAACAAACAAACCAGCATCTGCTCAGATTCACTGAGCCTCGAGGTTTAAAGGGCACGCGGATTTTTAAACTGCGCGCCTTTAAACCTCTCTACTGAAAAATTTGCCTTTTTCCAGTTTTCCTTTAATTACTTCGCCACTATTGTACCGAATTTAATAAAAAATATATCATTAGGGAGAGAAATAAAGATGTGATTTTCTCTTCTTTCGTTTTTTTTTCAATTTGGGTAAAAATTTGCAAATAATGGCAAATACATTTAAGAGATCGAAAAAACAAAAAAAATTGCGAAACACTTAAGAAGAATTAAATTCAAAATTCTTATAAGATGAATAGTTTGGATATGTTGTAATGCATATTTGGTATTTTTTTCATCAGTGCAAGTCATTGGATAAGAACGTTATTAAGAGTTGCATTTCTTTTCTTTTTTTATTATATTTTTGTCGTTATGTATCGACCGACCTATGGATCTGAAAATGAGCTAGGATTATTTCGGCATTAGTATACTCTTGACATAAAAAAAATCATGACAATCCACCGGTAATTAAGAAATGGTGTGATGCTCCCCTTAAATCAGTCTCTTCACGTCTAGTCTAGTCCTGTCTCCCTCCTCTTCCACCCTAACCACTCTGGAGTGCAAAGTTCCCTTCTTAATTTCATCATCAAGCCCTGCGAAGTCCAATTGGGTTATCCTAAGCTCTTTACCTGTCTTTGGGGTCTCATCCATGTTGAAAAAATAATAATAATTCCGTACACAAATTCTAATATCTCTCTACCGAGGAACACAACCCTGCTCAGGCCCTATTTAACACTATCTAGGTTCCACGGGCCGGGTGCTGAAAGCAAGCTAAGGCGCCGTATCCACTGGGGCACCTGTGATTAAGGCAAACTGCTCCTACCACCTATGCTCAGTCGAGAAAGCCGCGTTATTGGCACCGCTTAAGGCGCTGAAACTAAGGCATGGTCCGACCATGCCTTATTGAGCTGCTGTTGGCCTTTGACAGACGTTCATCTTCTGTTTAGAAGGCAAATACAGCCTTGTTACAGTTGCTACAACGTAACAATTGGTGTTTACGTAATAATACTGTTGCAAGGTGTGTATGAATCGATCGTGGAAGACTAAATGTGGCACTAGGGTGTTAAATGTTGGCGATAGAAATGTGTTTTGCAAGGTTTGGTTGGGCGGACGGCGGGCGGAGCGACTGCTTGGGTGTGCCGAGACAAGTGTCAGGGAGGGTGCTCTGCCCGCACTAAAATGTTGTACTACTACACGGTATTATCATACTACCAGATAATATTTAGGGCAACTGAACATACCATCATCTTCACGAGACATTAGTGCATATCATGAATGCATACAAATTACAGTAAACTATACCTATAATATGATGAGCAAAATGAAATCGTGTATAAAAAAAAAAAATCTTTCACCTTTTTTTATTCAACTCCTTCTTATTCCTGTAATTTTGCTTGAATAAATGTTCACTCAGTCTCGGAATCAGCACAGTTTTCCAATTATCATGGTATGTGGCACGTCCCAATGCAAAAATTTATAGGTGGTCAAAACCTGCGATGAACGTCAAACTTGTGACGAAACAGCTTTTTGGCGGGGGCGAGTGTTGCACTTCGCCTTAGTGCAGGTGTGAGGGAGGAAGGCACAAAAATTATTGTTTCAGTGGAAAAGTGTTCAAGCCTTGTGATTGGTTGAAGCTGCCTAAGCAGTGCTCAGACAGGCAACATGATTGGCTAGTAGGATTCTCAGACCACGCCCACGCCTTAGGCGTTGGAGATGTAAGGCAAGGAACAGGCGCCTGAATTATCGTTTGTACATAGACCTGAGCCGGTGCCTTAGCCAGGCCGTTACAAAAGCGCCTGAAGACGGGTAAGGCGCTCTTTTCGCCTTACCTCTAAGACACTTCTCAGCATCTCCCCCCTGGGCAGCTTGTTGAACTCCCATGTGATGTCTTCATCCTCCTTCTTTAGGTTTATTCTAGGGTAATTTGTTGTTCTTCACACGAGCCTTTAAATGTTTACATCACTCGAGCACGATCTTGAGCTCGTGTGTTTCACATAGAGCGAATTCACATAGAACGAACTAGTTTATCGACCGACTTCTCGTTCTGTGTGGGACCCTAGTGTACTAAAGGCTGAGCGACCATAACACTGTGGGCTATGCCAATCCTCTATAAGACTTCTTGACGTGACCCACCATCATTATGGACTGCGCAACCAAGGTATGTAAAACTTTCCAAGATCTCAATATCCTCGCTGCCCGCATGAACAGACTGTACTGTTTCATCTAGTAAGCTTCCAAACACCTGGACCTTGGTCTTAAGCCAGGAGACCTCAAGTCCCAAAGGCTTTGCCTCCTCGTACAGCGCCTCGAGAGCCATCACCAAGACCTCCAGCGACTCAGCAAAGATTACTGCATCATCGGCAAAAACAAGATCAGTGATCTTGGTGTTAAGGGGACCGCCCACCCTGAATATATCGAAAATTCATAAAATATATCGAAAATCCTTTTAAGTCATATTATTTAAGTCATATTATGGTAGCTGTGGCCTTGGGCAAAACACTTGATTTATAGTTTGTCCCATAAAAGGATATTTAAAGGGGTTTAAATCCCCCACCTCCCTCCCCCCCGCACCACGCCTAGTTTGTTTACATCTGTTTTGACGATAAAATATCAATTATAATGCTTTTTTTGAGTTTTCTGATGCATTTTAGTGATTACTTATGTCGTTTACTAAAAAAAAAAAAAAAAAAAAAAAAAAAAAATTTTAGGGCTTGTTTCTGAAAAATGAGTTATTCTTATACTTATATTCCCTACTCCTTCGTCAGTTTTTATCCGATCTGTACATTTGAGGTATCAATGGATAGCTGTATAGAACACAAAGAAAAGTATAGAAGTTTTTTTGTTTATGTCAATTAGGAACATGGCACTAGTGTTTCAAACTGATTTTTGTTGGAAATTTTTCAACATTTTCCAAAATTTTATTTCTTGGTGATAAAGAAAGATAAAGGAAAACCACACCATATAATCTTTCGTCATAAGTAGAAGAGTTAATGGTTATAAAATAAAAGAAATCTACCAATAATCCTACGAGCTGAAAGCAATTCAATTCAGCCTAATTTTCCTCCTTTTTTTACATTTTTTTTTTTTTGCTAAAAACTATTTGCCAGATCTAAATGAAACTTATATTTTTAAAGTCCTTACTTAGCCCTAAATAACTCATAAAATTTACAGCAAGATCCATCTGTAAACAAGATTTAGGGTGGGCGGTCCCTTTAAGGCCCAGTCGCCCCAGGATTTGGGAGAAGCTAAAGGCCCAGTCGTAATACACGACGCACGGCCCGCGCACTGAAAAATTAGCAATTTTGGCCAGTGCGTTGTCGTTCGCTAGGTGTACGTCAGCATTCGTTACTCGTTCGTCGAGCGCGCTGGACCAACGCTATGCATTCGTTGTCATTCGCTGTGTGCGTCTGGATTTTTGTGCAAGCACAAAAATGTGCGCGGAGCTCGACGCATGAATGTACACGCCAGAAGGACGCCAGACACACGCAGAGCGCGTTGGAACAACGCCAGACACACGCGGAGCACACGCTGGGTATTCGTTGTATGTTCGTCGGCTGAGGTCTAACGAACTCCTTAAGGCCCAGTCACACATACGCAACGCACGGCCCACGCATTGAAAATTAATAAAAAATGGAAAATAAGATCAGTGCGTTGTTGTGCGCCCAACTTTTGTCAGGATTTGGGAGAAGCTAAGGAGTTCGCTAGACCTCAGCCGACGAACATACAACGAATACCCAGCGTGTGCTCCGCGTGTGTCTGGCGTTGGTCCAACGTGCTCTGCATGTGTCTGGCGTCCTTCTGGCGTGTACATTCATGCGTCGAGCTCCGTGCACATTTTTGTGCATGCACAAAAATCCCGACGCACATAGCGAATGACAACGAATGCATAGCGTTGGTCCAGCCCGCTCGACGAACGAGTAACGAATGCTGACGCACACCCATAGGTGGGCGTTATCGCGATAACGATATCGGGTTTTCGGTTATCCAACAATTTTTTCCCCCGCGTTATCGATTCAGCGGTATCGCCGATAGTTTTGGTTCCAAACTAGCGATAACACTGGGGAACAATTTGAAGAAAAAAAATTGTTGAGTTAGATTTTTGAGCTTATTTAGACTAAAATTGGCATGCTGATTCCAAATCTGTAGTCAGTTTTTTTCTAGCACGTCAAGTTTTTTCTCCACAGCTTACCCTCCAGATAAGCAAAATTCCACTTGTGAGCTGAAGTAAAACTTGCCAGCTGATTACGATTTGACTCATCGAGAGCTATGTGGCAACTTGTTTGTGCAGTTACAATTGAGACAGTGCGGTGAGAGGAGTGTGCAGCTCCCAATAGGTCAGTACTATCAATATCTGCAAACAGAAAGCTAGGATAGTAGGAATTAGGAGGATTTGTTATGGCTTTTCTCTTAACCTTGTAACAACATACCATTGTAATTTCTATTTCGTTTTATGCTGTTTTTGTTTGTTTTCAAAGCTTGTAACTATTCCAGCTTAGTGTTTTATTTACATAGGTATATATTTCTTTTGTTTCAGATCATGTCTGCTCCTGCTACGTCTCGTCGTAAATGCCTAAACAACCCTGACTCCTTCTGCTATATATGTGGTAGTTTCACCATTCCAAGTCAGAGGGCAAGCATCAGCGTATTTGTCAAACAAGCATATTTCGCATATTTTAAAGTGAAACTCGGTGATCAAGACAAGCTATGGGCCCCTCACAAAGTGTGCAAGCAGTAGTTGGCATTTGGTATCCCCATGGTTTGGCGAGAGCAAAAAGATCATTCCACAGACTGTTACTTTTGTTTAGTGAAAACATCAGGATTTAACAAGAAAAATAAAAGTAAAATAGAATATCCTAATCTACCGTCAGCTATAAGGCCAATGCCTCATTCAGCTGAAATTCCAGTGCCAGTTTTCGAACAACTACCTCCTCTAGAAGATCTGAGTGATGTTGAAGAACGCAGTGACAGCAATGATGCAGATTTTGACATTCACGAGGATTCAGTTCGTAGGGGATTTGATCAGCACGAGTTGAATGATTTAGCACGTGATTTGGGCCTATCCAAAAAAGCTTCAGAAATACTAGCATCAAGACTGAACGAGAAAAACATACTTGAACAAGGAGTGAAGGTATCATACTTTCGAACCAGAGAAAGTACATTTCTGCAGTACTTTCGAAGTGCCAGCGGTTTTGTGTTTTGCCATAACATTCCTGGTTTACTGAAGGAATTAGGGCTTTCAATCTACAATCCAAATGAATGGCGATTGTTTATTGATAGCTCAAAGCGGAGCTTGAAGTGTGTCCTTCTACACAATGGCAATTTGTTTGGCGCAGTCCCTACTGGGCATTCGGTCTGTCTTCGTGAAGAATATGGAGATGTAAAGAGAGTCATTGAGTTATTGCAATATGACAAACACAATTGGATCATCTGTGTTGACCTTAAAATGGTGTCCTTCCTTCTTGGTCAACAACGTGGATACACAAAGTATCCCTGCTTTCTCTGTATGTGGGATAGCAGAGCTCGAGAGAAGCATTGGGTTCAGACGAATTGGCCTCCGAGATGTGATCTTAAACCTGGAGATCCTAACATTGTACATGAGCCACTTGTTGACAGGAAGAAAATATTATTCCCACCTCTGCACATAAAACTAGGTCTCATGAAACAATTTGTAAAAGCATTGTCAACTGATGGCGACTGTTTGAAGTACATCATCTTGGCATTTCCTGGACTGTCAATTGAAAAAATCAAGGCCGGTGTGTTTGATGGTCCACAAATTCGACAGCTCATCAAAGATGAACATTTCAACGGTACTATGTCAGACTTTGAAAAGAATGCTTAGCTATCATTCAAAGACGTCGTCAAGAACTTTCTTGGAAATACACGTGCAAGTAATTACACAGAAATTGTTCAGAAACTATTGGAGAGCTACAAAGCGCTTGGTTGCAACATGAGTATTAAAGTACATTTTTTGCATAGCCATCTTGCCAACTTTCCGGAAAATCTTGGTGCTGCTAGCGACGAGCAAGGTGAACGATTTCACCAAGATTTGAAGGTTATGGAAGAACGTTACCAGGGTAGATGGGATGTGCATATGATGGCTGACTATTGTTGGAGCATCAAACGCGATAGTCCTCAAGTTGAACACTCCAGACAAAGCTACAAATGTAAATTTTTACCTTAACCTGCACACAATTATAGCCGTATCCTTTCTAAAAACATGATAATGTTAAATAAACATTCTATTCATGCCTATTTCTTTCATTTTTCATTGTATGTTAACATTTGCAACTTTTTATAAAATAAGCACTGTTACTGTTATGTACAGTATTTTTCATATTTTTTAAGAAAACGAAAATCCTACAGTTCAAAAACTTGACGTGATAGAGAAAAACTGAGATCAGTTTTGGATTCAGCACCCAAAAATTACTTAATAATAAGTGTCAGACTTAACTCAACAAAAATTTGTTCCCCAGTGTAATCGATAATTAGATTTTTTTTTTTCCAGTTTAGCACAGGGGCGAGCTATTTGTGATGTAAATGTAGTTATTTTACTTAAAAACAGTACTTTTCATTAGTGAAGAGACAGGATAAACATTGAATTTTGAAGATATTAGTGTGCAAAAGGTAAATGAAGGGTTTTCTAACAGTTTACTGATAGCATTTAAGATTTTTTATTTAAAATATCAATATCATTATCGCTAGTATCGGAATTTTGGATTTATCGATTTATCGGGCGATACATTTATCGCCAGTTATCGATTATATCGGTTATCGATTTATCGGTTATCGTGATCATTTTTTTCGTTATCGCGCCCACCTATGCGCACACCTAGCGAACGACAACGCACTGGCCAAAATTGCTAATTTTTCAGTGTTCGGGCCGTGCGTCGTGTATGTGTGACTGGACCTTTAGCTTCTCCCAAATCCTGACAAAAGTTGGGCGCACAACGACGCACTGATCTTATTTTCCATTTTTTATTGATTTTCAATGCGTGGGCCGTGCATTGCGTATGTGTGACTGGGCCTTTAACGAGGGATGCTCCACAATCACTTTGATCGACAACTTTGCCCAATACCCAGTCCATACAAGTGTTGAAAAGTGATGAGGCAAGGACGCACCCTTGCCTCCTCCTGTATAGTATTCACAGTTAAGAAGCTGGATACGCCTCCCCCACACTTCACAGCACTCTCAGTCCCAGAGTACATACCAGTCATCAAACCAAGTCCTTGCAGGAATCACACGAAGTCGCACAAGATCCCAGAGTGACTCACGATGCACTGAGTCAAACGCCTTCTTGAGATCAACATAGGTTGCAAGCATCCCCTGTTGAAACTGGCGTTCCACTAGGACATGAAGCGCTAGGATACTGTCCATTGTTGACTTACCAGGCGTGAACCCAGACTGAGGAGGTCTCTGATGCTTCAGCAGATGGCTGCGGATCCGTGTCAGCAATAGATGGGCAAGCACCTTGCCTGGCACGCTGAGCAGTGTAATACCGAGGTAATTGTTGCAGTCCTGATAGTCCCCTTTCCCTTTCCAGATAGGGACAACCAGCCCCCTTTTCCAGTCAGGAGGAATGGTACCTGATTGCCACACGGCAGTCAAGACAGCATGCAGCCCGTGGATCATGGCCTCACCCCCAGCTTTGAGGAGCTCCGCACTGATATTACAAACACCAGCTGCCTTTCCACCCCTCAACTTTGCCACAGCCTCTCTGACTTCGTCAAGAGAGGGTTTAGTCAATGGTAGAATCTGCATCCACTGTCCGTAATCCAGTGGTGTGAAACTGCCCAATTGGAGGGTCCACAAAAACAAAGATCATAAACAATTGAAGAGGTTGAGAAATTGTTCTTGATTTGGATCAATTTGGTTTGTATGATTGATTTTATGTTTGTTTAGTTTGTTTGATGATTATGATGTTTGTATGTTGATTTGGTACTATTAATTTTTTTTAAACTTAATGGATTCTGAGAAACATTGTCTCTATGAGCTTCCGTTGCAAATCACTACTCACGCGGAAATATAAGATGCTTTTAATAGGAAGGAGTGTATAGGAGATATGAAAATTAACTAACCTAACCCCACCTTTTGACTCACTAACCTAACCTAACCACACGTTTTAACCTCCTAACTAAAGCCAAATTCAGATAAAAAAGGGTCCGTGGCAAGGGAAAAATCGAGGCAATGCAGGTCACAAGAGGAAAAAGCGTGAGGTGCACGAATACACTTGTCTCTCTCCTCCCTATAATCAACATATCATATCTCCAGAAGTAATTATTTGCAACGGAAGTTTATAGAGAGAATGTTTTTTAGAATCCAATTTATAAACAGAAACCATACTCCCAATTGTGTAAGGAGTTCTTGTCCTAGTGTAAAATAATATCATTTTGGGGAGTCTGGAACGGATTAATTCAATTGATTTTATTCCGTAAGGGAAAAATTTGTTCAGTACTCTAACAAATCCGCACTCAAACAGCCTTCTGGAACTAATTAAGTTTGAATACCGAGTCCCCGCTGCACAGTCGGCGCAAAAAAACTTAGGATGCCAAAACATTTAGGACTGGAATGACGTCCTTAGCTTTTTAGTCAATTTTGCTGGGAGCGATGGAATTTTTTTACGTTTTCTGTATATCTGGCAGTGCATTAGGCTGTCTGCTGTAGATTCCTCGTTGCTGCCCGCTCTGTATCTTCCAAGTCATCATAGGAAGAAGTTGTTATGTTTGGTTCCCCAACCTTCCTACACCCCCATTCGCCCCTCCATCTTCTACCGCCTCCTCCAGGTCTACCTAAGCAATATGCCGTGCAAATCTCTATCCATTGTGAAGAAGACACATAAAGTAACCTTGTATCGAAGTGGGAAAGCCATGGGCCAGATAGCGAGGGAGATGTGTGTTTCCAAACACACCGTCTCGGTCTTGTACAAGCGGGCGCAAGATGGTGAGTTAGAGACTGTTTTGGCGAGGAAGAAAGGGTCAGGCGACCAAGAAAAACTACAAAGAAGACTAATCAATAGCTCAAAAGGATTGCTGATGTCAATAATCCCTTCAGTCAGTCAGATCAGTCTTCTTTGAAGTTTTTCTTGGTCGCCCTGACCCTTTCTTCCACGCCAAAACAGTCACTAACTTACCATCTTGCGCCCGCTTGTACAAGACCGAGACGGTATGTTCGGAACCACACATCTCCCTCGCTATCTGGCCCATGGCTTTCCCACTTCGATACAAGGTTACTATATGTGTCTTTTTCACAATGGATAGAGATTTGCACGGCATATTGCTTAGGTAGACCTGGAGGAGATGGAGGGGCGAATGGGGGTGTAGGAAGGTTGGAGAACCAAACACAACAACCTCTTCCTATGATGACTTGGAAGATACAGAGCGGGCAGCAACAAGGAATCTACAGCAGACAGCCTAATGCACTACCATATATACAAAAAACGTTAGAAAAATCAACCGCTCCCACCGAAATTGGCAAAAAAGCTAAGGACGTCATTCCCGCCCTAAGTTTTTTTGCGCCGACTGTATAATAAAATTGCAAAGAACTAATATGTGATAAAAAACAAAAAAACATGTCTTTGATCACCCATAATACCAAGAAAACCACTGCATATGAAATTTTCTATCAGTTATATTTAAAAGTTGACTTGAATCATCATATAAATGAATGGCTCTTCATGCACCATGCCCATTCAGTTTAAATCACCAAAAGTGCAAAATCCTCAGATACAAATCATTCAATCCTCCTGTATGCCTTGGACCCTTTGATATTCTAGTCCAGTTGTTCTCAACTTTTTTTGTTTTGTGTACCCCTTGGACAAGTGTTATTTGCTTGCAGTGAGTTATTTGGCTCTGCTGTAGAGCTGAATATAAATATTACTTGCAAGGAGTGTGGTTATGATTGAAATAGTGCGTTGCGGTGGTGAGGCGACAGTCTTGACCCTGCATTATCGCTAGGCCAAGGTGCGAGTTAACCGCCATCCCTTGTGCCGCGTAAACAATTTTGTGCCGTCTGGTCTCTGACGCACGATGGTTTGTGCTGCACCTTGATTATTATGGCGCCCACTATGCCCTCCACCACTCCTACAGGAGTAGCCAAAGCCCAGCTGGTTGCTGCTGTAAACGATGTACTGGGGTTCCTCTTCAGTATGAGGAGGAAGATCACAAGTGGGAGGTGACTGTGCGCGCAACACCGTAGGTCAGTCGGAGGGAGAGGAACCTGGATGATGCGTTTGTTAAGTACAACACGGCTATACCCAGCTCTGCACCCGTGCATAAACTGTTCTCCCAAGGGTCGGACGTCATAAAGGCCAAAAGAGCGAGTCTGATCTCAGATAATTATGAGACTGGTCTTCATAAAGGGGACCATGACCAGCTTAAGATGGAATTGTCACCAGAGGAATCTAAACGAGGAGTCTGAGGTTAAGGGCCGGATATCATATCAATGAAATATAATTTGGAGTGCAATGTACTTATACAGGGAAGTCCCGTTATACGAGCATTCGGTATATGAGAAATCAATTATACGAGCTGAGTAAATTAGGGTCTATTTTCAATATACGAGATCAAAAATCCAATGCTACGACATTCAAACTGGGGTGAGTAAAATTACTAAGTTCAAAATGCGCGCCCTACCACATATGCATCTGGGCTGTATGATGATGTTGTGGTGGCCCCAACCTTGGGGCCGCACACCTGGCTAATTACCCCTAAAGGTCAAGCAAACACCTGGCGTGGACCCGACTCGCAGGTGAAAAGGGGAGTATTGTGGTGGCCCCAAGCTTGGGGCCACACACCTGGCTAATTACCCCTAAAGGTCAAGCCAACACCTGGCGTGGACCTGACTCGCTCGTGACCCAAATTCCTCCCGCACCTCCGTTGCTGGGTTCCCGCCCTGGCTTCCTAGACCAGCTTCTGGCAGTTACCTACCTACCACCACAGTGAGAGGACACCACTCCTCCTCTATCTGTTCCTCGTGGCATTCCTCCGCTATACCTACATATTCCCGCCGAAATAAACCTGTGTGTGAACTCTGTGTTTGGTGTAACCCGTGTCTAGCTAAAGTGTACACAACAATGTACAATGATTCAGATGCGCAGAGACGAGTTTGTGGGCAGTGGAAGAGGTCTGCGCACCCCTCCCTTGTCCCTCACCTACCCTACCCTCTCTTGTATCATGCGGCGTCCCCTACAGTACAACGTCTTGTACAGCCCCGTCCCTCTACAGAACAACCTTTTGTGTGCTATTTTCTCTTTCAGAATGCTTTTTCTACAGAATAGGTAGTACAGTGTGGGTAATATAGACGCTGTGTGTTTGTTGTGTTTGGTATAGTTTATTTTAGCTTGAAAAACATGTCTTTGATGGGGTCCTGGAACCAAGCCTATATTTTACCATTAGTTATGTATTTTGCTATACGATATTTCGCTTTACGAGCATGCCAGGTGGAACCTAACTGCTCGTATCTTCGGGACTTCCCTGTACTAATTATTACCCCTTAGTTTGTTGATAAATTAAGTCACAATGAGGGGGAGGTGAAGTGTGACCTATAACATCTGTGGGGCGCTGAGGAGTAAGTATGAAATAATTACTAATATATATCAATTGACGTAAGTAGTTTAGTAAGAAATTAATTAATTTAGTACTACAAAGTGCATTACCTTTTTTTTCTTCACTTTGTGCAGGGAAAATAACACGTAATTGGTTTCCTGATGTGCGGACTTGCGTTTGCGGCAGTGCAAACTTCAAGAAATTTGCGGACTTGCAGTTACGGCAAGCAAGGATTAGGGTTTGCGAATTTGCATTTACGAAAGTGGATTTTTGTTTGCAGTGCTCACCTCTGATGTCGCCTGCCATCGAATATAAGGGGCAGAGTTTTTTTTTAGGTTTTTTACATCACAAAGGTCTGGCTAAGGGCAAAAAAAAAAAAGAAGTAACAAAAAGCCTGCTCAGTTGCCAGTCCCTATAAAGGAGACAGTAAGAGAATATAAAAAGGGGGGGTGGGCCAATTTAGTTTGGAAGGTGTCTTGTTGCTCCTCTCTTGAAAAAGTCATAGAAAGGAGGAAAAATAGAAATAGAAAGAGTTTCAGAGTTTACCAGTGAAGGGGATGAAAGAGTGAAGATACTGGTTAATTCTTGCATTAGGGAGATTAACAGAATATGGATGAGAATGAGTAGAAAGTCTTGTGCAGCAAGGCCGCAAGAGGGGGGGGAGGCATGCAGTTAGCAAGTTCAGAAGAGCAGTGAGCATGAAAATAACGGTACGTAGAAGATAGCAAGAGAAGGAACATTGCGGCGGTAATTTAAAGATTGAAGACAGTCAGTCAGAGAAGGGGAGGTGATGGGACGAAAAGCTTTTGACTCAACCCTGTTTAGGAGAGGTGTATGAGTGGATGCCCCCCAAACATGAGAGGCATACTCCATACATGGGCGGATAACGCCCCTGTACAGAGCAAGCAACTGGGAGGGAGAAAAAAATGGACGCAGATGTCATAGGACACCTAACTTCATAGAAGCTGTTTTAGCAAGTGATGAGATGTGAGATTTCCAGTTCAGATTTTTAGCAAAGGATAGTCCAAGAATGTTAATTGTAGAAGAGGGAAACAGTTGAGTGTCGTTGAAGAAGAGGGGATAGTTGTCTGGAAGGTTATGTCGAGTTGATAGGTGAAGAAATTGGGTTTTTGAGGCATTGAACAAAAAAAGGCCTTGCTACGCCCCAATCGGAAATTATAGAAAGATCAGAAGTTAGACGCTCGGTGGCATCTCTCTGTGAATCACTTTGTTCCTGTTGAGTTGGACGTCTAATGAATGATGTTGAAAAATGCAGGGTAGAATCATCAAAGTAGGAGTTGATAGGGGATTAAGTTAGACTAAAAGATCATTAATTAATAATAGAAAGAGAGTGGGTGATAGGACAGAACCCTGAGGAACACCACTATTGATAGACTTAGGAGAAGAACAATGATTGCCTACAGTAGCTGCAATATAACAGTTAGAAAAGAAACTTAAGATGAAGGTGAGTAGGATAGAAACCGAATGAGGGTAATTTATAAATTAAAGATTTGTGCCAGACTCTATCAAAAGCTTTTGATATGTCAAGCTGGCAGAGGTTTTACTGCGGGCGGCTGTATATCAGCCCTTCAAAACAGATGACTTCACCTGGAGACGTGCAGGAAGCTTCCTGAACGCGAGAGAACTATGCATGGGAGGAAGGACAGAAGATAGCGGGCGGCTGGCTGGGATGGACGCACCTCTCACAGGCTCACATCACACTACTGGCTGCTCAACATTACTTGGCTATATTACTACAATAAACAATGAATTTGTAAATAAACTGTACATACGAGTACCTGCAACTTTAACTCAGCCCAAGAAACTGTCTCTACAAACACTTACAATTTTATCAGAAATAAAAAACACTACAAATTCGTCAATCCCCGCATTCTCTTGGCTGCCCTTGAAAGGCAGTGGCCTATGATCCTAGACAGTGAGGATAGGTAACAAGTGGTGACTGGTACAAGATGAAGTGGCATAGAGATAATGATATTTCCCCCACTACCACATTGTCAGTGACGCCCATTTACGTATACATTTATACCACTAAGCATGTCACAGACGAAACCTATTTCCTATTCTAACATTCATAAGCACAAATAAATAACAATATAGATATTGCTCTGATTAATTATTTAAAGGTTAAAAAGGCACAAAATTAAAGGAAAATAAACATATGAGTATCACCATACAAAAAAAATATTTTATAGAACAAAATTGCTCATGCAGCGAAAATTAGAGCAAATTCATGAATCCTAGTATCATCGAATTCTCATGTATCGCATGCTCATATACCGCCATCATACTGTATAAAACATTTACTGTAATGAAGAAAGTGAAGGCAATTCAAGTCGTGTCACATAATCAAACTTTTACAGAACTCAAACTTCAAAAAGAATACTCACTTAGATTTCCAAAATTTGCCTCAGGAACAGCTAAGCCTTTGATTTTCAGTGATTCTGCAGTTTTCAGGAGAGATGCTAGGTTGGCTTGCCGCACATTAACCTGTAAGCAATTCAACTTATATTATTAGAAGTAGTATATTATAAGAAAACATATTTCGTAGCTATGCCCAAATTTGAAATTGAAATTATTTTTTCTTTTGATATATTGAAAGAATAGGCATAGCATAATCAGGTATTCAGGTTTAGTGGCAACTAGGCTATTTGTCAGTGGCACTAAGAGTGCAAATCACTTTAGTATGTGATAACCTCATTAACTCCTCCAAATGACATATCTCAGATCATATTTTAGAATGATACATATGAAACATGAACTGTGAATAATAAATGACATCTGAAAATGCCTGTAATATTTAAGGTGATTACAAGGATTTCCATATTATATTAGAGTTATCTTCCATTGAAATTTCAGGTAACGACCCTTGTGGTGTTCTTTCTCTTTTCCGTCTCTTTGCACCACTAGAAGATGCTGGGTATTCACTGAACTTTTTTTAGTATGGTAAAGAACCTGCCCAAAGTTGTATGTTGTTGCCTACTTAATGGGAAATTTTCCTTTATTACATGTACACAGCACGCCAAAGCATTGTTCGCGACATCATAACACAGCGCTTCCATACGGGAATTCAGAAAATGTACTCTATGGCAGCCTACTGACTTCCGAGAGAGATATCTTACATATGGCAGCTTGTTTAAGGCACGGGCAGTCCATCAAGACCGTTGAGGAATGTTCAGATGCCACTTGTCAATTATAGACGAAGCATTTAAAAAAGTATCGCCTTCCTTCCCGCGAGTAATTTGAACAGACGCACATTGGTATAAATATCATTATTTGCATAATGAGTGGCAAGAAAGACCTAACAAAGGAGCAAATTAAAGTTATTGTATCTCTACACAAGGCAGAGAGGCCAGTGGAAGAAATATCAAGGATTGTGGATGTTACGAGGAGATGTGTGCATAAGTGGGTGGAATGTTTCACGGTGGGTTGGCAGTGTCGCGGCAGCCGCGACACCAGAACATTATAAGTGGCCAGGGCGAGGATGTAAAACCTCAGCAAGCACCCTAAATGTCATGAAACGTCAAGTGGATGCCCATCCTCAATTAAGAGCAAGAAAAATATTGCGATATGACTTTTACATCCTCGCCCTGGCCACTTATAATGTTCTGGTGTCGCGGCTGCCGCGACACCGCCAACCCACCGTGAAACATTCCACCCACTTATGCACACATCTCCTCGTAAACATCCACAATCCTTGATATTTCTTCCACTGGCCTCTCTGCCTTGTGTAGAGATACAATAACTTTAATTTGCTCCTTTGTTAGGTCTTTCTTGCCACTCATTATGCAAATAATGATATTTATACCAATGCGAGTCTGTTCAAATTACTCGCGGGAAGGAAGGCGATACTTTTTTAAATGCTTCGTCTATAATTGACAAGTGGCATCTGAACATTCCTCAACGGTCTTGATGGACTGCCCGTGCCTTAAACAAGCTGCCATATGTAAGATATCTCTCTCGGAAGTCAGTAGGCTGCCATAGAGTACATTTTCTGAATTCCCGTATGGAAGCGCTGTGTTATAATGTCGCGAACAATGCTTTGGCGCACTGTGTATATATTCTTTTTAGTTTTCAAATGTGATTTTATGCATGCAATTATTATCATATAGGTTAAATGTGCAATATTTTTACTTCAAATGTTTTATAATGGGTACTTTTTTGGGTTTCTGAATTGATTAATACAATTCACATTATTTCTTTTGCGAAAAAATAATCCAATATTCACAAACATCCATATTTGAACAGCTTCATGGAACGAATTAAGTTTGAATATACAGGTTCAACTATACTTTACCGCTTCACTATTAGTTTCCCTTATTTTGCATCTTCTTAAGTCATTCATTTCTGCTCATATTTTGCTTAGATCACCATATTTCTTTGGACTTATTTCCAGATATTCTTTTATTCTAACTATTCATTTTTTTTTTTTTTCCTATTCCTTATTTTATTCCTTTTCATGTTGTACTTGCCTATTAACCTCTTATGAGTTATAACTTCTTTACTCTTTTTCCAATCCTTTTAAATATTTCCCTTACATTCAAGCCAATGCAGAAATCTTTCTTTTCTCTCCCTTTTCCTATCTCTCTGACCATACCAGTTTCAATATTTTGCTCATTTCCATTATTTTCTGCATCTACAGTAATTCAGTAATTACATTTAATTCAGTACTACAGTCATTCAGCCACCTGCGCCACTGGAGCTATTTGCCTATAACATAATTGATCTCATGATTATTTCCTATTAACAAACAACTTCAAAAACACATTTGGGACATGAAGGGTGCCATATTAGTTTTAATTTCACATTACCGTTGAACATTGTTTGACATCGGGGTTACGTTCCTCAAAATGACATTTAAGTGAAACAAAAACGAACAAATATATAATTAGCATAAACAGTGGTCAAATACAATAAAGTACTATATTAATGTTAGCCCTCACATACATCCATTGTCTATAAGTGCCATAAGTTTCTACGTCGTTTTCTCTATCCTATGTCGGGTAGGGTGGCACTTAGCCATATAGTGAATTTTATTTTATCCGATTTTTAGGTGTGCAGGTGGTTTTCTGGTTTTATAACCGTACAAAATAATGTGTGCAAAAGGATTTAAAAAAAATATTAATATTTAGAGGTCGCGAATTGAGGTCAAAGTTGACATTTATCGGGAAAAAATCTACTTTTTCAAATTTACTTTAAACATATTTCGAACAACATTTTTCATCATTAAATTGCATTTCCGACGTATTTTGGCTTTTTTTTGTCTAACAATTGTTTATTACACCACTTCCGGTCGATCGGAGCCAGGCCAGGTCAGGCCAAAACAGGCAAAAACTCGTTAGCCCGCGTTTTGGGGCCGTATTTTGCCCGTTGGTTGACTCAATCTTAGTGCACGTTTCGACCGGAAAGGAGTGTCGGTTGGCACCGTGGGCTCTTAGAAACTGTTTACCAACGCCTCTATAACAGTTTGGTTCGTTTTTTTTTCGCTCTGTTACATTTTTGTTGCCCAGAAAGTGCTGTTCCTCAGGGAATTTCCAATCATCCTCATCCATTTGACATGTTTCTTCTTTTGACGCATTACATAATTTTTTTATATAATTGACTAATAATAGCCTTCCCCTCTCCTGTTTCCCCAGAGTTGAGATGGCGACGACTAGGTCAAACACGACTGTGTACCTTGTACATAGTACACTGAACGAACTTACGGGAAGCCGACTCCCAACACGAGGACAAGCTCTCCGTCTGTTCCTGCACCTTCATTTGGAACTGAAGCACGAGAAGAAGCCCGCGGCGGCCAAGGTGATCGATGAGGTACTCGCATTCTGGGCCCGGGCACGCATTCCAGTCCAGGCAGCCCACCGGGCGCGCGACAAACTCATCCGACTCTACGATGAGTGGGTCTCCTTGAAGAAGAGCAAGTCGAAGCGCGGGCCGACCCAGGTGGCGAGGGAAGAGGCATTCGTCGCATCCCTGCGTCGCCTCTTCGACATCGCGCACCAAGATGCGCTTACACTCCTCACAGAGGAAGAGGACCGGTCCTTCCTGCTGGCCCAAAGGGAGGACGAGCCCCGCGGTTCTCTCGGTTCTCGAGACATGTCCCTTGCTGTCAAAGAGAAGAAGGTCAAGGAGAAGTTGGAGTCAACGAATCGCCGGCGGGCGGAAGCGGAGGCGAAAGTGTGCCTTGAGCTTGACCGGTCCGTTGTGCTTTCGGGCAGTTCTTCCGCGGGCAGTTCTTCCGACTCCAGTGCCAGTGCCGGCAACAGTCCTACCCGGCCGTTGCGGCGCGCACACGAAGGGAACGTCTTCAACGATGGCGACGACGAGAGGCCCTCAACGTCGGCACATACTCCGAAGCGCATGCGGGCGAGCGTGCGAAAGTCCGTCCTCAACAGTGAACTGGCCGCCGCGCTCGACCGGACCAAGGTGTCCAACCGCAATGCGGTTCACGTGTTGTCAGCTGCAGCACGGAACTTAGGACACGACCCCGCCGAGCTGGTGCTGAACCGCGAATCCTTCAGGCGCGCTCGGATGAAGTTCCGAGAGGAGGCTGCCAAGGAGATCAACGCCGCGTTCAACCCCGACGCCGTTCTCATCGTCCACTGGGACGGAAAGATCGTCCCGGAGAGCGATGGCGGGGGAGGGAGCGTCGACCGGCTCCCGGTCCTGGTGTCGGGGGGCGGAGTGGTCAAGCTCCTCACCGTCCCCAAGCTCCCGTCCGGCCGAGCACAGGACTGCGCTCAGGCCGTGCTCACAGCGCTGGAGGACTGGGAGCTGGAGGAGCGGGTCCGCGGTCTCAGCTTCGACACCACGGCGGTGAACAGCGGGCTGGTGAACGGGGCTTGTACCCTCATCGAGCAGAAGCTGGATCGGCCCGTCCTCCACCTGGCCTGCCGGCACCACGTGTACGAGCTGGTCCTGGAGAAGGCCTTCTCCACCTGCCTTGGAGTCTCGAGCGGCCCCGACATCCAGCTGTTCAAGAGGTTCCAAGGCGGGTGGGAGTTCATCGACAGGACCACGCCGGAGCCGTTCACCGCCAATGACGTTCCGGAGCGGGACGAGCTGCTGGTCAACTTCCGCCGCTTCCTCGACCACGCCCAGCCCCGGGCCGACTACCGGGAACTTCTGGAGCTCTGCGTAATTGCTCTCGGCGGAGTTCCGAAGCGCGGCATCCGCTTCTCCCGCCCCGGACCGCTCCACCGGGCCAGGTGGATGGCAAAGGGCATCTACGCAGTGAAGGTCTTCCTCTTCAGGGAGCAGTTCCGGCTGACGGCAGCCGAGGCCCAGGGCATCAGGCGCTGTGCGCTGTTCGTCGTCCGCACGTACGCCGCCGCCTGGTTCTGGACTCCACTCGCCGCTGCTGCGCCGGCGCTGGACCTGGCCTTCGTGAACGCGCTCCGCGCCTACCCCGACAAGGAGCTGTCGAAGGCGACAGTCCCGGTCTTCGGCCGCCACCTGTGGTACTTGAGCGAGCGGCTGGTGGATCTGGCACTCTTCGACCCCGACCTTCCCCTCGGGGTCAAGCGAGACATGGTCCAGGCCATAGACTTGCAGGAGGAGGAGGAGGAGGACGAGGACCCGCCCCGCAAGTCCGCAGTGGACATCAAGAGCGCCGCTCTCGCGACCAAGACGGTGGCGAGCTTCGTCACGCCGTCGTCCAAGCAGCTCTTCAAGATCCTCGACCTGGAGGCGGGGTTCCTCAACAAGGATCCAGCCGACTGGGAGGAGGACAGCAGCTACCAAGCCGCCGCTCGTGTAGTCCGGGAGCTGCGGGTGGTGAATGACTTCGCCGAGCGCGGTGTGGCGCTGATGCAGGCCTACAACCAGGCCCTCACGAAGGACGAGGAACAGCGCCAGTTCCTCCTGCAGGTCGTTGAGGACCACAGGAAGCGGTACCCCGACGCCCGCAAGTCGACTGCGACTGCTAACCAGGCCACATAGAGTGAGAGATGGGTGCCCACTGCCCATGATCCCCCCCTCCCCCGATGAGGGGCTAATACTCTGCAAGAGAGGGGGACCTGGAGTAGACCAGCATTCCGGTGTGACCAAAACTGAGTGAAATACCAATAAACAATATGAAAATGACTAAGAAATGCCTTTTAATCATCCAATTATAGTGTAACAACAACGTCAGAAACGAATTTGATAATCTTGAAATTTGCCCCAAAAATCTCAACTTTTACCTCGATTCGCGACCTTTAAATATTAATATTTTTCAAAACAAATTTGCATACGTTATTTTTTACGGGAATGGAACCAGAAAACCACCCGCACGCATTAAAAATAAAAAATCAATTTTTAAGTGCCACCCTAATGTCGGGTGACTTTAAGAAAAGCGACCTATTGCCCTGTCAAACGGCAAATAAGTTTTTCTTCTTCTGGCAACATAAACGAAACTACGCCAATTGGGGTGACGTTAAATGAGGTTCAACTGTAGAGATTTTGCCTCATCCTACCCCTGAAGTATCCTATGAATCAGTAATAAATAGCTAATAAGGGAAATGAAATATCAAAAAAACAGCAAATGAAATTATAAAGAATAGGTAATCAAAACTGTACACTAAAAAGTAATTCTGCTCACTTATTTAATCCGAACAGCATACTCTTATAAGTACAGTATGCAACATGCACCTTAGCTAACAGTTATTTCATATTTCTATAATTTTGGGGGGGCTGAAACCTATAATAACTAATTTCGCCATTTGAATAAGTGAGAACATGATAGTTAAACTTCGCAAAGGCTTTACCTTGGTCAAATCCCCTTTCAACTGGTCGCACACTTAAACTTATATGCCATGTATAGCTATTTAAGTATTTTGGTTTTTATCTTGTGATGAGGTTGAGTATGATCTTAGATTTCAATTGTCTTTAGATATAGTAGATAATGTGAGGTATATGTAGCAAACCAGGAAAGTTTGGTAAAAAATTACGAGGATGACCTAATCCTCCTAAAAATGGAGGTGTGCAAAATAGTGAGGGCCACTTGGAGGGTGTAGGGATGTATGTATTTACCTAATCGTAGCATATAGAGCCTGAGCTACACTAGAGTGGTCTTGTCTCCACTTTTATGTTTATAAAGTTATTCCTTAAATTGATGTACACTTTTTGCCATTATTACTTCATCTAGTCTATTCCAGGCTCCTATGTGTACATGTGAGGGAAAAATACTGCGCAGCGTGCGACCAAGGGACCACAAAAGTGGCGAGATAATAGCAAATGTCATGAACTGGGATTTTTCCATGGTATTGCTTAAGTGGTGAATCACAAAATTGAAACTAGAGAAAGTGGATATCTGACTATATAACCTAAAAATATTTCAAACTTACCTGACCACAGTACATGTAATCAAGCAGGCATTCCACATCATGTGCTCGAGCCTCATTCAGTACAATTACAGCCCGAGTGGTATCACTCGGGGTCTGCTGAAAGATTTCATCAAAGAAATCACTGCATGTAGCCAACACAAGCCTGTGCACCATGAAGAGACGACCCTCGCAGGCTAATGTTGCATCCGAGTACCGCTGCTGTTAAAGAGGTAAAAAGGAATACAATCATTTTCATTCCTATCAAGAAATATTCAACAAATGTAATATCATTACCAGCTATCAAGCAGATGGCAAGTCTTACCTCATTACAAAAGCAATAAAATACTCCTATTGAAATAATTACTACATGTATACGAGGCGTCGGGCGGAGACAAGGGAGGAAAGGGACAAAATCTGGTTTTTTTTAGTTTGCACTGACTGGGACAGGCAGGCTACACATCCCAAGCACAAGAAATAAGCTTCAAGGTAAAAGCTGCCTTGTATTCATTGTATCGAGGGTCGTTAGTCATGTAATTTCACGTATTTTTACCCACATATAACTATATATTCTTCGCGGAGGAGAGGCGTAAGGCGCTGTGAGACACAGCCAATCAGCGAGTGAATCTCCCGGCACCCCCAGCTCCAGCCAATCACGCACAAGTGTTAAGGCCACTCAACCCACTTCTGCCTGCTTTTGTTATTGATACCCGTGCTTTAATTCTCGTTTATTAATATACATAATATAAAAATTCATTATATATAATAATTTGGTGGACAAAGGCCGCCGACAATTTGCGGCATTCCAGGAGTTATATAATTTTTGGAGTACACTAAAACCCTTATAACTCGGCATGACAGGGGCTCTGGCCTTGCCAAGTTATTCAATATGCCGAGTTATGCAAATGCCCTCCTGATATGGGTAAAAATTTAAAAATTTGTAAATAGTACACTGTACCCTGAAAATGCCCCAAGCTCCTGTCCATCCAGCACTGAATGGGTACCGGGTGTTAGCTGGGGGTTTGTGACCCGCCTCCCAGGGTGGTGGCTTCGGCTTACACTAGAGGAGAGGAGATGAGAGGAGGAGGAGAAAGAGGAGGAAATGAGAGGACCTAGTACGAAGCGATACTTGATCTTGACATTACAGGTGGCCTGTTCTTCATAGGCCAGGCCTTTGAACTGGCTGCTCCTGTAGAGAAAAACACAAACAAAAGGAAAAAAACAAAACAAAACTACATACAAGCTATACTAAGCCTAATATAATACTATACTAAGCGATAGAGGTCACAAGAAGAAGAAGAAACCTACCGAGAAAAAATTGGTAATTTTACGTGAAAATCTGTTTATTTGTATTTATTTTTTCTTAGAAATTTCTTTCCAAAATCAGAGTAATTCTTCCAAGATGCAGCATCTTATAAGTTATAAGCTGTAAAATACGGCTATGCGAGGTATTAGAGAGGCAGGTCTGGCAACCTGTAGTTCGTACAAGTCTAGCGTCGGCTGCTCCAAGATGTAAACAAAGATGCCAGTACTGGTGGCAAGAGGACGATCATACGCGACTCCACGTTTGCTACCAAGAGATGCCAGTATCAGGCATCAAATGGTAGCAAAATACCAAAAGATGTCGGAAAAAGTGACCGTGTGAAACGGCAAAGCACTGGGATACAGAGCAAGGTCAGGTACCAGCGCGTAGGCTGACACTTATGCGACTGAGGATATGCCGAGTGTAGGCAAAGAGATGCAGTTATAACTCTGCAATATGCCGATTCATTATTTTTTACCGACTTTCTGTATACATCTTCAAACAAGAGGTTGTGAGGGCATGATATGCCGAGTGTAAACCAAGAGATGCAGTTATAACTCGGCAACATGCCGATCCATAATTTTTTGCTGACTGTCTTTGCCTTGCCGAGTTATATCAAATCCCGTGTTATACAATGCCGAGTTATAAAGGTTTTAGTGTAGTGATATGGAGATCAGGAAGTTTGTGTCATTGTTTGAACACACATATTTCAAGTTCAACAAACAAGGTACACTACCCTCCCGAGTTTCACGCTATGAGTTTCGCGATCCTCGAGTTCCGCGCTGAGTCCTAAATTCTTACCATCCCGAGTTTCGCGCATTATATCCCCGAGTATCGCGCTGCTTTGTACCCTTTTTTTTTTTTTTTTTTTGCTTATGTGTGTGTGTGCGCCTACAGCGCCGTTAGGCAGTGACCTCCAGGGGTGGGATGGTAGGCCCTGGAGGTTCACTTCAGGGCTGTGATGGTTGGCCCTCGCCCGTGGTGGCGCAGACAGAATTTCTATAGTGACGCCTGTGATTAGAGGCTCATGCCACCCCCTGTGTCCTTTGATGCCCTCGCAATCGAAGGTAGAGTTAATGGGCAGCGTGTGGGTGTTCTTAGGCCACTCAACGGTGCAGAGAAAGATTTTAAGTGGATTTTACAGCCCTCATCAAGGATAATTAAATAAGATTGCATTAAATAAAAAATTACAAGGATAATAAACACCTCATAATAAGTAGCACCTTTAAACCTTACACCCCCGCCGTTCCTTACTTATTTACCACAAAATACTCCTTTATAAGTGATTAACCATGACATGTGTGGTACTGTGGTTTCTGGAGGAGACAGGAGAGAAGAGAGAACTCATTTCTTTCAGATCGTGTGGATAGTGGCGGGCGTCTCGCAGAGGCAAACACGGGGCCTCAGCGCCACCACACACACACACATACACACAAACACACACACACACACACACACACACACCAACAGCAGGAGCCCACAAAATTTTTATCATAATTCCGAAGCGCGAACAAAACGGCGACGTTTGAATGATACTTTTTATTTTTTGGCTTAATGCTTTAACCGGTGTTTTGAGGATGATAATTAGCCATTTTTCCACGTTTTTAAGCACGTCATCAGGAAAAGCTGCCTTGTATTTTTGCGTGCCATCGATGGCCAAGCAGGACATTTTCTCCCGCGCTGGGTCACTAACACGGTGCTCGTCCCTCACAGTTTTTGACTGAAGGGATCTCTTTCAATCGATGGTTTGGCTGCACTGTCAGCGCACATACTGATGTATTGCCAAACACACGATATCTCTGCGGCTTCACAATCACAAAAACGATAACATATCAACGAATAAGGCTTTGTGATAACAACATACGTTCAAGCAACCTTAATGATGTGCAGAATGGAGATGAGGTGTTTTACAAGAGAAACAACAGTAGTGAGGCCCTGGCATTGTAATTGGCAAGGATAGGAAGTAGATTTTGGTGAGACATGGGGGGTAGGGTACGCCGTATAACAAAAATTCTTTTTCTCAACTTTGGCATACCAATTTCCTATGTAAAATGGAATTCTAAGACAATTTTATCTTTTTCCATTTTTGCATTTGAGCAATTCTTACTATGCAAAATCGCACTTTTATATTGCACCTTTATCGAATAATGCTTAAATGAGTACGCAGTGTCCGTTGGTCCTGTGTATTGCATCATGCACCAATATGAGTTCCAAATGACTAGCGTGGTAAGCTCTTTCTGATCAGTTGGTTCATCAGGCACTACATCACAGTGTCACAGCCTCTACGTTGGCCTAGAACGTGTCCATCATGCCCTTCTTAGACCTGAAGCAGGGCATGGTCTCCCGGTGGTGGGCCCGAGCCTGGATGAACCCGTCTCTGGCCTGCTGCCCCACCACTGCTGCCGCAGCCTCTGTCACCTGCTTCACGACTCTTTCGGTGCTCTGAGTGTGGATAGAGAACTCCGGAACCTCGTACGGCTTTACCAGGATCTCCTGGATCTGATCCCCGGACAGTGAACAGGTGAATGCCGGCTCGTGCACCTGGCCAGGCTGCCAGCTGATCCGTGTCTGCAAGCTGGTGGCTGACAAGTTCAGCTTGGGTGTGATGCGAGGTCTTACACTGGTGTCCCCATACTCCTCGCCAGCCCTCAGCTTCAAAATCTGGGTCACGGCGAACCTGCGGTCGTCCTCACTCTGACTCGCCATCAGCGAGAGGGGGACACATTCTATGTGTGCGAACCATGCTCCTGTCCGCACGTAGGTCACAGCTGTTTGGACCTTCTTGGGCTGCGACCTCATCACTCTGAGCTGCGTGACCATGTGCTTGGGGCTGTCCTCTAGTCTGTGGTGAACCTTGATGTCGTAGTAGAGTTTGAAGTACACCTGCAGGCAGTACTTGACTAGGATTTCCAGGGTGTTCAGTTCTTTGCCAGTCAGTCCATGCTTTCTGGTCCACATGTACACGAGCGACTAGGCTGTGGTGAGCAATCTGGAGTGGGACACCTTGCCAGTACGATCAGTGAGTCGGTGGAGTCGTATGTCAACAGCAGATCATAGAGAGCCTGAGCCACCTTGAACGCAGGTTTCTCAGGTGGCACCGGGTCCTCTGGTACAAAGTGCCAAAGGTACCTTCCAGATGGCTCCTCTGTCACTGACACATGCTCCTCCCTGATCAACCTTGGGTGCAGTTTCCCATAGCTGTCGGGCACCATCGCCCTGGTCTTGTCCTTCCTCCCATCGTAACCCAATCCAACTATTTTGGTACCCTGGTGCTTCCACTGGTCAAGGTCCCTGGCCGATGCCATGGCATCCTGCCTGGCCGTCCTCAGCTTGTTAGGATCGCAGACCAGGTACGACATGTCTGGAGAGAGGTGGCCGTCAGCGATAAGGTCCTGGAAGAATCCAGAAGCCAAGGCAGCAGCAGCAGTGGGCGGAACGTCGAACCGGATGCTTGCCAGAGCCAGGTTCCAGACTGGCATTGTGTTTCTTCTTGCAGCTGGCCTGTCCAAGTACTGCATCACAAGGGGTGCCAGGGACCCCAGCCTCTCCCTGAGCAGTCGGTCTACCAGTATGGCAGCCTCCTGTTGCTCCTGCCTCTTTCCTCTGAGTGGCAGGGTGAACGACTCCTCCGTCCCATCCTCAGAATCCTGGTGATCTTCAGCCTGGCCCAGGAACATCTGCTCCTGCAGCTCAAGATGTCTGACCTTTTCATCTTTCTGCTTCTGCTTCTTCAGCTTAGCCTCCTCTTCCAACTGCTTTCTCTTTGCTGCTTTCACTTGACTATGCGTTTCATTCTTGTCTACCCCTGTCATCATCATTGCACTCTCCTCCCCAACTTTGATCCTCTGGTAGTACAGCCACTCCAAATCTAAAGTAGGGACTTTGCTGGCCAGGGGGCAGTCACACTGCACGTGTGCTCTCGCGTGGCACAGCTGGGGGTTGGAGCAGTGGGATTCCTGGTCCTTGCAGAGGAAGATTGTGTGAGGGCAGGCCGTTATGTCAAACAGCCTGTCCATATTCTTCTCCACGAATTCCTTTACTGCTTTAGTTGCTCTTGTCTCTCACCACTTCACTAACCTTCCAAAAATCATCTATCCTTCTGGTCACAGACCGGTCAATAACAACCACTGGAGGTGCAAACTGGGCATTTGATTTCTTCCACTGGGCAAGCACCATGTGGGTCAGATCCTTCGCAATGTCTCTCACTGGGTACCCCCGCTTGTCAACACCCTCCCGGATGCCGCTGAGTTCTTGGAGAAGGATTCCCCTCTTCATCAAGCCGCGATACGTAGGCACCTCACTCTCAACAAACTCTCATCCACCGCCAACAAAGGCGGTGAGAGTAAGTAAGAGAGAGAGAGGTCGATATAATAATTAAAGATGAAGCTAAAGCCTGAATTAAAAAATATTTTAATGCAGCTTCTGATGAATAATTTATTTTAATAGCAATAAGAGGGATGAAAAATAATAAATTAAGCTCTAAGCCAATTCAAGCTCCAAATCATGAAGAGGAAGATATGGATAAAATCAATCTTTCAAAATTCAAAAAATAAATAAAAAATATATAAAATATAAGAAATATAAATATAAGTCCATTTTTGCATAGCAAGAAGTGCTCAAACCAAAAAGTTGAAGAGGACAAACCACCCTTAAAATTCAATTTTACATAAGAAAACACCCTGCCAAATTCAAAATAATCTATATTTCACTTTTCATTGGACCTACGGCGTACCCTAATGGGGGGATGTAAGAGTTCATGAGTGTCGGTTGGTGCGTGCTCCAGGTAGGGACTCGACAGCTGGAGAAGATATTAACAATATTCAGACTGTGCAGGACGAGGACAAGGAAACAGGGCCATCGGAAGGGGAGATAAGAGAGAGAGGCCTACAAGGAAGGAAAGTAGTGAGATCTTTGGGGCGCGTGATGAGAGAAAGGACAATGAGTAAACATCTTAACTGTTCATTGCACAAGTGGCACATGCCAAAACTACAGTGATATAAGTGCTTCAAGGAGAAAGCTTATTATTTTACTGCCTTCATGCATCTACTTCAACACCATTCCCCACAAATTTTAACATATCAGAACCTAAATAGTAGTATACATATAAATATATACATGCATACCTATTATGGTCTATACATATTCAAACTTGTATGACTAATTGTTAGTAAACTGGGTAACTCATGTTAACTTCAATTTTCTCTTATTGCATTGGCTTGTCAAGTAACACTTAAACCATGATGTATACCACTACTTATTGTGAGGAAAGACAACAAAAGGAACTCAATTAATAAGGTACATTAATACTATCATAACCATGAATAACATTGAATATAGACAACCTACAAAGAGAAGACTAAGACGATGAAAGAATTTTGAGTTGTTTTGCGCGAAATTGATATTCCACGTGCTATATTTCCGTGCTCTGTTCTCGCTGACAACACTAGAGAAGACCTGAGGTGATGGCTGATGTGCAGAGGCTTCTAAACCAAGAAAACAGTCACAGCAGTCTCATTAAAGTAATCGTCCAGACCATTTCATCATTCCTGATTTAATGCAGTCAAAATATAGCCATGATCGAGTACATCAACAATATGTTGTCACTTTTTGCATCCAGTCACCCGTTTTTAAATGATCCGCATTCAAAATCTGTAAATTCCCCGAGCTCTCAAAACACAACTGGCGACCAGCAGACGATGCACCACGGCTCGGCGACGTCACAGTAAGAAGCCTCCCAGCCCTGCCTGATACAGATATACGGAGACTCGCAGAAAAATATAGTACTTGAAGAATTTTGGGTGTTTCTGATATATTTTTTGTGCGATATGGCATATACTTGCATCCTGTATGGGTACAGCAAGAAAGCTGTGCCTTTCCCGAGAGCTTAGCACCGATTTACAACCTACATGTATATGGCGACGATATATATGTGCAGACGTGTGGAGCGGCGGGGAGTGGCGGGTAGTAGCGAGGCCACCGAGATGAGAGGGCTCGCTACTACGCGCCGCTCCACACGTCTGCACACATATATCGTCGCCGTATAGGTTGTAAATGAGTGCTAAGCTCTCGGGAAAGGCACAGCTTTCTTGCTGTACCCATACAGGATGCAAGTATATGCCATATCGCACAAAAAATATATCAGAAACACCCAAAATTCTTCAAGTACAGTCAAACCTCGATATAACGGACCTCGATGTAACGGACATCGGATATAACGGACTCCATTTGCGTGTTTTTTTTTTTTTTTTTTTTTTTTTTGCATATTAGACCGCTTATCGCCGCTCGAATTGTCAACTCAACATTATTGTATTATTTTCTCATTTTATTTTAGAATGCTTGGGTTTTAAGGAGTTTTGATGTATCACATATTAAGATATAATATTATAAGGAAGGAGTCTGTGTTGCTAGTGATTTAGTGGTAGAAGGTGTGTATTGTTTAAAATAGTGACTATTAGTGTTATGGCGTGGCCGCTGCTACGTCTCCCTGTCACCTCAACACCCTAAATCACCCTTATCTAAGGCGACACGCAGTGCTACACTGGCCTAAATAGTGACACGTGTATAGAACTGCAGTTCACAACCATATAATATACATAATAATGAGCATTAGTCATGATAATAAGCAATACCTTTGGAAGCCACGGCTGAATCTGGCTCGTTGTAATTTGTTTACCTTTCACTAGAGCTTGAGCTTGACTAGCTACACGTTCTGGTTGTGTTTGTGATTATTTCTCATTTATTTCACGTGTAGGAGCGGACCAAATTCAGCATGTAGTGCCAGTCACTGTTTACCTCCCAACATAGCTACACAGTCTGGTTGTGTTTGGAATTATTTCACAATTTTTCCGGTTTTTTCATATATTTTTCCCCCCTTAGGAAAATACCCTCACTATAACGGACTCCTCCTCCCCTCCTTTAGTCCGTTATATCGAGGTTTGACTGTACTATATTTTTCTCCGAGTCTCCGTGAATCTGTATCAGGCAGAGCTGGGAGGCTTCCTGCTGTGACGTCGCCAGCAAGTTTTGCGCCACGGTTGGAATGTGTCTGTTGTTTTTCCCGCGCTTTTTACACAAGTCATGTTTTTAGGGAAATAAGGTGGAAATTAATAATTCTTTGTGGATTAGGTATTTTGAATGAACATTCAACATAATTATGCAAAGAAAAAATGGGTCTGGACGATTACTTTAAGAAGTAAGCAAGTGGTAGGGACACAGTACGTACCTACCACTTGCTTACCTCTTGACGAGGCTCTGTTGTGACTCTGTTTTCCTGATTTAGAAGCTCTGCCCATCAGCCATTACCTCAGGTCTTCTCTAGTGTTGTCAGCGAGAACAGAGCACAGTAATATAGCACCTGGAATATCAATTTCACGCAAAACAACTAGAAATTCTTCCATCGTCGTAGTCTTCTCTTTGTAGGTTGTACATATTCATGGTTATGATAGTATTAAAATACCTTATTAATTCAGTTCCTTTTGTTGTCTTTCCTCATAGTAAGTAGTGGTAGTAGTGGTATTTGTAGGTCACCCGCGGCGACCCCGACTTATCCCCACAATGCACCGCAGTAAACAAACCGTGACGTAGTTATGGGTTGGGTCCATTGCTGCTTCCACCGGTTGGAACTGTCACTCCCTAGATGTGAAAGCTGCCTATTTGCAGGGTAACAAGATTGGAAGAGTTGTACATCTAGGACCTCGGGCTGATGCTGATGGACAACTATGGAAGCTGAAGAAGACTGTTTACGGTTTGTGTGATGCGGCTAGACATTGGTACCTGCGAGTGAAAAATATGTTACTGGATCTCAGAGCTATGGTGTCTTCACTGGATTCGGCGTTGTTCTCCTGGAGATGTAATGGCAAGGTTGAAGGCGTGGTGTGTATTTACGTTGATGACTTTCTTTGGACTGGGACTCCTGATTTCAAGAAACAAGCGATAGTCCAGTTAAGTCAAGTTTTCCTCATCGGTAGCACCGAGTCCAAGGCATTGAAGTATGTGGGTCTGTACATTGTCTCCTATAAGTATGGAAGTATAACATTGGACCAGTTTCAGTATGCATTGACCTTCACTCCAGTACCAGTCTGCAGACAACGGGCAACTGTAAAATCGGGCGAATTGTCGGAGTCAAAAAGGTTGGAATATAGGGCTCTAGTGGGCTATTTAAATTGGATAGCCACGCATACCCGGCCAGACATAGCCTTTGATGTGTGCGAGTTGAGTGTGGCATGTAGTCGGGTGATCGTGGCTGATCTTCTGCGGCTTAACAAGGTGATAGCAAGAGTGAAGACAGATATTGTGAAGTTATATTTGCCATAGATGAAGGAACTGGAAGATTGCTACTTGGAGTGCTTTTCAGATGCCTCGTTTGCCAATTTAGCGGGCAATGGGTCACAAGGAGGTTTTGCTATATTCTTACGGGACAATGATGGGAAGAGATGTCTCGTTTACTGGCAGTCAAGGAAGATCAAGAGAGTTGTTAAATCCACCCTGTCCGCTGAGGCCCTGGCGCTGTTGGACTGTGCTGAGACAGCAGTGTAAGACAAGCAGTGAGACCGGCTAAGTTTCTGCATGAAATCTCCGACTGTGGGACTCTTAAGAGATAAGGTGTTTCACCGATAACAAGAGCCTGGTAGACGCTCTTCACTCGTGTCGGTGTGTAGAAGATAGGAGACTGCGGATTGACATTGCTGTGTTATGTGATATGTTGGAGCGTGGAGTGGTTACCGAAGTGGCCATAAGTTGTCCAGACTTATTCACCCAAGCGGGTGGATAAATCTGGACAACTAGCTGATTGCCTCACCAAGAAGGGGGCATCAACCGAGCGACTGCACGGCCGGAATTAGCATAGCTGTCCAGGAAGAAGAAGCTATGCATTTGGATACATATTTCGAAGAACTGGGAAGAAGAAGCCAATGTATTTGGATACATATTCGTGGTCCTTCACAAGAACTGGGAAGAAGACGCAATGTATTTGGATACATATTCGTGGTCCTTCACAAGAACTGGGAAGAAGAGGAGAAGGACGGAAGTGTTATCAACTAAGAAGAGAAGGACGAGAGTGTTGATGTGAGGAGCAAGGGTGAACTCCTTTTGAATATGGAGAGCCATGTCATGACGTGACATCGCTGTCATGGCGATCAGGGATGGTCAGCTGACTGGCAGTTGATTCCAGGCGCCTGGTGAGTGAGCATTAACAGACATGATTCAAGTGAGAGATTGTACCTTCATGAATTCCAATTCCAGTCCCAACATGTAAACATATACAGTATGTAAACAAGGAAAATATTGTTTGAGCCAAAACAAAGTAAACCTGGCGAGGCGGTGGCCGAGTGATAGCGTCTTAGTTTTTGTTTCAATGCAATCAACCAAAAACTTGCTGAGAAAATAAAATTTTGAACATAGAAAACTTATGTTTTGAGATAAGGGCCGATGAAATTTGTCCATCGATTGCACACCTAGAATGCCAAAACATGATGTGATTTCAAGTATACTTTATTGTATTTTTAGGATTATTTACATCTTGATAAGAAATTTACATGTATTTATAGGAAATCAGGCTCCTAGTACCCCCCCTGCCCTCCCTCATGGTAAGGTATAATCTCTTCAGAGTTGGCCAGACTCCTCACTGGCTAGGAAAATTATATGAACTTAGAAGTCACCAGGTGCATAGTCTCCTGATGTTTGTTCTTTCTTTTTGGCTTTGGGTTGTAGCTTGCCTTTGCTGTGCCTTCTTCTTTCTGTATCTTGTTGTTAGAGGGATTTTCTTTGTGCCTTCGAGTTGACTAAAGGATTTCAGCAGACTTGCCTTCTGATAACCGAAGTTATGGTCCAATATTGCTAACTCAGCAACAAAAAGTCTTTAGAAGCCAACATACTTAGCTTTCCATGCACGTGACCACATCTTGCTGTGGAATCTCTCATTTGCATTCTGTGTCAGTCTACGGACACATCTCTCCAGGGTGTCACGCGATGTAGGGTGGGTAGTAAGCGGGGTAGGGCGGGGGAACCATCGATAACTACAGAACCATAAGGAAGTTTGCGCTAAAACTTAGGAATTACACTACTAAAGGTATTGCTCAGGAATTTTTTCAGTATTTTAATATTTTTTCCAGATTATATTTTTGTACAGTCAAACCTCGGGTTTCGAACGTCTCACTTTTTGAACAGAATTTCAAACTCATAATTGCACCGGTTGCCGTACAATAACTCGGTTGCCAAACAAGCTACTCGGCAAGAGCAGCTGGCAGAACCAAGATGCACCATAAAAATTTCATCAGGGCGGGAACCCACGAAGCACTTACCACCTTTTTTTTGGGTGGGAAGTCCGACTTCGGTGGTAACTCGAACCCACAGCGCGGCTAGGTCGTAGATTTGGTGGTATACGTGAACGCTGGCCAACGACTGCTCGAGACTGGAATTAGGATAGGTAGGAAGTCTCCAGGCTCGCTTATTACTGCTTGGTATGCTATGAAATATCATTTTTCTAGGTGAATGTAGACATATAATCGCATTTGAATGGCTATTATTCATATATATGAATGAGTAGAGATGAAATACAAGCAAGGGTCTCATCCACGTCTGGCAGAGCGTCCGCGGCAGCAGCAGCAGCATTATGAAGCCTGTGAGGTGGATATCAACACCAAGGGAGATTTCTTTGGTAATATTTAGTAGGGGTGCGAGGACCCCTTGAGGAATCCTATGATCACTGGTGATATCCTATGGTGCTATCACAGGCATGGGAGCTGACCTGACTTCTTCAGGAAGGCACAGGTACAGCTGATAACGGGGTGTTGTGACAGCGGCGGGCAGGAAATCGGCCACCGCCCGCTACTCCGCCAGCAGAGATCTCCTTGGTAATTATTCAGTAGGAGAGCGAGGACCCTTTGAGGAATCCTATGATCACTGGTGATATCCTATGGTGCTATCACAGGCGTGGGAGCTGACCTGTCTTCTTCAGGAAGGCACAGGTGAGGCGAATGACGGCAGGTTTTGAGAGAGGCGGCGGGCGGGGCAGGCCGCCCGCTCCTCCGCCACGGTAGGTTGGGCAGGGTTAACCGTCTTATTACTTGTTATTATACAACTTAGTGATTATGGTGAGATGTTATATATACATGTCATTATCTAAATCAATGTAGCAATGTGTATCACCTTAAATAAGGGTGATTTAAAGATGTTATGATGAAGTGACTAGCTGGGCTGGTAGTGACTGGCTGGGCTGGAAGTGACTGAAACATTCTTGCCGCGGGGCCACCCCGTAACACAAATATTCACTATTTTAACCCACATCACGCATTATGCATGATATACAACTAAAAAGGTAAAAAAAGGTCTATATTTTTTTTGGGGGGGGTCAGGAATGGATTAATCCATTTTATATTGTTTCTTATGGAAAAATTTGTTTCGGTTTTAGAACAACTTTTGAGAACGAATTATGTTCGAAAAGCGAGGGCGTGTCTGTATTTCTAACCGGACGCTCCCCTTAACGCGGTCGACAAGAGCCTGATAGGTGAGCACAAGGTCCCGAGTTCAAGTACCACCAAGGAGCAACTGTCAAATCCATCGTCAAGTGGTCGAAGACACCCGCATGCAGCATACCTTTTCTTTTGACTGCGACTACAAGTGTGTCAGAGGGAACACCAGGTGGCAGCATGAGTCTGAACGAGGATTCGAACATCACAGAAAATGGGATCTTCACCTATAGACCACAGGTCTCACCATAAAAATCCAGCCTGCACCACCACAGGCAAGGGTCCATCACAGCCCTCCAGAATGTGCAGCGGCAAACCACCTGAGTCCTCAAGGAAAAAATAGCCCACAGGCGCTAACATACTAGGCTAACTAGGTTCCAACATAAAAAAGAATGAAAAAAAAACTAAGAGAAAGTTTGAGAATGGACAAGAAAATTATGTCAATAACATAAAAAACTAGGGGGGGGGGGGGGCACTCAGTAGAGCGCATACCTCTGCCCGAATATAAAAGAGTAAAAAAAAAAAAAAAAAAAAAAAAAAATATATATATATATATATATAATATATATGCACTCAGTATGAGCGCATACCTCCGGCCGAATATTTCATCAATTGGTTGCCATGGCAACAGTTGTCAATAGATTTCATACAAAATTAAATCAGTTCTTCCTTATACCAAATAGACGTGGTATACCGAGTTTGGTCCAAATCTATTCGTAACTTTTCGAGAAATCCTGTACACTAACAAACAGACAGACAGACAGATCGGGGTGAAAACATAACCCCTCCAACTTCGTTGGCGAAGGTAAAGATTAATAACCACATACAATACAAATATAAAAACACAAACAGTATGCTGTTCAATGTTTGGATCACATTACAATAAGCAATATACAAGACACAAAAGCCTCCCATCACCAGCCACACCAGGATGCAACACCTTCATCACAGCAGCCTGACTGTTGTTTCCACTGCTGTCCTGTCACAGTTAACATAGAAAAATAGTGAACTCCCAATCTACCCCCAAACACCCAGCGTAAACAATGCTACACGTAGTTGTTTGCAGAATGCCGGACCAGTGTCTATAAAACAACAATGAGCCCAGAACATTTTCACCTAACTAATGCGTGGGCAACTGGCCCCGAGGCTGGGAAGGTTCCTGCCCTAACCCCTTGAATAAAGGTTTCTCATTGGCTGTATTCACAATAAGCAAGCAGTTTCACTGAATGATTATTATCAGTGTGGGAGGAGCCAGTGGTAGGGAGACCCTCTCCCAAACCATAACCCACAATCCTGTTACCTCCCTCCTAACACCAGCTCCTCTGCTCTTGACTTTTACTGTATCAAACTGCTACTCCACAGCATTCCTGAGCTATGGTTTTACAAGACTGACTGCTATTGCCCCTCATTAACAATTTCTGCCTATATTGATTGCTTTGTTAACTGCTATTGGTTACCTTGGTTGATGCTTTACCTCCTCCAGTTGTGGCGGGCCTCACGAGCAGGCTGGTGCGCATTTGGTCTACTAACCCATGTTGTTTTCTACAATTCCTGACCATACAGTTGTTGCCTTAGCTTATGTGGACAGTGGATGTCTCTCCAGGTAGAGGCAAGATTGTACCGAGTGTTACGGATAAAATCAGCATTTTTGCTTGGCTGGCGCTTAGCCTCCTCCCGCACAGCACGCCTCATAAAAAAAGTATATATTATGACTGAATTTCAAAACCATACTAAGCAAAAGACACATGGATATGATAAAGATGACTATTACAACTGTATATCTAACAACACTTACTTTGGTTCGAAGCCTATGTAATATGTGACAGAAAGTCGCTTCATGGTTGTTCCATCTCAGTTTCAATAGTCCTTCTGATAAAGCCATTACTAAGCTGCACACCTGTAACAACATAAGGCATTAAGATACACTTAAGATGCACAGTAAGATACACTTAAAAATAAAAAAGGGCTGCAGAATGAGTTTTGCTTGTTTGTCTAAAACAGTAAATATTCATTGTGAAAACAAATTCCTAGATATGTGGGCTGAAGTCCTGAAATCCCTTAATGCAAGGAGCTTCATGAGCTTGTCGCCACACTGACATCCGCACACAGATACAGTTAATATCATTCTATTTCTATCATCCTCTTCAGTCTAGTCTAGTCTACACTGATGCTTGCTACTTGGAACTTCTTCAAGAGGATGGTCACAACAGAAGAATCTCCATTTATACCTGTCCATGCATCTCATTTTCCCATTTTCCAATCCTCTCACTTACATCCCCTCTCTCACTTACATACTCCAGTACTCTTATCTTCCCATTGAAAAAGGAATCATCCTCTTACACTTCTAGCATGTATTCTACTCTTATACATTCAACTAATTTTTCTTTTCATCTCACTCTTTCATCCTCTCTAATGTGTTCAAATCATTTCAAAGTGCATTCCTCTACCATACCTATCTAACATTTCAACGCACACTCCCTTTCCCTTATTAGTCATATTATACATTTATCTTCCATATATATTAGCATTAATCTCACCAGTAGCAGACCTATATTTGCAGGGCCCTGAAGCTTCAACTAACCTAACTTAACCTAATTAACCCAACCAAATCTTTATTGTATATTTTACTTGTGAAGGGAAAACTTTGTCAACATTTCGCAAAAGGTTTGTTAGATTAGGTTAACTTAGGCTAGCTAAGATTAAGTTACATTAGGCTAGGTGGTAGTTACGTCAGAATGTGAACAAAGTATTCCCTTCATAAGTAAAATATGTATGAATTAATGGCGCTCAACTAGCATTTGATTTTACAAACGTAAACCACAACATTACTAAAATTACTGTTGTAGTAAACATACAGGATATATATTGATAATGACAAAATAATAATAATAATAATAATAATAATAATAATAATAATAATAACAACAATAATTATAATAATAATAATAATACATACACTAAAACCCTTATAACTCGGCACGATAGGGGCTCTGGCCTTGCCAAGTTATTCAAATGCCCTCCTGATATGGGTAAAAAAAAAAAAAAAATCAATACACTGTACCCTGACCCTGTTCCAACCCTTTGTGTTCCGTGTGATTCCAACGCACACACTCACACAAACGTCCATGAGTCTACTGAGTTTGTAGAATGCGGCAAGACGTTACCGCAGAGTTTTTCCTGTAATCTAATAAGTACTCCTAAAGTGTTTTTAGCCTAAAACCCCCCTTCAAAATTATTCAATCGACATGGGACCAAGCCGCTTACCACCTACGATTTATTTGCGAATGTTTGAGACTACTCTCATCAAAATTGAATTTACAGTTTCGGCTACCCAAAACAGACAAAACAGACTCACACACAGCTACACACACTACACAACTCTACACACGGCTACTCCTATAGTATATTAGATAAAAACAATAAAATGTAAATAAAATATAATATGGTAATAACAAACATACAAATACACACAGAAAAAATGGGATGAGTTCATCCGAATATACACAGAAGGAATAAATAGATGATATGTTACAAGGATGGTTATCAGAGAAAAGAAAAAGAATGAATTGTTTAACAGAAAATGTGAGTTAGCAAGACTAGAAAGAGAAAAAACATGGAATAGTTGGAGGAAAAAAGGAGGTACAGGTTGAAGTTCCCAAACTCAGCATCCCAAGACTCGGCAACACCCAAAACTCGGCTATGGTTCCGGATTTTCCAAAACACGGCAGAACACCCAAAACCCGGTTCGTAGTTGCCGGGTCGGCCGCTAGGTGCCACCACACTAGGCCGCTTGGTTTCTCCCGCCGATTTGTTTGTTGTTATTGTTCAGTGGTGTTGTGACTGTAGAGTTGTGTACACTGTTATTTTGAGTACTTCTACAGGTCTGTTATTAGTATGTAGTATGGCTCCCAAACGTCCAGGAACACCTACTGGTGGAAGTGAAAAGAAAAGGAAGAACAATGTGTTAACTATTTCTGAGAAAATTGACCTTTTGAAGAAGTTGGATGGCTTTTTTTCCCCTTAATATATCTACGTTCTAAAAGTCGGAAAATTCCATTACTCGGCTCGGCGCTGGTCCGAGGTTGCCGAGTTTGGGAACTTCAACCTGTATCAACTTATGGGAGAAGTACAAAACAACTAGAAATGAATATGTAAGAATCCGAAGAGAAGAAGAAAGTAACTATGAGAGAAATATAATAGAAAAATGTAAGAACGAACCAAACTTTGTATGCGGCCTCCTAATGTCATTATTTAACCAACCAATCTGCAAGCCCTCGCTATAGTCAACCGAGACTATCTTGACCCATCGGGTGAGGTTGTGGGATTCCCACATTGTTGTCACGTTCACCGTTGACAGGCTGATGACGACCTCTTTCTCGTACTATTAACTGTTACGTTTACTATATTTTTTTCTTAAATATATCTTTATAATACGGCTGCATGGTTCTATTTCTATGAATTGTTTGCGATTTGAGGGTGAAACAATGACTCTGTATATCTTCCATTACACTTGGCATCGTAGCTCGTGTGACGATGCCGCCTGAGTGTCCTTGAAACGGGGCGCCCACCCAGTCATTCATTGAATCCCAAATCTACTCTACAAACTTGTAGCATTGGCTTGTGTGACTCATAATTGTGTAAGTGACCACCAGTTGTCCCAGTGTGTAACTTGGTGTTAATGGACAGCGATGCACGAGACAGCTTTAAAGAAAAAATAAACTATATTGAGAGAGAGAGCGAGAGAGAGGTGAGGAAGCCCAGGAGGGTGGCGACCTGGCTGAGATAGTAGCAAGGTGATATGACAACACCGCGGACTCGACCGGCCGCACCCGAGAGGTCAAGATAAGCTGGGTTGACTATAGGTCTGGCCAAGGCTGGCTGCAGCCATGGCAACCATAGTGTGATAAACATGGTTGGAGCATGATAGACATGTTTGTGCAGATATACAAGGCGTGATAGCTGTAAAACTGGTAGTTTGATGCACTCTAACCGAGGGTTTAGGTACATTTCAGGGGATGCAGTGGCCGAGTGGTTAGCATCTGGAAGTGGCAAGCTCGGTGTACCGAGATTGAATGACGCCAGGTGCCATTATCTTTCGGCAATCGTCGTGTGGCATAAGAATACCCACATGCTGCCCATTAATGATACCCTCAACGGCTAGTACATCGGAAGACACATGGGGGGCAGCATGAGTCTCTAATCACAGGCGCCGCTATAAAAATCCTGCCTGCGTTACCACAGCCGAGAGCCAATCATCACAGCTCTCAAGTGACCCTCCAGGGCCTACCATCTGAACCATCATCATACAGCCCAGATGCATACGTGGTAGGGCGCGCATTTTGAACTTGGTAATTTTACTCACCCCAGTTTGAATGTCGTAGCATTGGATTTTCGATCTCGTATATTGAAAATAGACCCTAATTTACTCAGCTCGTATCATTGATTTCTCGTATACCGAATGCTCGTATAACGGGACTTCCCTGTACTGTACTGCACCGACTTGCACCTGCAAGCGCAGCTGTGGAGAGGATGACTGGAAGTCGCCTAGTTCTGGCACCCTCCAGATAAGCCTAGTTCTGGCACCCTCCAGAATAAGGGAATTAACGAGATTGAAGGCAGTCCTGACCAAGTTTTTTCAATATAAAGCAAACCCTCTCTAATTTGAACCTGTATAATTCAAACTTCGATAATTCGACCTGTTTTCAGGCCAAGTTCAAATTTCAACAACTTTCCAACTTTCCATATCAGAACTGAAATCGAATTTTTAGAGTTTTCTGCAGTATCTTCCATCGCCTCTGTGCCACCCACTTCATCAGCCACATCGCCTCTGTGCCACCCACTTCATCAGCCACATCTCCTCTGTGCCACCCACTTCATCAGCCACATCGCCTCCAACACATTAAGTACCTCAAGCACTTTACCTTACAAATCCCCCGAGTGACACCTGCCACGGCTGCGTTCAGTAATTTAAAATATAAATTGTTTGAACCCTTAGAACCTAAATTTTTTAAACCCTTTGAACCTAAATTTGTTTAACCCTTTGAACCTACATTTTTTTTAACCCTTTGAACCTAAGGTTTTTTTTAACTCTTTGAACCTAAATTTGTTTAACCCTTTGAACCTAAATTTTGTTAACCCTTTGAACCAAATTTTGTATACCTTTGAACCAATTTTTTTTTAACCCTTTGAACCCAAATTTTATAAACACTTTGAACCTAAATTGTTTGAAACCTTTGAACCTAAATTGTTTGAAACCTTTGAACCTAGTGGTCCCTCACGTTTGGCGAGTCTCAGTTTGGCGAAACACAGTATTGGCGATAGGTTGGATATGGTACCAGAATTCCAATTTGGCACTTCAAATTCACTTTTGGCGAGACGCGCGCTGACGTCACGGAATGATGTCGGCCCAGAATGCACCGCCCGTAAGCGTCCATGTTGGTGTTTGTTATCTTCTCGGCAGCGATCTTTACAACTGCGCTGTTTTTTGCTCCAAGTGAACCTAAACCCTGAACCTTTGGCATTTCGTGCTAAGACTATGGGATCTACAAGTACTGGTGGTGGTGGTGGTGGTTTGAGGAAGCCCGGTGACGATAAGGACAAGGGCAAAAAAAGCAGAGAAGCGAGTGGAGGAAAGGTAAACACACAGGCACAACCACTACTCACTCGTCTCATATGGCCTAACTTTAAATAATTAATGGTAAATAACATACTATGTTATCTATTATCTACTGTCTTTTGTATTGCTGTTAATGTTTCATGTAATATGTCTTTGCTTTAAAACATTTAAAGTACGAAAATGGAGGTCAAAAGGGTGGACTCAGGCCTCGTCAAAGACTAATGGATAATTTTCCCATTGTAAGTTTGTATTTTCCCATTGTAGTTTCCCACTATTTGCGTTTGGCGAAATTCACTTTTAACGATAGTTTGGCACGACTAATTAAATTGCCAAACGTGAGGGACCACTGTACATTTTTTTAACCCTATAAACCTATTTTTTTTAACCCTTTAAACCTAATTTTCTTAACCTTTGAACCTCATTTTTTACCGTTAGAACCTAAATTCTTTTAACCCATTGAACCAAATTTTTGTATACCCTTTAAACTTTTTTTTTTAACCTTTTGAACCTACACTTTTTGAACTCTTTGAACCTAACCTAACCTATACATTGGCACCTTATAGATGCCAAGGAATATCGGTACCTCATAGGAGGCGGAGATAATCGGACCGGGGAACAAAGGTACCTCTTAGAAGGCGGGGAACATCGGTACCGCATCGTATACGGGGCACATCGGTACTGGGGAACATCGGGATGACCCCCCTATATAGTGCTCGCCAAGAGACTTTACCGGTTGACATCCTTACACACGCAACTGCATTAAACAACAATTTAAAATGTTCAACAGAATAAGTTATTAGATTTCACTGATCAGTTTTACTCATTTACGATATTATATGCACTAATCATCAGGGTTATTTGATTTTAATCACTGATTTAAATCATGATTTAAATCAAATTATTTTAAAAAAAAATCACTGATTCAAATTAAAACCTTATCATTATTTGAAAACGAGAGGGGAAAGAAGGAAAATTAAGCAAATGGGCTTTATGAACACCAATTTTATCATTGTAGTATAATTATATCATAATGAGATTAATGAGTGGGTGCGGGGGAATCCATTGTGCCACTTTTAGATAGCAAATTGCCATGTGGCTGTTTTCACAGCAGAAAAATATTTTTTCTCAATTATATATATATTTTTGTTGTACTGTACAAAAGCCACACTACTATAACCAAAAGTTGAATGTGCATGTTACTTTTGTTTATAAAAATCCAAAGTGATATTAACCAAAGTTTAATATGCATTATGATTAATAATTATCAAACAAAATTTTGTATTCTCTTGTTTAACCACCGAAGTAATTATTACTACAACAAAAATCCTATTGAATCCGATTGACTTCCCATTGGGAAATCAAGTAGCAAGGATAACTATGAAAAATTAGGCCGAACAGTATGATATAGCAAAATCAGGCAATATTTTGTGTACCTGACTCTCATCACAGACAGAATGATGACCTTTCATATGCCAGCTAGGAGGTTATTACCGGAGGTCAAATTAATAATAATTTGGTGTGTCTGGGGGGGGGGGGGGGGGGGGGAAGACTTGCAGGACGGTAAAGACCGTCCACTCGATCCCCCAGCCAATAGGAACCACGAATGGGACAGGGACAGTCTGGATGTGTTTTCGTGAGCATCAGTGCAGCCTGGGCCAGCCTAGACCGGTCTAGACCGGCCTGGCAAACGTCACGAAAATGCGCTTATAGACAAGCCTATTGATGTGAAAACGTCCATCACAGAAATAAAAAATATGTAAATTCATCTGTATTTCATGTTTTATGCATTTTTTATTAACTTATTCTTTCTCTTTTTAGTTATAAATATGCTAAATAATATCCTGTAGTAGTTAGATTTCATGTAGAACATCAAATTAATAATATTTTTTATTTTTTATTTAAATCAAATAAATCTGATTTAAATAAAATAAATCGTATTTTTATATATATTTTTTTTTAAATAAAAAAATCAACAACCCTGCTAATCATATGGATGAACTTGCAAATATGTAATGCAGTAAGTCTACTACTGTACTGCAGAAGAGAGGGAGGGAGAAAGGGGGGGGGCGGAATCGGAGTCACGGAGTCAGTCGCAATCTTAAAATTTCCTGGAGTCGGAGTCGGAATTTTTTAAACCCGACTCCACACCCCTGGAAAAAGAACCAATTTTTGGCAAGGAAAAAGTAGTCAGTGTCTTAGAAAATAACCACGTAGTCCTCGTTCATTTTTACCCATTATTGGACACATTTCTTGCCCAGAGAAATTTCTTTGTCCCAGACCAATATAACTGTAGTTTGACATTGGAAACTTAACCTGACCTAACTGTGCACCCCCCGCCCCTCACTCATTCACTAACCTAACCTGGGCATTGGTTAACCCGGGAACTGCGGGAGCAAAGATTTTTTTAGTGCCGGCAGTGCGGGCATGTGAGTTAAACAGTGACCATTACAGAATTGGATGAAAATCACATCGACGTCAAGGTAGTAAAAATCCGCATCCGGAAGTATATATATTTTTAACCCAAACGTATGGGATTGTGGTGTGGTTATGGTCGAGAGTTGAAATATCTGGCGCGAATGGCACCAAACCGCCAGCAAGAGCCTACTGAAGTGACGTCAGGGTTGCCACTCTTTGGGATTTTTCCCAAGATTTTGAGGGGATTATTCAAGTATTTCTCCAGTAGTTTATCTCAAGGTAAGCATAGGTACCGTTAGACCCGTTACCAAGATAGACAAAAAATATCCCACCGCAGGACCTAAATCCCAAGATCTTGGGAAAAAACCCAAGGAGTGGTATTCCAGCGTAAAGCGTAGTTAGGCAGATGATGGTGTGTGGTATCGAGGGCTGACATCAAGGCGTATATGTGACACCGTTTGTAGACTTCTATGAGTTGGCGCACTTTTTGTATGCTTTATAAAATTGCACTTCCGGAAGGCATGCCGCAGTCACTCAGCAGAGCCTTCCGGAAGGCATGCCGCAGCCCACGGGTTAACTGACCAACATAACCTAACCACATAACTAAACATAACTGTTCAAAGCTATTGCTGGTATTTAATCCCTGAATGCAGAAACACTGGTAAAAGTTGATTAAATGTATATATTGAGTGCAATAATATCAAGATCAAGAACTGGAACTGTCGCCGAAAATAGAACACTCACCGACGTGAAAAATTGGAACACTCACCGGCGTCAGCGAGAATTCCTATCGGCGACAGTTCCAGGTACCAGAATTCTGATCTTACACTAGAACAACATTATTTTCTTGTTAAAGTAATCGTCCAGACATTTTTTCTATGCATAATTATGTTGAATGTTCATTGAAAATACCTAATCCACAAAAAATAATTCATTTCCACACCTTATTTCCCTAAAAACATGACTTTTGTAAAAAGCGCGTGAAAAATATTAGCCCCGTTCCAGTTGTGGCGTGAAACTTGCTGATGCTATCACGTGAGGGCGACAATCTGCATCACGCAGCTTGCCTCTCCCCCGGCGCACCACCTTCTCCACACATTTATTGTGGCCGTATAGGTCAGAAACGGGTGATAAGCTCTCTGGAAAGGCACAGCTTTCTTGCTGCACCCATAAAGGATGCAAGTATATGCCATATCGCAAAAACAATATATCAGAAACACCCGAAGAAGAATTTTATTAGACCCTTAGTGTCTTCGGTATGAAGATCGAAGAAGAGTGAGGCACACGTAAACACTTGTCTCTCTCCTCCCGATAAATAACATGTTATATCTCCATAAGTAATTATTTGCAACGGAAGCTCATTGAGAGAAGGTTTCCTAGAATCCAATAAGGTAAACAGAAACCATACTCCCAATTGTGCAGGGAATTCTGGTCCTAGTGTAAAATAATACCAAAAACATTAATAAAAACGGGAAAGGAAAATTTTACCCTACTTTTTAGGGTAAATTGGTACTTTCAACCAGTAGTCGAGTACGAGGTCAAAAGTACTTTTTTGCAATGTATCTTGAATGTGTTAAGAATAATGATCACATTAAAAATCGTCGGAAATGCCTAATTTTGCAGTTATCCCCCCCTTCAAATCTGGGGACCGGTCGGGAACCGGTTTTGGGCGGGGAAAGTGGAAAAGAGTTTTGTACTTATAGTATATTATGTGAATGATGTAAAATATGTAAATGACGTAAAATATATCCGGTAAACACTCTATGGGATGACATAAGGCCAAAAATATATAAAAATATATAACCGATAAGGTCTACGGAAATTACTTGCTTATTTCTGTGGGGAAAAATCTAAATAAATCTTAAACTACAACGGTAAAACTGCAGTTTAATACAATACATGGACATTGGTTACGTAGCCGAGACCCCCCCCCACCCCCGCTAGTTCACTAACCTAACCTGGGCGTTAGTTGAGAAGCCTAACCTAAAGCAGGGATAAAGAGGGCATAACTGCAAAAGTATGCATTTCCAACAATTTTAATGTGACCATCATTGTTAATACATCAAAATACATAGGAAAAGAGTACTACTAACCTCGTGCTCAATTACTGGTTGAAAGTACCAATATACCAAAATGAGTCAGTGTCTCTAAACATGACCGCGAAGTCCTCGTCCATTACTACCGGCTGCGGCCCCCTAGACCCCATGCTAGTTCACTAACCTAACCTGGACGTTGGTTGAGAAGCCTAACCTTAAGCGGGGATGGATAACTGCAAAATTATACATTTCCGACGATTTTGAATGTGACCATCATTCTTAATACATCAAAATACATAGGAAAAGAGTACTTTTAACCTCGTAATCAATTACTAGTTGAGAGTACCAAAATTTTCTTTAGAGCAGGTTTCCGGAAAATAAAAATATCTCTATCTGAAAAAGCACCAATTTTGGGCCAGGAGTAGAATTTGTCAGTGTCTCTTATAGGATCACTACTGATTTGCATGTGCCACTGAAGATGATACACAGCAGTTTATATCATGACTGTATATTCTACCCTATTTCAGCGTTGTTTTATGCTTTGTATCTGCAAGTATATACGGTTTCAAATTTCACTACTAGTTTTTTTTGGGGCGACGACGACGGCGGGAGGACACTCTAAACATAAACACTAGATGGCGACCTTAGTGTAGCCCGTTACCAACGTCACCACTCGGTTTAATTTTTTTAATTTGTTCATTTATAGCCATATGACTCATACGAAGACAGAAAATGACACTCTCCAGATAGCCTTCTAACTTTCTTGAAATCATGGCTGTAGAAATGTAAGTATCAACGCCACCAAACGTCTGTAAATAAAAAAAAAACGTTGTCCTGGCGACTTTAGTGTTATCTATGGTAGGTGCCCTGTAGGATAAATATTCCGCAGAAGTTAGCGGCGCCAACCCTGTAGTTAAGGAAACGTGTTCCTAATGCCCATAATTTGCTTAAGTATATAAGTTCCTCGTTGTGGTGTTAATATAGACTTTCGGGACTATACATTGTCGGTAGAGAATGATAGTTGATACATCCTATCAGAATATGCAGCCATGAACCAATAATGAGTCACGATGAGCAGTATGATACACATTTCTCATTGTTTTGAACAGCTACATGAATAAAGTTCCTTTCGAAAGCTTGATATTTACGCAACACTTACTAGCGAGCTTTCAATCACCAGAGAACAAGCATGTCACTCAATCATCGTGTTCACCAGGGCCTCCCCAATACCCTGCATGCATTCTTACCTTCCTTATTCCCTGATATAGAGAACTCTTGCATCAGCAGGTTTTACTAAACTTTACTGTTAATATCAAAGTGTAAGGGCTTAGAATTAATGTGTGTTTCTTATCGTGCAGGGTGGCATACCCGCCATTACTGAGATTCTGACGCTAATCATCAACACTTCGTCCGTACGTCTTTACTTGGCTTAGGTCACAGGTTTGGTGGCTGTCTGTTGCCTTCTAAACAAATCACGTATCGCTTTTATCATTGGAGAAAAATATATTTCATATTTCTAGTACAAAAAAAGTATACTTTATCTTTTGATTGTATATAATTATTAAACTATGCATTATATCAAAGTAAAAGTCACTTCAATAAGCAGGAGACTGATAGGAAAGAACCTCTAAACTGTATCCAGTAATGCCGCCTTCGATAAAAGAAATACATTCCTTATTTTTTGACAGTATGTAGAGTATGTATACTTTGTTTATCTACCAGAATCGTTGAATATTTTTTTTCCATTCATAGTTTAAACATTCATATGTTTAAAAACATTATATTTTGAGCAGGAGCGGTTGTTGCGGAAAATTATCAATCGGTAGGTAAACAATCCAGTATTAAGCACAAGTCAAAATAACTTGGTTTTTTTCCATAACTATTGTACTCTGAAAATTATATACGACTCGAATCTCGTCAATGGTCTATTTTCATTCTTCTACGTCATGTAGGTATAACAAGGCGAGGCCCTCAGATGGGTTCTGTCATGCAGCAATAACTTAAGTAGAGGCCCTCAGACGGGGACATAGGAACAGACGAAAATAAGGAAGCTACAAGAGGTTGTAAGACCTATACGTGGTATACTTCCTCTTACTTAACACTACCTATATCCACCTTTCATACCCATCCATGAAATTGTCTATTATATCACTGAAAAGATCAGAAGGTGAGAAAGATCTGGGAGTGCGGGTAAAAACAAGCGTTGTGAGGTAAACAATCGTACGTTGGTCGGCTCGAACACCCAATTCAATATCTATCATTCCATTTTATCATCACCCAATTGGAGAGAACTGAAACTCGAGAAATGCCAGTGGTCGCTGGCAGTTTTAACTCAAAGGTTGGTCTACTGTGTTTTCCCTCCGCGACTAATATTTTTCATAAATCAATTTCGCGATAAATATTGATGCACCGCATCTGAATACTAAAAAAGAACGTTCTTCTGTTGTTCTAGTAAGTGTATGCATGACATGCATTACGATTGAACGTTTTAAGATAGCAATTTAATGCAAATTACTCGCCTCGAGTAGCAAAGCTTAATATATTTTTTACATGTATATTGTGGCATGTAAAATTTGGGCGATGTTCACACTGTTTTCTAAGACAGTACTGCTGCGTCTGGCAAACGCTTGTCAAAATACAATAAGCAATGCCTTGGAAAAACGAAGAATAAAGAATGCCGAAATCGGCTTGTTGCTGCGACAATGTAGGTTATAATTGTGGAGGCGACACGCCGCGGCGGGGAGTGGTGGGCGGGGAGATTGTGGCGGGGAGATTGAATCAAAACATTGCTACTTCACGCGTCGACTCATTGCACTTCCAGGCTTTCTATCTGATTGATACACAATAATAACAGGAACATATGACTGCCTAGGTATAGATAACTTCTAAACATACGTTATTGACTGTATAATATCATAGAGTAACATTTACCTCGCCTCCTCAACTATAACCTACTTGGTTATTTGGTTAAATACATGTTTTACAGAATCAGGCTTCTATACAATATACATATAGAAGAAAATCGTTCTTAAAATTATACTTTTGTGTTTTAAGTGCAGTGGAATAAGCCCATATTTTTCTTTCAAGTTGACCAACTTTTCACCAAATTGTGAGTTAAAACTGCCAGCGACCACTGGCATTTCGGAGTTGCAGTTCTCTCTAATTAGAGAGAACTGAAACTCGAGAAATGCCAGTGGTCGCTGGCAGTTTTAACTCAAAGGTTGGTCTACTGTGTTTTCCCTCCGCGACTAATATTTTTCATAAATTAATTTCGCGATAAACATTGATGCACCGCATCTGAAAACCAAAAAATATAGTTCTTCTGTTGTTCTACTAATTATATGGATGACATGCATTACGATGGAACGTTCTATAATAGCAATTTAATGCAAATTACTCGCCTCGTGTAGCAAAGCTTAATATATTTTTTACATGTATATTATGGCATGTAAAATTTGGGCGATGTTCACACTGTTTTCTAAGACAGTACTGCTGCGTCTGGCAAACGCTTGTCAAAATACAATAAGCAATGCCTTGGAAAAACGAAGAATAAGGAATGCCGAAATCGGCTTGCTGCTGCGACAATGTAGGTTATAATTGTGGAGGCGATACGCCGCGGCGGGGAGTGGTGGGCGGGGAGATTGTGGCGGGGAGATTGAATCAAAACATTGCCACTTCACGCGTCGACTCATTGCACTTCCAGGCTTTCTATCTGATTGATACACAATAATAACAGGAAAATATGACTGCCTAGGTAAAGATAACTTCTAAACATTCGTTATTGACTATATAATATCATAGAGTAGCATTTACCTCGCCTCCTCAACTATAACCTACTTGGTTATTTGGTTATATACAATGTTTTACAGAATCAGGCTTCTATACAATATACATATAGAAAAAAATCGTTCTTAATATTATACTTGTGTGTTTTAAGTGCAGTGGAATAAGCCCATATTTTTCTTTCAAGTTGACCAACTTTTCACCAAATTGTGAGTTAAAACTGCCAGCGACCACTGGCATTTCGGAGTTGCAGTTCTCTCTAATTCATGGCATACCAACCCTCCCATATCATCAGCACTTGACTGAATATTTGCAGTATTCATCGGACCGCCTATGCACCGATACTTGTTTTACCTATTAGTAGAGTCATTTTCTTGGAGTCCGTGACCATTTTCTTCCTACCTTTTTTCTCGATGGATTTGATAACCTGGACCATTTTAAAAGAAAAATTAGCTCCTATGCCCCTCTGCGAAATGACGGCTAACTTTTCTAGAGCCCAATATTGAAAATGGCCGTCGCCGACGTCTTGAAAAACATAAAATGTTACATCTCTGGCATCAGATGAGTTAGAAAGACGAATGAGGTGTCATTTTTTACTAATTCTGACATTACAAAGCCACTGGAATGGTTATCGTACAGTGTAGGGATCATTTTGACCTATAAATCCACGATGGCCACTGTCCGCCATCCTGAAAAATATGAAATGTAATATCTTCGGCACAAGATAAGCTAGATGGATATGTTGTTTTCCACTTATTTTAGCATGATAGACTCATTGGAAGTATTATTTTAGAGTTTCAGGGACATCCTGGCATACATTTTCAAGTACGATACGGCGAAATGGGGAAAACATGCTGTATTTTATATCTAATATTTCTTTTCATACTTTTCCAGCTGCATCGCATGCCTAGAAACAATGAAATGGCAAAAAAAAAATATGTGTAATATTAATTTTCTTCTGTTTCAGATGCATCGCATGCACGCGTCTGATGAAAATCGCCGACTTGTAAAGTGACTAAAAGAATGGATAATAGAACAGACAGTGAAGAGTTACAAGACAAGGCTTTAGATGAATACAAGTGCATTTTACTCTGTGGAAAGTCATGTACAGCAGATGACAGTTTGGAAAACATTACACCTGAGAAGTGGGAATCCATCCGGGGAAAGTCTTTAAAATGGAGATAACTTGATAAGTTTCAACATGTACATGCAAATGTGGATTGGGAGAAGGGACCTAAAGGTCACCACATGCATAGCACTTGCTACGCATCAGTATCCAGCAAGCGCAAGCTCTGTCAAGCTGAAAAACGCAAACAGAAATCCGAGGAACATCTTGAAAGAAATGAAGCATCAGATCAACAAGACCCTCCGCCAGAGGCCAGTGCACCTAAAAGGCTCCGCTCCAGCATGGGTGTCCTTCATGATAAGACTCTATGTGTGTGGTGCATGAAAGGGGGATACAAGAGTAGTAATCGTGACAAGCAGATTTTACTTCTATCAATAGTAGATGCCTGGACTAAATTCAAGTTACATACTGTCCGTCTGGAAAATGACGTCATGAGATTGAGACTTGACACTCTGATTGCTTCCATCCCAGATAGCCAAACAGCATTTGGGTTGGAAATCCGCTGCCATCGCTCGTGCTGGCGCAAATATGTCAGCGACCACAAGCCCCTTTCAGATGAAAGTACTCAACATCTGCAGCGTGTAAACCTCCGAGAGGCCCAGGCTCTCTTCTTTCATCACATTCGTCAAGTCATCTTCAAAGACCATGAAATTCGGACACTGCAAAGTCTTCTGCAGGACTATAAGCGCATTATCTCAAATCACGGACATAACTCAGCAGTAAAGTCCAGCTACTTAAAGGAAATTCTCATCAATGAATTTGGGGGAGGCATCGGATTTCATGAACGTATTCAAAAGAATGTGAGTGCACTGGTATATGATACAACAGCAGCAGGTACATACATTGAGGTAGCAATATCTTCATTGGGCGTTAGCAATGATCAGTTGGTGATGAATGTTGCGGAACGACTCAAAGAGCAAGTCATCAGGACAAATACTATTCCCTGCCCCCCATACACGATCCTACATACACGAGTTGGAGAAAGAAGAAGACCCTAATGAGCTCCTGCTGAAGCTGACCACATGGTTGAAAACCCAAAATAAGTCTGCAATTGATGACAGTCTACCCGTCTGGTCGATTGCATCTATCCTCACAAGCTACATCACTGGAAAACGCACTGCATTTGAGATAAATCTCTCTGTTTCTTCAAACGGAATTTCAGAGAACAGCAGCGACAACTAGGACCGACATCATCTACTGTGTAGTGGGCAGCACTGCAAAGAACCTCACTACAGGCAAGCTTGTGCCAGAGTTCACATGCTCCCATGCAGAGGCAGATACGGCCATGTTCATAATATACAGTGTGCTCCGGTCAGACGGCTACACAGCACCTGTCATTCTAGATACAGAGGACACAGACAACTACGTGCAAGCGGCATATGTTGCTCAGAGGACACCAGGGATCCTGTGTGTGAAACGCAAGCGTCAGCTTATTAATGCCCAATGTTTGTGCAGTGAGGCAATGGCTGCATCCATCATACCACTTCATGTTCTCACTGGGTGTGACCACAACTTGGGCTTCTATGGAACAAGCAAGAAACTCATCGCAGATCGTCTAGAGAAGTCTAAAGAGGCACATGACCTGCTAGCAGCATGTGGTACACAGCTCCCAGTCACACGACAGGTCATCAGTGATTTGGAGCGGTTTGTCATTCGATATGTCTATGGTGATACCAAAAGCAAGACCATTGGAGATGCGAGGGCAGCGAAGTGGAGAGCTCAGAAGAAAAAAAGCACTATCCGACTTGTGCCTGACTTGGACAGTCTCCATCCACACTTGGAGCGTGCAAACTATCTTGCATATTTGCAAAAGCATTACCAGCTCCAAAATCACCCATCACCGATTGGTCATGGGTGGCATCTTGTAAATGGCTTATGGCTGTGTGTTGCCAGGGTTTTTATACGTTGTTGCTTGCACCTTTATTATGAAATGATATTAATTGATTAGGATTTTACATTGATTACAACTGAATTGGGAATTGAAATTTGTCTTATGACTTCACTATTTGATTATAGTACGAACACTTCTCGCTGCGGAGAGTATTGAAATGGGAATGAACTTAAGGGGAAGGAGTAGGAGTTAAGGTTAATGGGAAAGGGTATGAGTTAAGGGGTAAGGGGAAATGCTGCCACCAGCTCAGGCAAGTAGTTCTATGGTTTTACTTCCTGGGCATGTTTGAATAGATATATATTAGATTTATCTTGGTAGTCGTGGTTGATACGTGGAATTATACCGAGTAAGGCTGACACTCTTTTGGAAGTGTGGGGAATTACTGTCCTAACACAGAATAATCACCTGAGGCTTCTACTAAATGACACAAGAACTATATTTGAAACATCATCCTATTTATTCATCCTGAAGTATTATGTTTCTTGTTTGAGATCTCAGACACACATATAAGCTCTAATCCAACACAAGAAAGCTCTCCACCCTGACACAGGAAAGCGCTCCAATCTGATACAAGAAAGCTCTCCACCCTAACACAGGAAAACGCTCCAATCTGATACAAGAAAGCTCTCCACCCTGACACAGGAAAGCTCTAATCTGATACAAGAAAACTTTACACTCTGATACAGGAAAGCTCTCCAATCTGATACGGGAAAACTCTCCCCATCTGATAAAGGAAAGCTCTTATGAGCATAACCTTCCTCACTGAATCCTATTAATGAATTATCCTTCACTTATGTAACATACCGCTGAATACTTATAGTTATACATGGAAAATATAAGGGGGGAATATAAGAGTAAGAATATTGTTTGCGTTTCACTTAAAAAACCATGTGACGGGTTTTTTTGGTCAGACTGAGACGTCCGTCTGAGTTTGGAGAAAAGTGGAGAGACGACTCGCTTAATAACACTTATAAGGATGGGGCAGGCCTCCTATGCGTTAGTGAAACTGAACAACTGTACCTATATGAGAATATAGATAGATCTTATAACAAGGAAGGGGGGGGGGAATAGGAGCGAGGTACCGAGGTCTTACCTGGAGAAAAGTGGAGAGACGACTGGCTCCCTCGAGGGTAACTAAGGCGAGGTTGGGATGAAAGGCGGGAAGAAAGGGAATGTTTGGATACCCTGAACGGCTTCCCCTGAAGGGATTATCAGCCCATGAATGACTTTAATTAACTAATGAAACAAGTATACATGAAATGGCTGCCTATAATACAGTTCTTCAACTTTGATATAGAAGAATTTAATATGTTTATTCTAATATCCGTGGAAAGTGTTATTTTCGTTCGTTCAAGCATACGAACGCGTTTTTTTGAGAGACGAGGTAGTGGAGTCGAGACATAAATTTGGTCGACTTTTAATTTAGCAAATAACTCTACTAACCCATCCATTTATGAACGTGATCTGTCACTATTGTGTCTAGTTTGAAGGACATTAAGAATCTAGGAGTGTTCCTTGATCTGATAGGAGGGTGAGGGGAGGATGAAAAGCTTTGAATCCACTAGTTATCAATGATCGCGAAATAAGTGTCCCACGAATTTTGACTCGTACTCGGAGTGTATGGGGGGAGGGAGTGAGGGAAGGGAGGAAGATAGAAGTGAGAGATAGAAAGAAAGAAGATAAATTTCACGAGAAACGAAAAGATTGAATTGCTTACGGACATAACCCGGGGATTGTATGATAGGAATTCCCATCCTATCTCTTCCGAATAACGGGCATTACAGCTGCCTGTCCGTTCAACCAAGCCGCCACTTCCCCCATCCATACCACTACCTGCAAATCCGCAGACAGAGAACATCAGTGATGATAGCAGCGAGAGTGAGGACAGTGATTCTGATAGTGGCTCATACAGTGAATCATGTACTGATAGTGAAGTGGCAGATTAGTATGTACATTTAGTATGCAGTTAAAAATGAAGTAGTGTCATGCTAAAATAAGTGGAAAACAACACCTCACATATCCATCTAGCTTATCTTGTGCCGAAGATATTACATTTCATGTTTTTCAGGATGGCAGACAGTGGCCATCCTGGATTTAGAGGTCAAAGTTATCCCTAAACTGTACGATAACCATTCCAGTGGCTTTGTAATGTCAGAATTAGTAAAAAATGACACCTCACACACATTCGTCTTTCTAACTCATCTGAAGCCAGAGATATAACATTTTATGTTTTTCAAGACGTCGACGGCGGCCATTTTCAATATTGGGCTCTAGAAAAGTTAGCCGTCATTTCCCAGAGGGGCATAGGAGCTAATTTTCTTTAAAATGGTCCAGGTTATCAAATCCATCGAGAAAAAATGGTAGGAAGGAAATGGTCACGGACTCCAAGAAAATGACTACTACATTATATAGCAAAGACATTCAACAACAAGATACCTCACTCGCGGTCCCTCCAATGCAACTTCTGTTATCCGCCGACGGTGGCGCCACCGTGCGGCAGGTGTTGTACCAGCCTGCTGGCCCCATTCACTTGCTGCATATGACCAAAAAATATTCACTTCAACTCTTCGCCATTTAAAACTTTGCGAGTCAACATTTACCATGAATCATATCAATAGAAGCGCAATTTTATTAGCTTTCCATTGATATATTTCATTTTCTGATAAATGAATTACAACCATGCATACATTACCGTTAACTAAATAAATAACATCATCAATCGGGTAATTTCCCCGATTGATGATGTTATTTATTCACTTATATATTTCGTTTTCTGATAAATGAATTAGCACCATGCATAAATTAGCGTTAACTAAATAAATAACATCAATCGGGATGTTTTCGTTGGGGATCATCGGGAAAATTTCCTGATATATGATTTTATTTATTTAGTTAACGCTAATTTATGCATGGTTCTAATTCATTTATCAGAAAACGAAAAATATCAATGGAAAGCTAATAAAATTGCGCTTCTATTGATATGTTTCATGGTAAATGTTGACTCGCAAAGTTTTAAATGGCGAAGAGTTGAAGTGAATAATAAGTTCATGCATATTTCTTCAGTCTCGTAATGGCATTGCTTTAGCGTGTTTTACTGTTTTTTATTTGATAATATTATAGAACAAACATTTACGAAGATAACATTATATCATATATACTGATAAACCATAGTCTATATGCTTTTCATTGCTAGTCATATGCAGCAAGTGAATGGACTAGCAGACTGGTTAACTCCTGCCGCACGGCGGAGGTCGACTTCACGCGCACCACAGGGCATCCCGGAGTGAGGTATCTTGTTGTTGAATGTCTTTGCCTATAGTACGTAGACACGGACAGCAAAAACGTGTAGTGTGAACCCCGCCTAAGCTCAGACCTCCTTCCTACCGGTAGGAAATAATGTATTGAGGCTAGAAATCGAGCTAATGAGGTGTTAGGATTCATTACTAAGGGGGACATCCAAAGACGCGTGTTAGACGTCTTTGGATGTCCCCCTTAGTAATGAATCCTAACACCGTATTAGCTTGATTTCTAGCCTCAATACATTATTTCCTACCGGTAGGACGGAGGTCTGAGCTTAGGCGGGGTTCACACTACACGTTTTTGCTGTCCGTGTCTACGTGGGCGTGGCGATCAGTGACGTCACAGTGACGTCACCCCGTCACTCCCGCAGTCCCGGACAAAGAATTGGGAGCTCCGAATAATGTGAGCTTGGGACGCGCGTCTCTCAAGGTCAGTGACGTACGTCATCACTGCTCCAGCAGGTGGTCGCGAGGAGCCTGGTTCACACTACACAGGCAGGGAATGACGTCACTGTGACGTACTGTGAGTCACTGATGACAAGACGTACGTAGACTATGGACAGCAAAAACGTGAAGTGTGAAACAAGCTCAGACCTCGATCCGTCCTACCGGTAGGAAACAATGTATTGAGGCTAGAAATCGAGCTAATAGGATGTTAGGATTCATTACTAGGGGGGATATCCAAAGACGTCTAACACGTGCTATAGGTAAAACAAGTGTAACGCGAGAAAATGGGTTAAGCCTGTGACTCACGATTGACGAAAAGTTTACACTGAGTGGTGAGAGTAAAGAAATATATATATATAGCCAGTTATTAAATAATATAATTTCTTCACCCTCAGTCCCAATTCATTTTTGGATATAGGTGTCCGGCCAATATATGTTTCGTAGTTATGTTGACGTCACGGCCAAGTAGGCGAGGGGAGGAGCAGAAGCTCTCTCTTTCCTCTCGACCGTGCTAGGGAATGGTCGTGTGGAGGGATGAGCGTTTCCCTGCAAGCTCTAGAAGGTCTTGTTCCTGGTAGCGGAGCGGAGTGTGGACAACGCTTGTGCACACGTGGTCCTGTGGGTGTTGGGACAGCTGAGTGACAGCAGTACGTGTACCACTGACACCACGTACTATATAGAGCTAAGGCCCTGTATAGCTCCGTAGATAGGTATAAGATAGATACTTTGTCCTATCTAGACACTTTGCAAGTACCAACTACTAGGTTTTGGGACTTACAAGCGCCACCACCCAGGACGATTGGTGACTCGACCGCTGACCGAATGGCGCAGTGTATCATAGCAACACCAGTCCGTGATTCTACCAACCGCACCACCCTGGCGGGTCGTAGATAGGTATAGTACCTAGTAACTGAGTATAGGATTTTTTGGGTCTGTGTTAAGCCCGGATGAGAAATTAGTCGTTTCGGGTATTTTTTATTATTTCGTGCTTGCGTTGAAACCATAGGGGCTGTGATGTGACTACTGATCGTGATGATTATAAAGAAACCCTGTTAACGAGTCGTTCATTAAGTCCCAGTTATCCTCATATATTCTCTGAATCTTTAGATTTTTTTTTCCCACTTATTGTGGGTGGTGGCAGCGTAATCGCTAGGTTTGTGGAGCCCTTCAATTTAACAGCTAGCCAAAAGGGGGGGCACTACACAAGTATTGGTGCATAGGGGTCCGATGAATAGTACTGCAAAGATTCAGTCAAGTGCTGATGATATGGGAGGGTTGGTATGCCATGAATTGGGTGATGATAGAATGGAATGGTAGATATTGAATTGGGTGTTCTAGAATTCGAGCCGACCAACGATTGTTTACTTCACAACGCTTGTTTCATAACTCCAATAACGGATGATGCCACATCCCAGCAAACACACTACGTAAACCTTACGTTTTGAGAAGGTAGCTAGCGTTTTGGTAACGTAAGGAAAATTCGTTATATATACGTTAAATCATGCGTTCACTCTTGAATGGTATATGTTGTATTTCATTTTCTGCGGGGGATTTCGCTTGCAAGCGAAAAAAAATGTATTGCTCAAATTTCGCTTGCTGTTCAATCATCCAGGGAAGATGATTGCCCTACCCGCAAGAATTTGTTGTTGTTGTTGTTGCGGCAGCAAGCGAAATGTTTGTTTGGGCACTATAAAATATATATGGGCACTATAAAAGTGACCGCTTGCAATCGAAATGTTTTTGCTTGGAAGCGAAATCCCCCGCAGAAAACGCCTAAGGAGGGATGGTGTCACAGAATCTTTCTGGCAGACAGCGTGGAACTCACCGTCAAAGGTGAACCTGGTCTGAAACATTTCTCTACGTACTACCTGTGCTGCTCTTACTAGGTGCATGGCATCACTGTCATGATCACAGGCCTTCTTTAGGGCGGGACCTATATCTTTCTCAAACAAGAGAAGTGTGTCTCGGCCCTGCGAATGGCCTCTCAGATCAGGAAACACAGAAAGAAGTCTGTCCTTCAGTCTGGTTGTGTGTATTCTGTTGGTTACCGTGGCACCCAGCTACTCCAGTCTCGTCTTGTAGAGGTTAGCCACGTCTGAGAGTTTAAATACAAGGGCATTGTCCTCATCTGCATGCATTTCCTCCATGAATACCACCAGCTCAGCAAAGGCTATGCCATGCAGACGATCCGCATCCGCGTCCTTGAGTGCGGCTGGTCTGATTTTGTTGTATAATGCACGGAGACAGTTGCGATGGTATTTTGCCTCGATGGCAATCATGTCTCCTGCAGACAGCTTGGCCAGCAGTTCAGTGTCTCCCAATTCAGTGGCATATCTCCGAACGTTCTTGTCAATTTCCTTTGTAGCTGCTTCGTGCAAGTCTGCAGTGCCAGCTGGCTTATTGCAGAAGAAACAGATAGGCTCGGTTGACTGTGGAAGCCTGTGGGCAGCTGCTGATCGTGTGTGTTCGGTTGGAGTACCGGTACTAGATTGCTGTCCTGAAGCTGATTCTGCTCTGCCCTGCTGGTCAAATATTTTTTTGTTAAACTTTAAACGACATTTCTTGTGCCACTGAGCACTGTGTGTCCTCAAGGTAGCTTCTACGCCATCGCCATCATCCAGTCTGTTCACGTTGAGTTCCATTGGCATGTGCCGAAGTCCTTGAACTGGAGGAGGTCTTCTGTCAATGATGCATAGCCACTACGACTCGGTTTCATGGTTGATCTTAGTGGGCACTGCAAAGGTTCATCTGTCTCTGCTTGGCAAAGAATACAAAGCTCCCAGTTAGTTCTTGGGGGTGGTCTTGATTCCTTGGACGTAGAGGGCTGGGCTGGGTCTATGAGGATATGACGCTTTGCCATAGTGACGATCAGGTTTGGGATGCTTGTATCTTGGCTTCGATCATCAGACAGGGAATCCTGCAACACACAAGTACAACAATTGTGTTAGTACCAGCCACCACAGTTTACATTCATTGGCATCAATATTTGATATGTTGAGGTAATTGACCTCTCACTGTCCTCAGAGGTCAAAGCTAGACACCTGTAAATAATTACCAACGCTGTGTGGAATATGTAGACACTTTTATTGGAACACAAATGCATGGTTTGTACATCATAAACATGTTTACCATTAACCATTGACGCCAAACATCAATATTTTGATACTAACACTGGTAGAAATTTCATGCTTTAGTCATAATTTGCACAATTCTTATGATATGAGAGATTATCAGCTGTACTATTAGGACAAACAAGACTTAAGCTTGTTTAGGATAAGGTCGTAATTAATCTTCCTAATCCTTCGTTAACTCCTGCTGAAAAAGATTTACCTTCACTTGGACTACCTTTTGCCTTACCAAAATTTAATATTAACTATGTCAAACATTACTTTACATTTGAGAAACTTATTAATACACTTAAATATAAAGCTAAAAAAACATTTATTATGGACTGGGATAACTTAGTTCAAGGCATTTCTACTATTGCTCATTCATCATATCGCGAATTTAATGAATTCAAACATTCGTTCCCAAAACTCCCACAAATTCAGTTTGATGCCCTAAATGACCTTAAATCTGATGATACTATCTTAATCACTAGACCCGATAAAGGACGCGGTACAGTAATTTTAGATAAAACTGAGTATATTAACAAAGCTGAATCCATCCTTGGTGATAAAACTAAATTTAAAGTCCTCGCTGATAATACATTTTCTTTCATCACTAAAATGGAGGACAGACTTATCCGTCACCTTAGAGCATTACTTAAATTAAAAGTTATTACTAAAGACGTTTTCAATTATATATTTCCGAGTGGTTCCTCCCCTGGTGTCCTCTATGGATTACCAAAAACTCATAAAATAGGTAACCCCTTACGTCCTATCCTTAGTACTATTGGCACCTTTAACTATAACCTAGCTAAATACTTTGTCCCGATAATTGACCCGCTAACTACCAATGAATACACAATTAAGAACTCTTTTGATTTTGCACATGAATTAAAAACAATTAACATAAACAATGCGGTAATGGCTAGTTTTGACATCCAATCACTATTTACAAATATTCCATTAGATGAGACTATTGAGATAATCACTAATCATTTATTTCATAATGTTACCACTTTTCTTAACTACACAAAAAAACAATTCTCTGATTTATTAACTCTACCTATAAAAGACTCTCCATTCATATTTAATAAAAAACTTTATGTCCAAACTGATGGGGTTTCCATGGGGTTTTGCTTAGGTCCTTCATTTGCCAATGCCTTTCTATGTCATCATGAACAAATCTGGCTGTCAGACTGTCCTATTTCTTTTAAACCTTTTTATTATAAACGTTACGTTGATGACACTTTTTTACTTTTTAAGAATACCGAACATATTCCCTTATTTCTGAATTACCTTAACTCTAAACACCCAAATATTAAGTTCACATATGAAGTTGAAAACCAATTATCACTACCATTTCTAGATATCTTAGTTACCCGTAAAGACAATTATTTTACTACCTCAGTCTACAGAAAGCCTACCTGCACAGGACTAGGAACCCAGTACCATATCATTCATCCCTAACCCTTTTAAAATCAATACTATTAAGACCTTACTACACAGATGCTATAGTTTCTCTTCCAATGGGTTTGCCTTCGATAATGAAATTAAATTCCTTACTAGTTTTTCCAAAATAATGGCTATCCCCTCAAATTGATAGAAAAAACTATTTCTAGTTTCTTAGATGAAAAGTTCAACCCTAAGTCGAATCAACCCGAACCTACATTAGACACACATTATATTAAACTTCCATTTCATGGCCATCTCAGTTATATCATTCGTAAAAAACTCAATGATCTACTCAAGTTACACCTTCCTAACTCAAAATTTAAATTTATTTTTACTAATCTATTTACTTTAAGAACACATTTCAAATATAAAGATCCTATACCTAAAACTCTTATCGCTAATATAATTTATGAATTTGAATGTTCGAGCTGTAACGCTCGATACATCGGCGAGACTTCAAACAATTTAACCCTTAGGTTCGCAGAACATAAAGGTATCTCCGCCCGTACTGGCCGACCTATTTCTACCCCTTCACAATCTGCTATTCGCTCACACTCCCATGATCTTGATCACCCATTCTCTATGAATGACTTTAGAATCCTATCAAAGGCAAACTTCTCTAGTGACACTAAATTATTAGAATCCATACACATCAAACACTTGTCCCCTGATCTTAATAATCAAGTCACTTCATACCAATTACATATACTCAAATGATTATCATATTGTTTCGATCGTCCGACTCTCGTTTCGATCGCTCCATACGAACCGAAATGCTACCTGTAAAATTATTGTTCATTCAGTCCTCTGCCAACCTAGACAGCATACACACCAAGGTTTGTTAAGTATACATTGTGTTTTTAGTTTTTAGATAATATAGGATTATTTTATAGCTTTAAATTTTTAGATGTTTGCTTTTAGCAGTTTTTTTTAGTATATTAACTTATAAACTATTTTAGCCTAAACTTCGCCAAGTGCCATTGGCGAAACGTTGCACGCACATAAAGAACCCCAAGAATGACGAGTGTCTTTGCCACCCTGAAAAATCAAAATGTATCAACCTAAGAATCACGGGAGCTACAATCTCACCATGCCTAGGTTAGCAGTGATAACCTGGGTATTATTATTTATCCTCAAAATTAGATTCCCCACTAATGTCCCCTTTATTGATGTCCTAAAACGTAGGTATGGTAATGCTTCTCTATCACAATATCATAAACTAGAGAAGACTGATTTCAAAGTAAAAAAGACTAGACTAGATATAGCATTTTTGCAAACCTGTAAAACATATGGAGTAATCCCTAACTTCATTCAATTTAAATTATATAAACCCATGCTAAACAATACATCTACATATAAGTCATTTCAATTTAAATTACTAAACTTAGAATTAAAAGAGAAAAACAGGCTACTTAAAAATCATACAGAGGACTTTAATCAAACTAAATCTGATCTGAAAAACACCCTTGTCATGGCCTGATTTTAATTGTCTTTTTAATAGACTAGTATGTAGTAATGACTCTAAATTCAAAACAGCTAAAGCTTGTCATAGGAAAAAACTGTTTCCAAGGCATTTCTCTGGAACACTCTGTCAATAAGGATAAAGTCGTAATTAATCTTTCTAATCGTTCGTTAACTCCTGCTGAAAAAGATTTACTTTCACTTGGACTACCTTTTGCCTAACCAAAATTTGATATTAACTATGTCAAACATTACTTTACATTTGAGAAACTTATTAATACACTTAAATATAAAGCTAAAAAAACATTTATTATGGACTGGGATAGCTTAGTTCAAGGCATTTCTACTATTGCTCATTCATCATATCGCGAATTTAATGAATCCAAACATTCGTTCCCAAAACTCCCACAAATTCAGTTTGATGCCCTAAATGACCTTAAATCTGATGATACTATCTTAATCACTAGACCCGATAAAGGACGCGGTACAGTAATTTTAGATAAAACTGAGTATATTAACAAAGCTGAATCCATCCGTGGTGATAAAACTAAATTTAAAGTCCTCGCTGATAATACATTTTCTTTCATCACTAAAATGGAGGACAGACTTATCCGTCACCTTAGAGCATTACTTAAATTAAAAGTTATTACTAAAGACGTTTTCAATTATATATTTCAGAGTGGTTCCTCCCCTGGTGTCCTCTATGGATTACCAAAAACTCATAAAATAGGTAACCCCTTACGTCCTATCCTTAGTACTATTGGCACCTTTAACTATAACCTAGCTAAATACTTTGTCCCGATAATTGACCCGCTAACTACCAATGAATGCACAATTAAGAACTCTTTTGATTTTGCACATGAATTAAAAACAATTAACATAAACAATGCGGTATTGGCTAGTTTTGACATCCAATCACTATTTACAAATATTCCATTAGATGAGACTATTGAGATAATCACTAATCATTTATTTCATAATGTTACCACTTTTCTTAACTACACAAAGATAGTGGCAGAACAGGTGCCGCGTTCGTCACCACGGGTGGGGCAGAGCTGTCTTGGCGGACGTCTAACAACTGCTCCACACTCCAGACTGAGCTGGTGGCCATCCAGCATCCCCCTCGAACATGCCCTGCACCGCCGGGAGGCAACTGTGGTAATACACACCGACTCCTGGACGGGGCTGCAGGCCCTCCAACAGCCGCATCCTAAGGAAAACGTGAGGCTCAACACCACCATCCTGGGCAGCCTACAGAGCCTTGTCGTGCAGGGAAGGCGTGTCAGGCTCAACTGGATCTCCAGCCACGTAGGGGTCCGAGGTAACGAGGCGGCGGACGCGGCCGCCAAGCGAGCCGCCAGCGGCCCCAGCGTCACCATGCACGTGCCTCCCAGCCTACAGCAGCTCAACCCAGCAAACATTTTCATGACGGGCCAGCATCAAATTAGTAACGGCAAATCACAAACGGCATATTGGCATTGAGTCGGCAAACCGTAATGAAGTTATCGGCCCTGCTGGTGTTGTGCCGGAAGGAGGTAAGGTGGTGTCTCCCGCGGGAGATGACGTCTACCGTGGCACTGTTGGCGCCGGAACGAGGCGGCCACATTGGTGTAGTGCCTGTGGGTGGCACTGTGGTGTGTCGCGGTGGGTCTAGCGGGCTGCCGGCGAGGCAGTCGCTGACGGAGGGAATCTACGTGGCCAGTGGAGTGGGGAGACGACTCCTGGCACGTAGGGAGGCACAAGGGACTTCCTGGGAGAGGAATTGACTCTGTGGGTTGTGGGGCCGGAAGGAGGCAGCCGCAGTGGATAGTCGCAAGGCTGTGCTTGCGAGGAGGTAAGGTTGTGTGATAGGATTGCGGCGCCTGGCTTGTGGCGGCCGCTGTGGGTGGTGGCGCCTGGACGAGGCGGCCACTGTGGTGTGCCTGTGAGAGGTACTGGGGTGGTGACTGTTGTAGCGTCTCTCCTTGCGACGGCCTATAAAGAGGTCGGAGGTAGATGACGTACATGTACTTTGTAGTGAGTGACCTTGAAGCTTGTACTGTGTGTTACTTCAATATAACACCGTGAAAGGACCCCTTGTGTTTGTCTAAATCCTTCCCCCCTGAGTGTGTGAACAGCCAGAGAAGGAGAACCCAGCCTGGTAAGTCCTCAATTCCTAGCACGAGCCCCGGTAACTTGCTACGCGTCCCCCCTCTGTCCTAAAGTAATCGTCCAGACCCATTTTTTTTGCTTAATTATGTTGAATGTACATAATTTCAAATTCAAAGCACCTAATCC
>JACEEZ010026179.1:0-10969 GCA_016584305.1 Chionoecetes opilio | reverse complement strand
AAGAATTTTGTCCAGGAAGACTGTAGAGTGGGTGCCTACTCGCCCATCCATCCCTTTTCACCGAGTTTGAGTCTACAGCTGGCCTCCCAGGCAAGAAACGTGGTATAGTTGATGCAACATTAACAAGTGTTATCAGTTCACCCTTTAAAGCAACTTTGGGGAATACGACGCCTTCATTGCTCATAACAAATGCATCAAAACAAGTCCCCCTTCCTCCAAGTACTGATGAAACCAGACGCCTATGGTGTTATTCTGCAGTTTATGGAGGCCTCAAAGCAAGACTCCCAGCTGACGTAAGTTTCAGAGTGTGATGAGGACTTTGAACTGCAGTTTGGACTTCATTTGGGCGCATTTACCACTGATCTGCAGTTGAAGAGGATGTATCCATTCACTAGGACACCACCCAGGCTGTGTGGAACGGATCCACTTTATGGACTAAGTATTCCATACTACAAGAAAGAAGAACACATATAAGTTTTTCTGTGAGACAGCTGCTCTGTCTACTTTCCTGCCAGCGAGGCAAATCCAGAGACCTCCATCAGCCTACAACACAGTCCTGGTCTTGCCGAATCACTCTGAGGTCTCCATCAGCTGTTTAGCGTACATGGAAGTCGACCTGGTTAGTTCACGACGTGCGGGTTTTACCCTCCATACCAATGGTCTGTGTTCGGACAGACAGTGGCGCGACTAACAACGATGATAGCAGGGTGGCAATAACAATTCTGAAATAAACTTCTGTGAAAGAGGTCTGAGCGAGCTGCAAATGCATAATGAAAACTCATGAGTGCTGTACAGGAGTGCTCGTTGTTACCCGGTGCAGCATCACTTGTAGGCTCAAGAAAAATTAAGAAAACATCAGAAAGCAAGATGTACTCATTATTCAATCAACTGTTCTACGTGCACTGGGAGGCCTACAGCGAAGTAGCTGTCCCCGAAACAGCTTCTTAATAGGATTGCAGGTTTTTCTGTATTCATTTTCAGCAAGGTACAAAAAAAAAATTGTGATTTGTACTCATATGTTTTCCTTCTTATTAATATTATTATATATAATTATGCTTTCTTAATTTTTTATTATGTCAAATATTTTTATATACCTCGCTTATTAATGATAATGAATATTTTGTTATGTCTCCAAAACAATGCAATCTATTATTATTATATATATCTTATATGTGAATAAATACAAAAAACGAATTAATACATTATATATATCTCCTTATTCGGTAGGTTTTAACACCGTTATAAGGGCAGTATACTTCTTGCAAGGGGAGGGGGAAGAATTGAATTTGTGAGAGACATAATTTATGCTTAGCTTTTCACCACAGAAAACCAAACAGTCTCCCAAGAATGCAGGTCTACTTTGAAGGACAAATAATAGTTGTGGCTACATATGTATGGATTCTCTTTTGTGTTTATTTATGATAGTGCGAAATAAATGCTTGGGGTCCTCGATAATTAAATCGAACTGGTTTCCTAGAAGGGATCTCGGTATATATATATATATATTTTTATATATATAGTATCATATATAATATATATATATATAGTATATGTATATATATAAATGTACTTTTATATATATAACTTTATATATATATATAAAAGTATCTATATTGTATATATATATATATTTATATATAGTCAATTATATATAATTTATATACTGTATATATATTATATATTTATATTATATAATTTTATATATATATATATACTATATATATATATCCTATACTACATATCTATATAGTATTATATACTATATATATACTATATATATATATATAATATAATCTATCTATATATATATATATACTTATACTATATACTATATATATATAATATTAATTATCATATATATCCTGATACTATATATTATTTACTGGGGACTGGCATATAGCGGGCAAATTCTTGTAACTCACCTTCTCTTTTTTAAGTCATTGGCCCGGTCCCTTAAACTGGATGTCAATGAAATTGAGTAACAAACATGCAATGACATGCGTGCATGTGTGGTGTGTGTGGTGAAGAGAACAGAGGCAGCGAAGGAGAGAGAAGAGAGAGGAAGAGAGAGAGAGCGATGAGAGAGTGAGAGACAGAGAGAGAAGAGAGAGAAGAGAGAGAGAGAGGAGAGAGAGAATGAGAGAGAGATGAGAGAGAGAGAGAGAGACTCTATATATCTCATAATACTTCCTTCCTCCAGGTCCTCCTCCACCTCCTGAATTGAAAATGGATTTTATTTAGGCGCTCTCACCTGTATGTATATATTATTATATATATATAATCATTGACGACACCATTCAATTACAAATTCTGTGTGGGTCACTGGCATCTAAGAGACTTTGCAAGCGTCCTCGAGCGAATATACATTGGTTGCTTCGCAAATAGTGCGTGTAGGGACTGAAGGTGGATGTGGTAATGACCTACATGTGTCGAAAGGATTACCACGGTAAGACTATACCGGCCTCTTGTGTTTTCCTTATGTGTGTTACTAATGTTTTTTAGTTGTTGGGGTGGTCCCGCCACGCTCTCCCCGATAACACTCCTCCGCTCCGCGGAACGCAGTATAAAGTAGTGCCAAAATTTTTCTCATCGATATCAACTTTTACCTAAATAAAATCCCAACATCTCACCTAATTACTTAACGCTATAGAAAGGCTAGTCCTCACAGAGACACATTACGGATGCGCAGCGCAGGTGATTGTTTTGGTCCGGCAAGTCTAGCAATTATCTAGACAACTTAATTAAAGATGCTTCCAGTAAACGCTCGAGCTGTTCATGCCTCCGTCTCTTGCTGTTACTATCCAAAGGCTTATTACTCTCTATTTACAAGCATTTTTCTTAACTATCTCGAAGGAATTCTAATTATTATTACAAGGATCTTTCTTTGTTGAGAGAACGAGTATATAGTAATCATTATCTGGCTAGGTAGCTCTCTAGTAAAAGTATTATGGGTGTGTGGTAATGAGTGGGTATTAATGAGTGGTTATGTATTTGCCTCCTTATTTTATCACTAAATTGTCCTATTTCCTGCGGATTCTGTCTCTTTAATTTATGTTAGATAGTTGGCAACACACTGAGTTGGCCAACATTCACATTACAAATTCTGGTGGTCACACTGGCCATCTCACCAACATTATGACAGAGGCCAGCAAATCGGAAAAGAAATATATTATTGTCCTCGAAAGAGTACTGTGAGGGTGAAGGTGGATGTATGTAATGTACATGTGTTGAAGGAACTACCATACCACGTGTACGTAAGACACCGGCCTCTTGTAGTTTCCTTATGTTCTTGACTCAACTGGTTGTGGGGCACCGGGCGAGTAGGTGCTCACGCCCCTCCACCGTTACCCGGGCCTCATCAACCGCCGCTCCACAAACTTTGAAGTAGTGCCAATTTATTCCTTGTTGAATATCACTTACTAATAATACCCCACACATCATCTAACCCAACCCTTACAGCCGACAATCACATATTCAATCTACTTGGGAGGAAAAGTGGGGCGGTTATAGGAAGATATATTAATTGTTCCGCCATAAATTCCTCCACACGCCCACCATGGCGTTGTCTTCTTCTTCCTTGGGACCTCTACCGCTGAGTATCGCTTACAAACTAGCGCATCACTGGATTGAGTGTGTACCACAGAAAGCCAGATAATGATAATATAACTCTCTCTCATACAAGAAAGATCTTGTATATACTAATTACAATTCCATCAATAGTAAGAACAAATCCTTGTAAAATAACAAAATAAGGCCTTTAGATAGTAAAAAAAAAACGGCAGGAGGAGAGACTCGACGCTACTGATGCACGTCAACTGTAAGAAATGGCCATTTGAAGCACTTAAACTTGCCCGAGCATGGGCCTTTCGTGATCTGGTTTGGTGGACAGACGCATCTTCATATGAAGGACTAGTTCCATAAACCCTTTACTCTTTCTTTTGCATCTATTTCCAAATGGAAACTGTCGCCGCGAATTTCACTCGTCGGCGAGCGCTTCCACTCGTGCTGGCGAAGCAGTTCTCGTTTGCCTGCTTCGGCGACAGTTCCTATCGGCGACAGTTCCAATAAATCCTGATTAGAGGCTTCATGCCACCAACCTGTGTCCCTTCTCTCCGATCGCACTCGCAATCGAAGGTAAGTTATGGGCTGGGCAATGTTGGGCAGTGGCGTCCACCAGGATAAAAAAATTTTTGGGGTGGGGCTTTCAGCCCCGGGGTGTGTGTGATCGGCTATCCAGCTGGGGGTCGGGGGGTAATTTTGAAAAAATTACCAGTTCCAGGGTAATTTGAGGTCCAAAAAAGAGAAGAAAGTGGAATTAAGCTTTAATTACATGACACATAATTATAGAAGTTATAACCATGCACATCATACCATATTAACTAAATTGTGTATCAATTTGGAAGAAATTTTTTATTCTGTTTTATCAAAATAATAAATTGCCATTTCTCTCACCCCTCTCTCTCCACAAACAAACACAAAGGAATTGCACAATGTAATGTTTTTGTTTGTTTCTACAGTAAGGTTTTATCCCATTGATAATGAAAAAATATATAAATATAGCTTAGAATATATACAAGGTATTTTCCTTATTGCAACTAAAAACAGGTACATGGGATACTGTAGTTTAACAGACATAAAGTAACATGAATATACTATCATGATAAAGATCAACGTAGAAGCCGTTTAACCTGCCTCCCACTGCCGTTACCCTGGCACCCACATGCTTAAACCTGCATACCACTGTGTTACCTGCCTCCCACTGCCTTACCCTGGCTCCCACTGCCTTACCTGGCTCCCACTAACTAGCCTACCTCCTCCCATTCCCTGTTTAACCTACCTCCCGTCCTCGTGTTACCACCCTGCCCACCCCCACTGCCTTATGCCTGGCTCCCACTGCATTAACCTCCTCACCGTCCTGTGTTAACCTGCCTCCCGCCTGTGTTACCCTGCCACCACACTGCCTTAACCCTGCCTCCCACTGTGTTAGACCTGCCTCCCGTCCCTGTGTTACCCACCTCCCGACGTGCCTTACCCTGGCTCCCACTGCTTTAACCTGCCTACACACTGCTAGTTAACATAGCTCCCGATATTTGGGGGGCTGAAGTCCCTTTGACCTTGGGGGTGCTAGTCCCCCTTAAGCCCCCCCGCGGTGACGCCACTGCATGTGGGTGTTCTTAGGACCACTCAAAGATCAAAAAGGTTTTGGGTTTTCTTTGGGGACATTCGAACTCGGGTCCCCGAGAACGCCATCGGAGACGCCTAACACGCTAGATCCGCATCCTCCACCACCGTGTGCCTCCCATAAAGGGATGTGATAGTATGATTTAGCTATTGTTTAATCTCTCTTTTGCAAACTACAAAGTTTTTTGTTTTATATTGTTTTATGCTTTAAAATGATAAAAGTCAAAAAGTAAGAGAAAGAGAAGAGCAGAGAATATATGTCAGGCAGATTTTAAAACAGCCACATAAGCAAAGTATGTACCCGCTTATACCGTGCGGTTTTCCCTCGGACCGTAGCTTCTCACTCGCGTTAACTCTCGTTCCACGTGGTGGACACATGCCATACCTACAGAAGCCTTACGCTACCCTCCTTACTACCCTATCCTACCTTACCCTCCCCTTTATAGACAAGCAAGAAGACCATTCCTTCAATCAGCTGCCCCTTTCTCTACCTTCTTCGGTATAACGGATTATCCCATATATTCGGATCACCCTATCCCCCAAAGTTGGTCCGTTATAGCGAGGGTTTACTGTTTATTGCATGGAAACCGAGACCCTAGTATACAATTAAGCTGAAAAAAAGTAAATACTAGAATACAGACACACACTATATGTCACTGGTTGAGATTCCTCCCAGCCAGAAAAACAATGAAGTTGCTTCCATACAAAGTGTAGGAGTGGTAAAGTAACATTTTGTAGGCAGCCTTTGTGGAGACGAAGAATTCCCAGAAATTGATGGCAGAAAGGCACAACAATGTTTAACATAGGCAATAAAATGTTATAAAAAGGCTTATAAATCACTGTTACTATAGAAACCGACTCGCTTATTCCATGAACCTCACCTTTGTGGAGTCTGAGGAAGCACCAATATCACCTGCAACAACACACTACACAACTACAACACATAATGATGCCAATAATAATATGGGGTCATAATTATAGAAGTATTGTAATGAAGAAGAGAGTACAGTATTTGCATTGAATGATACTGTACGTGTGTGATGTATGCTTTTGAATGAATACATGTGTGTGTGGTGTGTGTGTTGTGTGTGTGGTGTAATGCTTTGAATGCAATACATGTGTGTGTGTGTGTGTGTGTGTGTGTAATGCTTGAATGATTACATGTGTGGGGGGGGGGGGTTGTGTGTGTATAATGGCTTTGAATGAATACACATGTGTGTATGTGTGTGTGTATAATAATGCTATTGAATGAATAAACATGTGTGTGTTGGTGTGTGTTTGTGTGTGGTAATGCTTTGAATGAATCCATTATGTGTGTGTTGTGTGTGTACTGTGTGTGTAATAATGCTTTGAATGAATACCTGTGTGTATAATAGTGACCTTTGAATGAATACATGTGTGTGTGTGTGTTGTAATGCTTGAATGAAATACATGGTGTGTGTGTGTGTGTGTGGTGTGTGTGTAAATGCTTTAAATAGCATTACATGTGTGTTGTGTGTGCTGTGTATGTGTGTCTCCTATAGTGCTATCTGTTGACAATTGAATACATGTTGTGTATAGCCCATTCAATCTTTGAATGAATAATTGTGTGTGTGTGTGTGTAATGCTTTGTGAATGAATACATGATGCTTGCGTGTGTGTGTAAATACTTCTGAATGAAATACATGTTTGCTGGTGTGTGTGCTGTGTGTAATGCTTTGAATGAATACATCGTGTGTGTTGTGTGTGTGTGTGTGGTTTAGTAATGCTTCTGAATGAATACATGTGTTTATAATACTTTGATGAATACATGTGTGTGTGGTGTGTGTGTAATAGCTTTCGAATGAATACATGTCTTGCGTGTGTGTGTGTAATACTTTGAATGAATACATGTGTGTGTGGTGTGTGTTGTGTGTATAATCCTTTGAATGGATACATGTGTGTGTGTGTGTGTGTGTATGCTTTGAATGAATACAGGTGTGTGTGGTGTGTGTGTGTAATAATACTTTGAATGAATACATGTGTGTGTGGTTGTGTGTGATGCTTTGGAATGAATACATGGTGTGGGGGTGGGGGGATGTGTGTGTGTGTGGTTAATGCTTTGAATGCATACATGTGTGTGTGTGCTGTGTGTATAATACTTTGAATGACTACATGTGTGTGTGTTGTGTGTGGGTAAATGCCTTGAATGAATACATGTGTGTGTGTGCAGGGGCCGGACGGCCATAGGGACCAACGTGGAACCATTAGTCCCATGTGTGCCGCTTGTGTCGTGTGGCCGGGTCTGGGGGAGAAAAGGGAATTTTTTTTTTTGTATATTAAAAGTAAAATGAATAAATAAATTAGGAGTGAAATGAAATATCTGAAGAATTAAGGTCAAACTAAAAATAAATCAGAGAGAGTAGGAGGAGAGAGAGAGAGAGAGAGAGAGAGAGAGAGAGAAGAGAGAGAGAGAGAGAGAGAGAGCGAGAGAGAGAGGTCACTCATCTTGAGAAAGAATGAGGTGACAACTGACGATGCAGATCGTGAGGATCAACAGCTCTCGAGTATTGTACGCGAACCGTCACACGAGTCAACTTAGATTCCAACCTATGAGTCGTCCAAGTTGTTGTTTTTGCGGCGAGAGCTATCTTGCATTTTATACACGTTATACGCCGAGTTCTGCTCATCCAGGCAATGCACACACTGGCCGATAACCTGATTTTTTAAAATTGCATTATGGGCATTGATAAGGAAGGACTAAAGCCCGTTCACATCTTCACGAATCGCAGCAGACCAGTCACGACTTGCTGAGGGGCCCTCATGCTCACGTGGTCCGGCGCCGTGTGTCATGTATGTCCAGCATTAGGCCCAGACCGGGGGGTCGCTGTTCGGTCTGGAGTCGTGAAGCGGCGCGCAGGGGAATCCCGCCTGTGTGTTGCAATTCGCCGTCTAATACACTCGGAGCGGGTGTGTCCGCCTGCGTCCTCGAGCGCTAGATGGAATATTTTATACACGGAAAAAAGTCTGCTCCGTGCTAGGAGACTGATTCGACAAACGAAAGGGTCTAAAGCCCTGGCGCCGACCAGTCGGGGCCCAGTACTAGTGACCAAGATCGGATCGTGCTGCAAAAACTGGAGACACGTGTATATTCTAATCGTGGGAAAAGGATAGATCTTTCCCACGCTTTTTTCCCATCGACGGAAGAGAAAATGCGAGAGATGGAAAAGTGATAAATATATTATTAGAATATTTAATTGAAATATATTATTATATTATACGTCATCATTAATACACCACATACAAATACGGCAGTATCTTTAGATGCAGTACTCTTTATCGCTATACTGCTTCCCCGCAGTATCTTTAGTGCATCGGCGATTGTTATCCACCAGTCCTAGCTATTGTGATCAGTTAATAACATTTGAGGCACATTAAGTATTTGTGGCTAGTCAAGGTGGGCAAGTGTGTGGACAACAGTGTGACGACATCGGTGGTGTGCTTCACACTACACAAGCGAAGGTGAAAAGTGGTGTGGGCGTGGGCCAGAGCGCTGCCCACATCTACAAACCACCCGGCGTCGGTCCGCAGCAACGCTGGGAACAGTTGTTCGCATGAACGGCAACGTGGTTGCCGTCGTGCCTGCGGACTAGTCCCGTCGTATGGTGCAACGCCAATATTGGCGGTAAAATTAGTTTTAGTCCGCGACTATCGCCGACAATCACGGACTAAGCTCGCCGACTAGTCTCGCCATTATCTATGGCAACCGCCGAGCCACCTAATGCCAATGTTTGAGAAGACTTTCATTCGGTTATTTCTTCCAAATTGGTGCTGCAGTCCGGTGGCACCGAACTGGATGACTCCGCAATGCGTCTCGCTGACTGTGGTTCGCTGTGTGACGCGAGTCTATGGAGAATAATGAACGGGCCTTTATATTACTGTCGTCATTTTACATAATAAACAATTCCTTGTGGCAACAGTGGTAGAACTGCCGTCTATGCCACTCTGTTGTTCAGCACCGCAGTGGATCATTTTGTTATTGGTTTTATTGCCCGTGGCCTCGAGTGTGTACTGTATTGCATTGATTTTTATTTATTACTATTTGTGGTCTATCAATATCTGATAGACTCCCTAAGATAGAATGAGGAAATATGTCAATGAATTGAGTATCAAAGCCGAGTTTCTCTCAACAATTTAATTGTGTGTGTCTATCGCTGAGCACTGACACAGTACTTTAGCAAATACTTGAATGTATATAGATATGCAAAGTGTAAAATAGAAATAATCTTGCCGGTTCTTATTTCTTATAACTTACTAAAATTGTGACTTGTCTACCGTAGTATAAGCACTAAACAGTCGCCAGGACCACGTTTTCTTATTTCCGATTTACAGACGTCTAGTGGCGTTAATACTTACATTTCTACATCCATAATTTTAGGAAAGTTAGAAAGGGATTTTTTTTTTTCCAATACCGCACCCTAACTGCGTTTTGGCTCTCATCCGGCAACCCCCCCCTTGCTCCCCCATCCCTCCTCCAGTGGGCTGGTCACAAACCAACAATCCTGGGGCCGAAATTAAGTCTCAGTCCGCCCCTGTGTGTGTTAATGCTTTAAATGAATACATGTGTGTGTGTGTGTGTGTGTGTGTGTAATGCTTTGTAAATGATACATGTGGGGTGTGTGTGTGTGTAATGGTTTTGTAAATCATACATGTGTGTGTGGTTGATTGTGTGTAATTGCTTTGATGAATTACATTGGGTGTGTGTGTGTGTGTAATGCTTTGAATGAATAACATGTGTTTGTGTGTGTGTTGTATAATTCTTTAATAAAGTGCATGTGTCTTGTGTGTGTTTGTGTGTGGAAAAGCGGAAAGCTGGAAAAGCTCGTACTGTAGATATATAACAAGAAGATAGGGAAGAACAGTTTCACAAATAGGGTGGTAAAGATTGGAATGGACTTAGTTTCTTAGGTAGTTAGTGCGGAGTCCTTAGGGATTTTTTAAAAGGAGGCAAGACAGTGTTATGGGGTGGGGATGAAAGGTGGATGTAGGTAGTGTTAAGTAACATGAAATACCACGTGTGGTCTCCCAGCCTCTTGTAGCTTCCTTTTTTTCTTATGTTCTTATGTGTGTGTTTTGTGTATGTGTAATGAAAAAGGGAAAAGGGAAAAGGAAAGGGTTACCCATACAAACAGCTTTTAACACGCATTTACCTTTCGGTGAACTTGGTGGTGGTTTTGGGTATGGTGATGTACACAACCCCGCACACACACACACACAACATCCAAATTTCTTGAGAACCCAGAACGTAATTTCCATTGTAATTTTGAAATACTATTAGACGATTTTTAGTGACTATAAGCAATATTTTAATAGATTGACCTGTTTAGCATCCTTGTCCACTAAAAATTTGGTATTTTTCAGTGACTTCTTTATTTTATTGCTGACAGACATTTTTTTTATAGCAGAGGAAAGATCTGGGCGTGAAGGAATTAATTACTATTTTATATATATCGCTATTTCCCCCCTCCTCCTATAGGCAGCTGTTATGTGCGTGCGTGTGTCCGTGAAGTTAGGTCCGCGGACGATATGTTTGTGGAGAGTGTGTGGGGGGTGGCGGCCGGCCGGTGGGTGTGGTGGCATTTTATTTTTTATTTATTTTTAATCTTTATTATTTTTTTCTATCATCCACTAAGGGTTTCATATTTCTCACTAGTTTCACTCTTTTCTATTTCACTCACTTTTTTCTCACTTTCCTAACTTTAATTTCTCACATTTTCACCTCATTTTCTTTCTTTTTTCACTCCTACTTTTTTTCTATCTAAAAATTTAA
>JACEEZ010026178.1:35000-38677 GCA_016584305.1 Chionoecetes opilio | reverse complement strand
AAGAGGGGGGGAGGAGAAAAGAAGGAAAAAGAGAAAGAGAGAGAGAGAGAGAGATAGAGAGAGATAGGAGCTAACTTTTCTGTTGTTTTGAGACAATTACGTAGTTTTTGAGGCGATCATATGTTGACATCCTGGCGCTCTCTCTCCCCCTCTCTCTCTCTCTCTCTCTCTCTCTCTCTCTCTCTCTCTCTCTCTCTCTCTCTCTCTCTCTCTCTCTCTCTCAAAATTCATTATTCAAAACAGCGGATACATAGAGAAAAATAAGAGAATGAGAGAGAGAGAGAGAGAGAGAGAGAGAGAGAGAGAGAGAGAGAGAGAGAGAGAGAGAGAGAGAGAGAGAGAGAGAGAGAGAGAGGAGAGAGAGAGAGGAGAGAGAGAGACAGAGACAGAGACAGAGACAGAGAAAGAGACAGAGAGAGAGAGAGAGAGACGAGAGAGAGAGAGTAAATAATTAAGTAGTGTCACATAAAAATGATGGAACAACAAATACTTTAAAAAATTTGAAAGAAGAAAAAGAAAGTGAGGAAATAATGGGAAAGAAAAAGATGCATTAGAAAATAATGAGCTAAATACATCACGGCACGAGTTGATTATTTTCAAGGCAGAAAAAAATTAAATGAAAACAAGAGATGGAAGTCAAAATCAAATAATTATAATCCTTCCTTTCTCTTTTCTTCCTTCTTAAACCTCCTTCTTTTTCCTCCTTATCACCTCTCCTCCTCTTCCTCCTCCTCTCCTTCCTTCCTTCTCTCTTTCCCTCCCTCTCTTCCTTTCTCCTTCCTTCTCTCCTTCCCTCCCTCTCTTCCTTTCTCCTTCCTTCTCTCCTTCCCTCCCTCTCTTCCTTTCTCCTTCCTTATCTCCTTCCCTCCCTCTCTTCCTTTATCCTTCCCTCTCTCTCTCTTTCCCTCCCTCTCTTCCTTTCTCCTTCCTTCCTTCTCCTTCTCTCTTTCTCTCCGTCTCTCCTTCTCTCCTCCTCTCCTTCCTTCTCTCCTTCTCTCCTCCTCTCCTTCTCTTTCCTTCTCTCCTCTCTCCTCTCTCTCCTCCTCTCCTTCCTCCTTCTGTCCTTCCTCCCTTTCTTCTTTCTCTTCCTCCTTCTCTTCCTTCTCCTTCTCTCTTCCTCCTTCCCTCCTTCTCCCTTCATTCCTTCCTTCTCTCCTTCTCTCCTTCCCTCCGTCTCTCCTTATCTCCTCATCTCCTTCCTTCTCTCCTTCCCTCCTTCCCTCTTTCTCTCCTTCCCTCCTTCTTTCCTTCTCTCCTTCCCTTCTCCTTTCCTTCCCTTCTTCTCTCCTTCCCTCTTTTTCCTTCTTTCTCTCCTTCCCTCCTTTCCTCCTTTCCTCCGCCTTCGTCTCTCACGCCGCGAATAATGTTTCGTCAAATATCATCACAAAATGAGAATACGAAAGGAAAAAATATATTACAGCATTAAAATTCATATGGAAGCCGTCAGAGAGAGAGAGAGAGAGAGAGAGAGAGAGAGAGAGAGAGAGAGAGAGAGAGAGAGAGAGAGAGAGAGAGAGAGAGAGAGAGAGAGAGAGAGAGAGAGAGAGAGAGAGAGAGAGAGAGAGGAAAAAGGAAAAGATAATTGGATGCAAGAGATGAGATAAATATATGTAAAAAGAAGATGAAGAAGACAGGTTAAAATCAGGAAAAGAAAGATGAGTGAAGCAGATTAAAGCAAACCACAGGATAAACATTTCACCGAGGTAACTGAATGGCATCAAAAGCTTACACCAGCTTAGAAAAAAAAATGAAAATAACAACAAAGGAAGTTTTATCCACTGTTTAGAAATATATACATACATAATAAGCATAAAGAGCTATTCTCCTGGCCAAACAGCGTGTTTTCCGAGTGCGAGTTGAAAATAAATGAGAAAACGAAGGAATATGAAGTGAGTGAAAGGATCAGAGAAGACTCGAATAACTGTTTGCTTTCGAGGAACACATTGTCGGTCTCTTGTTTATATATATTTTCAGTGCTAATTAGATGTTAATGGTAAGAGCAGAGGTACACTCTCAGAAATGGGGGGTATATTAAGGGTAGAATTGTTACATCGCACCATCACTACCTATTTTAAACCCTATGTCCAGGCTGGAGGGTATATGCTGCCGAGTATACCCTTCATCTACCCTTTATCTACCCTTTTTAGACGAGAGGGCTGGAAAAGGGTATATTTGCGTCGATCCGAAAGGGTATATTTGTAAGGGTAGAAAAAGGGTAGCAGTATTTCATCACTACAAATACCCTTTTTCTACCCTTTATCTACCCTTTATCTACCCTTTTTAGACGAGAGGGTTGGAAAAGGGTATATTTGCGTCGATCCGAAAGGGTATATTTGTAAGGGTAGAAAAAGGGTAGCAGTATTTCATCACTACAAATACCCTTTTTCTACCCTTTTCCTACCCTTTTTTTCTAAGAGTGTAGTGGTTGGCGTCACAGGTTGTGTTGGCGTTGGGCAGTGGCGGGAAGAAGAGGAAGAGGAAGAGAGGGCAGACCAGGACCCATGCTTGCCCTCCAAAATACAACATCATGGTGACTATAGCTAAAATACAATGACAAAAGCTTTTTCTCTACCGTCAATAACACTATAGTCGCCACTGTACTAATGTCGCCAGGTGTCATATATTACGAATTTTGCATCACTACAGACTTGCATGTACCACTGAAGAGACATGGACAGTAGTGTATAGTTATGTACCTGTCTTCAGTGGCACATATATATCACATTATTATAATGGTGCTAAAATTCGTACGCTCTTAGAAAAAAAGGGTAGGAAAAGGGTAGAAAAAGGGTATTTGTAGTGATGAAATACTGCTACCCTTTTTCTACCCCATACAAATATACCCTTTCGGATCGACGCAAATATACCCTTTCTCAACCCTCTCGTCTAAAAAGGGTAGATAAAGGGTATAATCGGCAGCATCTACCCTCCAGCCTGGACATAGGGTTTAAAAAGGGTAGTGATGGTGCGATGTAACAATTCGACCCTTAATATAACCCTCATTTTTGAGAGTGTAATATATGATGCGTGCAGTGGCGACTATAGTGTTAGTGACTGTAGTTATAATCATCTCGTAACCAATGGAAGACAACTCAAGTATTAACCCCTTGAGACCCAGAGCGTAATTTCCATTGTAATTTGGGTACCATTTGACGATTTGTAGTGAATATAAGCAATATTTTATAGATAATAGGACCTGCTTAGTATTCTTCTCGACTAACTAATTTGGTATATGAAGTTACTTTTCGTAATTATATGGCTCGACAACATAACATTTTCTATAGCAAAGGAAAGATCTGAGACTCAAGGGGTTAAGCGTCCACATGTAAATTTCTGCATGGTGCTCGTCCACTTTCCTCATGTTAACCTTTCCCCCATAATCCGTCTCTGCCCGCCTTCCTTATTCTATCTCTTTCACCCATACTCCATCTCTGCCGCGCCGTTACCAGGAACATTAATAATTTAACATTACCTTGGGCGAGGACGACTGCTGCCACCACCCAGCTCCGCCACGCCATGCCGCCGCCGCCGCCCGCGTCACCGTCGCCGCCACTCTCCGGTCTGCGTCTCACACCGCCAACCCCTCCCCGCCGCCGCCGTTGAGCCTCGCCGTTCAGTTTTATCCGTGGCGTGCGGGAAGTTGGTGTAAAGTGTTATGAATCTTTAAAAGGGAAAGG
>JACEEZ010026178.1:0-30000 GCA_016584305.1 Chionoecetes opilio | reverse complement strand
AAAAACTTTTTACATGGAGAATATCAATAGAAGCGAAATTGTATTAGCTTTCCATTGATATATTTCGTTATCTGATAAATTAATTAGAACCATGCATAAATTAGCGTTAACAAAATAAATAACATCATGAAATCGGGAAAATTACCCGATTTCATGATGTTATTTATTTATTTAACGCTAATTTATACATGCTGCTAATTCATTTATCAGAAAATGAAATATATCAATGGAAAGCTAATAAAATTTCGCTTCTATTGATATTCTCCATGTAAAAAGTTTTTTCGCAAAATATTAAATGGCGAAGAGTTTAAGTGAATATCAAGTTCATGCATATTTCTTGAGAGTCTCATAATGGCATTTCTTTAGTGTGTTTTACGGTTTTTTATTTAATAATATTATAGAACAAGCATTTCCGAAGATAACAATATATCTTTTATACTGATAAACATATATTATTGGTAGGGGAAAATTACCATAAGCTGGCAAACACGGGCGGCAAGTGGAGTTTGTTGGTCCTCCAGCTCGCATCTCCCGCGCCTGTCGCAGCCACAACAAGGGCTGTGACGTCACATGCAAGGCACCTCTATCTACGTTATCTACGGTAGTATATATAAAAAATGTTGAATATTATAAAACAAATATATATCTAAAATAATATATAGTTAGATAAATATAGGCTATTAGAATATGCAAGGCACCTATATAAGTGTTATCTACGGGTAGTATATATAAAAAATGTTGAATATTATAAAACAAATATATATATATATACATGCATTCTGACAGAGTTTTCTCGATATGGCAAATCATCTACGTAACGAATCATATGGTGAATAAGATCATAAATATGAGCTTAGGGATCCTGAGGCTAAAGTTTACAGTTTGTCAACACAACACAAAAGGGTGCGGGGCGGGGCGGGGCCGAGGTAAGCACTGTTTTGTGGATTATAACTCGTCCTCTTGTTATTCCACGGTTGTCTCCTTAATATTAACATGCAGCGGGCCTGTAGGGAGTGGTTAAGGCTGTGTACTGGTGTTAATCTCTGTGTTTGTGGAGGAATAAGCCCGCTGTTCAAGGCTGCGTCGGGTGGCTTGGGTTACTGTGCCCAGAAAGCCTTGTTGATATCAACCTTAAGACTGACTTTTAGGTATGTGTGTTGGTATTATTCTAGTGTTTGCCCATACTCCCCCCTCTCCCCAAAACAAGCTTGGGGAATGCGGGATACTTGCCTGGGGTACAAAACTTGCTCCCCAACCGAAAACCCCGCATTGCCACAGGTCCCCAAGCTTGTTCGGGGCAAGGGGAGGAGTAGGGGCAATCATTTTCTCGCCGAAACACCAGCCTAGAACTCTCACCGACATGGACATTTTCGGCGACGGTTCCACTTGTAATAGACGAAAAGGAAGAATAAAGGTTATTTAATTATTTGACACCACATTTTTCGCTTGTCCCAAAACACTTCAACTGCAGATTAATACAATACATGGACACTGGCTACATGGGCTGTGCCACCCCAGACCCCACTGCTAGTTCACTAACCTTACCTGGACATTGGTAACCTAAGCTAACCTAACCGATCAAGCTATTGGTCACCTAAGCTAACCTAACCGATCAAGCTATTGCTGGTATTTAATCCCTGAATGCAGAAACACGGGTAAAAGCTGATTAAATGTACTATATATTGGGGTCCTGAAATATCAAAATCAAGAACTGGAACTGCCGCTGAGAATAGGAACACTCGCCGACGGTAGCGAAAGTTCCAATCGGCGACAGTTCCAGGTATTTCCAAGGTATTTTAAATCCACCAATAGGATCCCCACTATATGCTGGAACAGAAATTATACAGATAAAGTGGGTATTAAGGCCGGCAGAGAGAGCCCAGATCTCATGTATTAACCTACCATTTTACTGTACTAGGTTTAGTGTGAGCAAGACATGACAACTTTCCGGAGAACCACATCATAATGAGAATGCAATAACTGCCTTCATAATCTCCTTGCCTACCATCAGTTTTTACCTTGTGTATATAATGGAACAAGTAATGGTTATACTCTAATCACAGGTATTTGATTATTGCAGAGTCCAGGAGAGATAAAGCGCCAGTCCTTGCTACGTGGCGCAGTCTATATCGTTGGGGCAGAACAGCGGCGGCAGATCAAACGGCAACATGTCCGGGTTTGGTTTAGAGGAGATTGGGATTCCTGGCGGGGTTTACTTGAAGGAATCCCTGACCCACTGCACGGACCCTCTCAAGGCCATCGAGGAGTTCCAGGTGAGCACGAGGCCGATCTCAACCTTACCAATGGCATGTCATAAGACAGTCACATAAGAACATATGGAAGCTACAAGAGGCTCTGAGACTTACACGTGGTACTTAACACTAGTACCTACATCCACCTTTCATCCCCATCCATGAAATTGTCTAGCCTCCTTTTAAGACTCCCTATTGACTCCCCACTAACTTCCTAACGACCGAGTCCATTCCAATCATCTACCACCCTATTTGTGAACCAGTTTTTCCCCTTACCTGGCGGGTAATGGACGTGTTAGTACCTCAGTGTCAAGGGGCAGGCACTTGTGTTAATTCCCTCTTGAAAACATATAAGTTATAGGAAGGTGGAAAAATAGCAAAGGGAGTGTGACGTTGTTTGTGGTGCAGGTTGAGAATGGCATCCTGCTTCCCTCGCTGCGGCCAATGCTGCACCTGCTGGACCTGCACGGCGTGAAGCGGCTCGACTTCCACAACTCCATCATGGAGGTGAGTGTTTTGTGGAGTCTTGGGTTCTGGAAGGAGCGGCTTTTCTTGGAGATTAACAAAGTACTCTTAACCCCTTCACGTCCATATCTTTCCTTTTCTATAAAAGAAAATTGTATGTTGTTAATCATAAAATTATGAAAAGTAGCTTAATATACCAAATTAGTCAGTACTAAGGATACTAAACAGGTCATATCTATTACATATTGCTTATATTAACTATAAATCATCTAATGGTAGCCAAATTACAATGGAAATTTCGTTTTGGGTCCTAAGAGATTAAAGAGTGGTAATATGCAACACACTTCCCTTGGTATTCTGTTTATGGTAGGTAAGTTTATGAAGTCGCAGGGAATGTGAAAAGTGTTTATATTAAAGGGTGATGATACACAACACACTTCCCTGGGTATAATGACCACTCTCACACTCTCCACTCTCCACTCTCCCACAGGAATTAAGAGACAAGCTCATCTCTCAAATCAGTGAGCTGGGCAAGAGGGAGAGGGCCGGGAGAGGGACCGCAAGTTAAAGGAGCTGCTCACCAAGAGCTTCCCGGTGATCAAGATCAAGGCGCTGCGACCCGTGGTCATGTGCATCCTGAAGCACATGTCCCACGTGGAGGACAAGTACCTCAAGATCCTGGTGAGTCTTGCAGGACATGTGCCCCCCCCCCCCCCCCACCACCCCCCCCCCCCCCCCCCTAGGCACGTGTCCAGTGATCCTCCTCCTAACCTGACCTAACCTAACCTCAAGATCCTGGTGAGTCTTGCAGGACATGTGCCCCCCCCCCCCCAGGCACGTGTCCAGTGATCCTCCTCCTCCTAACCTAACCTAACCTCAAGATCCTGGTGAGTCTTGCAGGACACGTGAGGCCCCCCCCCCGGCACGTCTCCAGTGATCCTCCTCCTCCTCCTAACCTAACCTCAAGGTCCTGGTGAGTCTTGGTGATCCTTCCCCCTCCCAGGCACGTGTCTAGTGATCTGTGCTTCATGTTTCTTCCTCAGCTATAGTTTCTGTGTGATAGGAAATAGTCAGTTGATAAGGCTACTAAACAGGTCATATCTATTACATATTGCTTCTATTCACTCTAAATCATCTTTGCCTGTTCTCTTATTGTTTTCTGTTTCTTCCTCATCTTTTTTCTTTTTCTTAATTATCTTTTCCTTCCCTTTCTCCTCCGTGTTGCAGGTGAGGGACCGAGAGCTGTACGAGGCGTGCGACACAGAGGTGAAGCGGCAGATCTGGAAGGACTCGCAGGCGCTCTTTGGTGACGAGGTTTCCCCGCTGCTCACCGGCTACATCACCAACAAGGAGGACACTCTCTTCAACGTGGAGAACCTCAACAACCTCTTCTTCAGCCCCTCCCCCAAGGTACCTATAACCTCAACAACCTCTTCAGCCCCTCCCCAAGGTACCTATAACCTCAACAACCCCTTCTTCAGTCCCTCACCCAAGGTACCTACAGGATAGCCGTGTGGTAAAGTTTGTGTGCAGACTGTGTCCCTTGTTGCCTCAAGTTGTTGACTGTAAAGGCGGATTATAAGACATGTTTTAAGCTTTAGAGGCGGATTCTAAGACATGTTTTAAGCTTTAGAGGCAGATTATAAGACATGTTTTAAGCTTAAGAGGTGGATTATAAGACATGTTTTAAGCTTTAGAGGCGGATTCTAAGACATGTTTTAAGCTTTAGAGGCGGATTATAAGACATGTTTTAAGCTTTAGAGACAGATTATAAGACATGTTTTAAGCTTTAGAGGCGGATTGTAAGACATGTTTTAAGCTTTAGAGGCGGATTCTAAGACATGTTTTAAGCTTTAGAGGCAGATTATAAGACATGTTTTAAGCTTAAGAGGTGGATTATAAGACATGTTTTAAGCTTTAGAGGCGGATTCTAAGACATGTTTTAAGCTTTAGAGGCGGATTATAAGACATGTTTTAAGCTTTAGAGACAGATTATAAGACATGTTTTAAGCTTTAGAGGCGGATTATAAGGCATGTTTTAAGCTTTAGAGGCGGATTATAAGACATGTTTTAAGCTTTAGAGGCGGATTATAAGACATGTTTTAAGCTTTAGAGGCAGATTATAAGACATGTTTTAAGCTTTAGAGGTGGATTATAAGACATGTTTTAAGCTTTAGAGGTGGATTATAAGACATGTTTTAAGCTTAAGAGGTGGATTATAAGACATGTTTTAAGCTTTAGAGGTGGATTATAAGACATGTTTTAAGCTTTAGAGGCAGATTATAAGACATGTTTTAAGCTTTAGAGGTGGATTATAAGACATGTTTTAAGCTTTAGAGGTGGATTATAAGACATGTTTTAAGCTTAAGAGGTGGTTTATAAGACATGTTTTAAGCTTTAGAGGCGGATTGTAAGACATGTTTTAAGCTTTAGAGGCGGTTTATAAGACATGTTTTAAGCTTTAGAGGTGGTTTATAAGACATGTTTTAAGCTTTAGAGGCGGATTGTAAGACATGTTTTAAGCTTTAGAGGCAGATTATAAGACATGTTTTAAGCTTTAGAGGCAGATTATAAGACATGTTTTAAGCTTTAGAGGTGGATTATAAGACATGTTTTAAGCTTTAGAGGTGGATTATAAGACATGTTTTAAGCTTAAGAGGTGGTTTATAAGACATGTTTTAAGCTTTAGAGGCGGATTGTAAGACATGTTTTAAGCTTTAGAGGCGGTTTATAAGACATGTTTTAAGCTTTAGAGGTGGTTTATAAGACATGTTTTAAGCTTTAGAGGCGGATTGTAAGACATGTTTTAAGCTTTAGAGGCAGATTATAAGACATGTTTTAAGCTTTAGAGGCGGATTATAAGACATGTTTTAAACTTTAGAGGCGGATTATAAGACATGTTTTAAGCTTTAGAGGTGGTTTATAAGACATGTTTTAAGCTTTAGAGGTGGTTTATAAGACATGTTTTAAGCTTTAGAGGCGGATTGTAAGACATGTTTTAAGCTTTAGAGGCAGATTATAAGACATGTTTTAAGCTTTAGAGGCGGATTATAAGACATGTTTTAAACTTTCTGGTGATCTGGTCCTTGTTTCTTTTATACAAATGGAGGGAAATGAACAATTATAAGACATGCTTGCTTTCTCACTCACGCTCATGCTCACCCTGCTTTCACTTTCATTTCTTCCCCTTCTGCCTTCACCCTGCCTCCTTCCTCCCACAGTCTAATCTCACATCACTGTACTAAACCCACACCCTAAAGCCCCCTTCACCCTGCCTCCTCGCCCACAGGCCAGGCGTCAGGGTGAGATGGTGCAGAAACTGGTGCACATGATCGGCAAGAACGTGAAGCTGTACGACATGGTGCTGCAGTTCCTCCGCACCCTCTTCCTGCGCACTCGCTTCATTCACTACTGTTCCCTGCGCGCTGAGCTGCTCATGGCGCTGCACGATCGGGAGGTGCACGACATCATCGCCGTGGACCCCTGCCACAAGTTCACCTGGTGCCTTGATGCGTGTATCAGGGAGGGCAAGGTGGATGCCAAGAGGTAACTGAAATACCCTTGTAGATCTTTGTTGTCGTGAGGTTCTCTTCTACAATAATAGTATTTGAGGGCAAGGTGGATGCCAAGAGGTGACTGAAATAACCATGTATAGTGACTGAAAGGCCCATGTATAGTCACCGCACTGAAAAAGAAGTTACAGAAACCAATCACTTCACGGCTTTCATCTTTCCCTCAAATACTTTTAACGTTGAAGAGAACATCACGACAATAAAGATCTATAGTCGCCGCACGTTAAGTTGTCAAAAATAGGGCCCCTTCACTTTCCCCTTCCAAACGCACGGGCTTGGCTGAAGTGTTGGGTCTTGGGGCTTTAGGTTAGAACTATGAGTAAGGCATTCTCACCCAACACCTTTCATATCGGCCAATTCCGTGCGTTCGGAAGGGGGCAGTGAAGGGGTCCCATATTTGCCAACTTAACGTGCAGTGACTATTGAGCTTTGTTGTCGTGATATTCTCTTCTACGTTAACCCCTTGAGGCCCAGAACGTAATTTTAATTGTAGTTTGGGTACCATTAGACAAGTTCTTGTGAATATAAGCAATATTTTATAGATATGACCTGTTTAGTATTCTTGGCGACTAGGTAATTTGGTATATTAAGTTACTTTTCGGAATTTTATGGCTAACAACATGCAATTTTTTTATAGCAAAGGAGAGATCTGGGCGTGAAGGGGTAAAAAATATTTGAGGGGAAGTTGAAAGTCGTGAAGTGATTGGCTTACGTAACTTCTTTTTTTCATGGTATATCCTGGCATATAAGCATAGGGTAGCTGTAGCTGTACGTCTAATTTCTTGTAAGGCTTCAGCTTTATTTATCTTCCAAACATTACAGGTCTCGGGAGCTTCAAGGATTCCTGGACAGCATTCGGAGGGGCCAGGAACAGGTTTTGGGCGACCTGTCCATGATCCTGTGTGACCCATATGCCATCAATTTCCTGGCCAACTCGGTGGTGCGTCTGCTGCAGCACCTCATGAACAACGAGGCCATGCCCAGGGTGAGGCCAGACTTGCTCCAGGGTGTACTATAATAAATTGGATAAATAATTTAATATAAATAGATAATAGGATAGTACAGTAGAACCTCTCATATTCGGACTAATTGGGCCAAGGAGTGGTCCGAGTAATGCAAGGATCCGAATAATGGGGGGATTTAGATATGAAAAAAAAAAAAAAAAAATTCTAGGCTAGGAAATTTCGACCTCTAAAAAAATTTAAAAAAAATTAAAAAATTAAAAAATCAAAAAAATCTAGGTTAGGAAATTTCAACCCCCCCCAAAAAAAAAATTCTAGGCTAGGAAATTTTGACCCCTAAAAAAAAAAAAAAGGAGGAGGTCCAAATAATGTCAAAGTCCGAATAATGAGGGTCCGAATACGAGAGGTTTTACTGTACTAGGATATAATTTACAGGAACTACCACATGTTAATAGTTTGTCTCTAGTTTTATCTTTTTCCTTTGTTTGTCTCAGGATAACTCAGTGTTGGTGTTGATGCTGCGGATGCTGGCGTTGGGTCTGCACAGCTGGGACATGATTGAGAGCCAGGTGGGATTGAACACCGGAAAGAAAATATTTGACTTTCCATTTACTGACCCTATTTTTCTCTTTTTCGTGTATGGTACTGTTTCCTTGCCTCAAAATCTATCTATCCTAACAATGTGATGGTTATGATGAACAGGAGATAAGTAATGATAATATATACGCAACTGTTGGTGATGAAGTGTTTTTCTGTACAGTGTGCCTTTCCATGTGCATTTCAGTTGTTCCGGGAGCCCAAACTGGACCCCCAAATAGTGACCAAGTTCCTGCCGGCGCTCGTCTCCCTCATGGTGGACGACGACGTGCGCCGCCTGAATGCCCGCCTGCCGCTGGATGAGAGAGAGTCCGCCATCACCATTATCGATCACTCAGGTGGGACAGACACACCGGTTTATCACTATCTGGGTGTTCAGGTCAACCATCACCCACACCAAACCCTTGCCATCAACTTTTCATCCATTCACTCCCTCACTTAACATGCCAAGGAGAAAAAAATTATTAAACAACAAAGAAATATTTGATTTGTAGATAAAATACTTTTGTACCCTGTTGGACACCCTGATCTCCTCCTCCACTGATCTCCTCCCTTCCCCCCTGGGTACTGCCACCCCCCAGGTCCTCCCCCGGACGCCTACCAAGCCTACCTCCAGGAGAGCAGTGTGGCGTGCATCCTGGCCATGTACTACACGCTGCACACGGCCACTCGCAAGGACAAGACGGCGCTCATGAGGGTCCTGGGAACACTGGCCACCTGCCACCAGGACCGCGCCTTCCAGGACACCTTCCTACACTCCCTGGTTAGCAGTGCATTTGTTAACATTATAACTGGGACGGCCAATAGGTCTACCGGTGACGGAAAGCTGTCGCCCAGTAAGAAAAATTTTAAGCTACTGGGCGACATGATATTTATTCATAAAATCCTTCCTGGATACAATGGTTATATGTCTGTGTGTGCAAGATCCATAAGTGCATTCTTATTACTGCATTATGATCTATATTTATATGTATTTCTTCTATTAATGTTTATATTATCTTGTGGCTCTTGATCTGCAGATTCCTGGGTTCTCAGAAAAGTAGTTGCATCATTTATGTCATCTTCATTTACCTTTGAGCTTATCTTTAAAGCTTACAGAAATACTATTAGCAGTCCTATTATCTCAACTTTTTGTCACATGAAAGACTAATTTGTGACTCCCTTTTCACTTATCTTTCGATGTTATTAAGGTTTACTGTCTTTTTTTTTACTATCATTTAAGTACAGTAAAATCTCTCATATTGGGACTAATTGGGCCAAGAGTGGTCCGAGTAATGCAAGGATCCGAATAATGGGGGGATTATATATGGGGGTATTTAGATATGTAAAAAAAAAAAGAAAAAAAAAATTCTAGGATAGGAAATTTCAACCCCTAAAAAAAAAAAAAAATCTAGGTTAGGAAATTTCAACCCCTAAAAAAAAAAAAAATCTAGGTTAGGAAATTTCAACCCCTAAAAAAAAAAATCTAGGTTAGGAAATATCAACCCCTAAAAAAAGAAAAAAATCTAGGTTGGGAAATTTCAACCCCTAAAAAAAAAAAAAATTCAACCCCTAAAAAAAAAAAAGAGGAGGTCCGAATAATGTCAACGTCCGAATACGAGAGGTTTTACTGTACTGTCTTTTTTTACTATCATTTAAGGGATGTTGAAATTAGCCTTGTGTTGTCTCGTGCCCCAGGTTGCTGCGCTGATACCCATGGCCGACGACTTCGCTACGGAGGACTTCTGCACCGTCGTGTTTGATGAGTTCTTCTTCACGAACATCAACCGCGAGAACGTGATGCGCCACGTCATCAAGCTGGTGTGGTACGTGCACCCCAAGCTGCCGCACGCACGCCTCGACACCCTGCAGAAGGCACTCCAGCCCGGCCCACACCAGGTACTCCACCGCACACACCATCACACACCACACCACACACACACACCACACACATCACACACCACACCCACACCCACACACCACCATCACACCCACACACACCACACCACACCCACACAAACACACCACCACACCCACACAAACACACCACCACACACCACACACCCACACCACCACACACCCACACATCACACACCACACCCACACCACCGCACACCACCCACCACACACCACACCACACACACACTATAATGCACTTTATTTATCGAATATCCATTGAATATTTTCCATCCATCTACTTCTATTTATCACCATTGAATATTTTTTTTCTAGCAAAGCAGAACTCAAACTCATGCTGCAAATTTAAATGATGAATGCCGACAATAGAATTGAAAGCGTATGATTGACCGTCTAACCTCATCAGACATTATGGGAAAATCTGACGTTAAACAGAAAGATGATGATGAGCAGAAGGAAACTTGTTTTTATCTGTCATCCCTTAACCAACATCTCATCCCAACTCCCACCACATAGCCACCACATTTCCCGCCTCCCACCACATAGCCACCACATTTCCAGCCTCCCACCACATAGCCACCACATTTCCAGCCTCCCACCAGATAGCCACCACATTTCCAGCCTCCCACCACATAGCCACCACATTTCCAGCCTCCCACCAGATAGCCACCACATTTCCCGCCTCCCACCACATAGCCACCACATTTCCCGCCTCCCACCACATTTCCAGCCTCACACCACATAGCCACCACATTTCCAGCCTCCCACCACATAGCCACCACATTTCCAGCCTCCCACCACATAGCCACCACATTTCCACCTCCCACCACATAGCCACCACATTTCCGCCTCCCACCACATATGCCCATGGCCTCCCACCACATAGCCACCACATTTCCAGCCTCCCACCACATAGCCACCACATTTCCGGCCTCCCACCACATAGCCACCACATTTCCGGCCTCCCACCACATAGCCACCACATTTCCGGCCTCCCACCACATAGCCACCACATTTCCAGCCTCCCACTGCCTTCTCCTCACAGTACAATGGCTCATCCAGACATTTATTTTAGACATTGGTATTATTATTAGTAGTAGTAAACATTAGACATTAATTTAGCTTCTTGGCCTTCATCTTGTTAGCTATTTTATCATTCCCTCAATTAGCACTTCTTTCTTTCCATCGCCAGGGAGAAGCCATCCAGGCCCTCTATGAAAAGTTCCAGGTCAGGTTACAGGAGTTCCAGGACATCCAGAACCAGCCACAGCCCATGACAGAGATGGACTCCCCCCTCATGGCTGTGCCCACTCCCGCCCCCATCCAGTAGCTCCCTCTCTCCCTCCCCCCCCCCTTCTCTCTCTCTCTCCCGAGTCTCGTGCAGTCTGGAGGTCAAAGGACAGGATGCAGAATTTATAAACTAGATTTACAAGTACAAATATACTTTGACTGCTATCGTGTTTATTTCTTTGTACATAAATTTACATTTTAAGTTCCCTCAAAAATCATCCTCGAGTAAGTTAGTCCAAAATCACTGGTGTTAAGCTTCTCTTTCTCTCTCTCTGAAGTTGGAAAAAAATCACGGGGGCCAAATGTTCAAGGTAAGTTTTTTCTGTGTTTGGTGATTATGTATCAAAGATAACTATTTTTTTTCCCAACCCTGCTATTACTACTACTACCTATTACAGGTATACGAACAGAAGTCATTGAAACCAAGAAACGGAAGCAGATCGAGATATCCGAGATTGACGGCAAATGGCTGGACGAATACGAAGCCAAAATGAAGGACTGAGAGAACTCTGAGATGATTAACGAAGAACAACCGCTGCCAGGCGGAGGATCTGTACTAGACCAAGGTGAGAGATTATATTGTTTTGCTTTGGTTACTTCTACTACTTCTATTGCTGCTGCTGTGAGGTGGAGGAGCTTTATGAGCCTAAGGTGAGAGAGAGAGAGAGAGAAGGTAGGGTTAATTGGAAGTGTTTTTAACATGGATTTGTTTGTGTATCAGTTTTATTATTACTATTGCTACTTCCAATCTTAGGGTAATTCTGGGACCTCACACACCTAACCTTAAGAGTGATTAGAATCGATTAGAATCACAGAAAAAAATGTTGCTTAAAATTAACACTATTATTTTTTACTTCCGTTAACTATTTAGGCTGAACAGACACAAAAAACATTATATGTTTATTGAAATTAGGCCTCAATCATGCTATATATATGGAATGTTTTCATCAGGTTTGTGGCACTGTCATGCAGTGTCCACTCTGGGTTACAGTTTGCGACCAACACTGCCGCACAACACACACATGAAGGCATAACAACGAACAAGTGCTGATCATTCAAACCATCAAATATCAATATATAAACATCTGATCAGCAGATAATCCAATAAAATATTTACAAACTCAACACGCAGACTGTAATCATGTAATCCATAACTCTTACCAACAAGATATATCTCACATAATCTCAGTTTTTGTTAGTTTATTACGACATGGCAATATTGTCTCCTCACAGTTTACTGTTGGCAAGCAATAAGCACATCTTGTATGTACATAACTCAGTGCCTCTCCACACATTGCATGAACACAACACCCACTCCTAACTCATATCATTAAGTATAGTGAGGCAAAAGTTGAGTGACACGCATGCCAACACACAACTGTCACTGCACAATAATCACATTAGTTATGCAACAAATATATACGTCATTAATTTGTTAAAAGGGAAGCAAGGAGAACTTAATCAGATGTTTGTACAAAAATAATTTTATCACAAATTTTGCAAAAAGTCTTGGACATTCATTGTGCTTAGATCAACAAGTGATTGCAAAACAACTATTTGTTCGGCATCAATAAAACCGCAATGGAGATTATTCAATACACATTAGTATTTGGACTTTTTTTCTTCAATATATAGCTTAATTAATTGTTTATAATCTGGTAAATCATTGACCTATCAACAAACATAGTTAGTCTTATTGGATTGTTGTGTCCATGGTCGTGATGTTCAGTCCTGGTCATCCAAAATGTGCCCGTCCATGCCTGATTTAAAAGCCAAGACAAATTCAGTCCTGTATTGCAAACACAAGGAAGCCGCCGCTGCTTGTGCTGATTCCTGGCTTGTGTCAGACCATTTAACAACTGCAGTAAATGGTTTCATTATTACCCTTGGCGTTCCATTCACCATTTGATGAAATACTGCTGTACATTCTCACAGCGCTGTGTGGCACAGGACGGGACAGCAGATCACTGAACATTGATAAACACAGGAACAAAATCTTTATGCAACAAAAACTATTAATTTAATATTAATTAATCCAAAAATTTAGGCTTTGTGGATGACCAAGATTGGTGGAGCATTTAAATATATGCCGTGACTCCCACACCCTTCCCTGCACACATCTGGACGGTATCTGGGTTCAGGTTATTCTGCTGGCGGTAATCATTGTAATACATTGACAACTTTCATCATTTTTTCTTAAGCCTAATCTTAAGCCTCTTGTTCATGAAGAACACTGGATTCTGAATTAGATAAACATCAAAATTTGACATCATCCTACATTAAAATGCCCGTATATCATTCACACAAATACTCAAATGAATCACTAATAAATGCATCGCATACTGCTTGAGCTCAAGTGAAGTTGAATTTTATGATCATACTAAACAAGTCACAATGCACACTCATGAGCCACAGGAGCAAAGCACTTCATTACTAGGCAAATTTCCTTTCATTGGATCATACAAGAATAATTACAGCATTGTACACAGCTTGACTTGTTACATTACCATATTGTATAACAGCTGACATCAAAGTACATGGCTTCTTAAATATTGCCAAAGCCAGGAGTGCCACATCGTTCACTAGATGGCTGGCACAGTTTTGTTACTGGTGAGGCAGGACAGAGGGTTGGTGAGGCAGGACAGAGGGTTGAGGTATAACTATAAATAAAGGATGTCAGGTGTGTGGTGTAATAAGAGCACTTCTGGAGAGGCAAGTTTGAAATGTTTCATCAAGCCTCTCGAGACATTCATCAAAGGAATGCAGAATCGGATCAAGATTAAAATTAACGAGATGTGGAATGTGTGAAAATTGTTCAGTTGCCAAGTTAGCACCAAAATTATAATTAATAATATTGCTTTGAAACAATTACACTTCTTGCTTGGAAGTCACTCCAAGGCAAATCAATACAAAGGCCGTCGTTATCCTAATACACGAGGTGCAATCAAAATTTTCCGAGACACCTATAAAAAGCAGACAAAGACAACAGACCTTATTTGAATTTGGCCGCCATGCCCTTCGATGATGTCACCTTGTGTGGCGACACACTGCTTCCACCAGGGTGCTTCTGCCACGACGGAGTGCTCCCTGGAAGCACAGTTCTAAAAGCATGTCAAGCACCACCTGTGATTCACACTGGATCTGCTCCAGTGTCAACACTGTGACCCTTCAGCTTCTACTTATCTTGGGGAAGAGGAAGACAAAGCTGGAGTGTTGCAGTTTGGACTCTGTGTGGGAGATCAGATCCAGCACGAATCACAGATGGTGGTTAACACGCTCAGAGAACGGGACTTCCAGGGAACATTGCAATCGTGGCTGAAGGCCTGGGAGCAGTGTTTTGCTGCACAAGGAGGCAACCTCGAAAGTGAAACATTGCTTCAACTTGGCAGCCAAAATATATATCAGTATATACTATGCTTACTATGTGAGATACAGATTTTAGGACATTGTGCTGTATCAGGGCCCCATACAGGTTACAATATTTTTTGTCAGTTTTCATTTGATGGGCTGCATGCCAGGAAATGGCTGGTGCGGTTGAAGCTTGTATCACCGGTGACCTGCCTTTCATTTTATTTGGTCAAAGTCTAGTCACTATGCTTAGATATACATCTGTGATTAGGCTATGTACGATCAATTAAAAAGACAACAGTGGTGATACAATGCTGTTGTCTACACCAAGGTAGTCTTTGCATGCAAATGCTTGGATGAAAACTGACAAAAAATTGTAACTTGTATGGGAGACTTCACACACACAGGTGTTCCTGCCCCTATCAGCTCACCTTCTAATGGCCATTTACAACTCTACCTTGTAATTTCCTGTCATTTGCTTTTGTATTTCAGGTGGAGGCACCCAACTGAGTGTTGATAGGATGTGTGGACTATGGAGAACATAAACTTTCAGCAGAGGTCAGTACTGAATGCACATTTTACAGTTACGCGAGACTGAATATATGATCAGTTCTTTAGGTAAATGTAACAAATGTTAATAACTGACATGTTAATGAAAATTTTAGGCTACACGACGGTGAAGTGACTCGATGCCCACCGTTCTGCCACGCCTCCTGGATGCCCCGCGAGTATTGCCGGGGCACCGTAGATGTTTTCACTTTGAAGAGTAAGTGCAGTTTATTCATGAAATATGTAGTAGTTGATGTATGCTGAATACCATATGCCAGGGACCCAGGGGGCATCAACAGTAAGAAAAGTCACTATTGCATTCATTAAGTTCTCACACACTACTCCATTATGATATACAATAACCACAACACTATGAAGCACATCAGCACTATGAAGCACATCAGCACATCGGAAGTGCCTACAGTGCAGGGAACACCTTTTGATGTGAACGCATGTCACGTTACATCAATGAAAGATGTGGTAACAAAAGCCTGTGCAGAGGCAATTGATATCTCCCCAATACTTGGCACAGCAATCAGAGCAGGATTGTGACAAGTGACAACAATTATTGGTTGTGGTTTTTTGGTCTGGCCATGTGGGTTTTGAAATCCTTATATACTTGAACAAATTGAATTCCAGAGACATGACTGAACCATGATTTCTGAGCAGTTCCATAACAGACCCAGCAACTGTTGTTGTTTTGTCTTAGATGTCAGGCCCTAGGCGATCATCACCAAAGATAATTTTTTTGTTTCATTTCTGCATATTTTCTTCTTGACACGAAATGTACAGCATGGAATAAAAAAAATGTATTAGATAAAATTATTCGGCACATCACTCATAATATATTTAAGAAAAATAAAGAAAATACATTATCAGTAAATTTACTTTCAGATTCATTGGCCTTCAAACTTGCTGTCCACTCAAATCATTATTCACATAAGGGTAAGTTCAACTAGTGAAAGAAGCTCCGCCTGTCTGGTCCTGCAGAGCAAGGCGATGCATCTTGTGCCTCAAGGACAAAGTCTGGCTCTGGTAAGTTAACCTTGTGTGATCCCTTGGCTTCTCTCTAAAACCCATAAGTTAAAAAAACTTTTGTTCAGCATTATCATAGTTTTTTACAGGCTGTTTCAACATCTACTATTTAATCCAAATTATAGTTATTTATGATATTTCTGCAAGACGAGACTATAACAATGTTCAAACATAAATATTCAGATTCAGAAAACAAATGTTCAGATTGTTGTCAAAAATTGCAACTTCATTAATTCTAAGTATGCTTTGTAGATCAAGTGTTAAAGGGGGGCAAGACTAACCATGCATTGCACACAGTGAGCAAGAATGTATAGTTAAGTGTTGCACAAATGTTTCCCTCGGATTACCCAAGAGAGGAATGTGTAGAGAAATGAGCAAACAATGACCAGAATGCACTGTGGCTGTGATACACAATATTACCAACTAAAATCTAGGTTGGCATGACAAACATTGCCGTTTAAGACTCATCCCGTGTACAACCGGGAACAATATTTTCTTTGCACGCGAGGCTCACGTCACTTCCTTCCTTTTCTTTTTTTCCATTGAATCATCAGTCATATCCACTGACCCCACCCCACCATCTCTTTCTTTCAGAGGTAATATCATCCCCAGCTGTACATTGACCTCACAGTGCAGTACTTAAAACAGTGTCAGTAGCAGCACCTGTTGGTAAAATGTTCAGTGCCAACACATGGTCTCTGAAGCTAGTTTAGTCTTCATTTGTACTGCTATGGGTCTTTGTGCTTCCATAACCGAGAAACACACACTACACGTTTTACATTAGGCTACAGCAGGAGTGTGCATCAACCCCTCCAATCACCTCTGACGGGTTGCCACAGAACTTACGCGGCGCCACGGAAGGCGAGGCGGGTGGACGGTAGGACAACGGTGTCGACTCTGACTGAAGATGCGGAGAATTCTGAGCCACGAGGGTGAGGCCGAGAATCGTAGTCGGACGTGGAGAGAGAGTAAGTGCTGGCGGTGGAGGAGGCCGGAGAAAGTGTGTAGGAGTTTTGAGAGGCTCTGGAAAGTGCTCGCTGTTTTTTCAGGTCGGCCAGAGTTCCGGGGGAGAACGGGTTGACTGTGACGGTGACGTGGATGTCAATCTTGCTTCCTCCTTCACCGCTGTGCGTTACCATGCCACTCCCGCCATTGGTGCTGCCACTGCCTCCTGCTATCACCTCACTCCGGGAGTTGGAAGAGGTCCTGGGTGGAGGAATGGGAGGAGTGGCCAACTGAGGCGCATCTGCCACATCTATGCTGCCTGTGTCTTCTGCCGTGCACTCCGGCTTGCTGTCCCTGCAGCTGATGGTGCTCGAGTTTGATCTGACAAGCAGGTCTCTCTCCCTCTTTTGTAGGATGGCTGAAATTGTAACAAGTTCATGGTTAGTAAGGAGGTTGTGATAAAAGTTTAAAGGGAGCAGCCAGTAAAATTTTAAATCTTTATTTATTGAAGTATTGATGAGTTAGTAATGCAATTGTCAGCTTCTTTGATTGGCCTCAAGAGTCCTTGTATGGAGAAACCAGCAACATCAAAACTGGCCAAAGTCACCAGTCAGATTTAAAGAAAACTAAAGTTGTGATCAGTCAATCCACTAGGTCCACGGTCTCTAACTCTTTTGCCTCAGGCACTTGCTAAACTAAACAAGAAATCTTGGATAGAATACTTGCCAGAGGGTATGACTATACTTTTCTCTTCGTGATAAACTGTAGTGTTATCTTTCTCCTTCTCCCTCTGTTCCTTCTTGAGTTCCTCTTCCTCCTCTTCTACCATCAATTCATCTCTGAAAAATAAACATGTCAGTAGTAGCAAAAACTGTGTTTTTTGTTGCATTGAGAGAGAGTAGAGGGATGCAAGGAAATATTATTAATTTAAGTCAAATTAAGACAAACTACTACTTTTTAGCAACCACCCTTTGGACTACTTTGCAAGTTCCTTATATATGTTGCAGCAACACCAACACCCAGTAACTGCAGTTCATCTCTGGTTAGCAGAGTGGTCCTACCCTAGTCCTACCCTCTCACAATGGTGAACCAGTGAGAAATGATGGAAAGCTGAGGGGGGAACTTTTTTATGGGTGGGGTCAGTCTAGTGAGGCCGCTGAACAGTGTATGTACCTGTGTGTATGGCTGCCTGAATTATGACATAATAACCTCTATACATGAATCTCGTCACAAAAGTTTGCCAATACCATGGAAAGCTTACTTGACACTGGTAGGGATGGGTATGTTTGCAGTGGTGTTGGTGTTCCTGGTGATGGACGGGCTCTTGTTATTGCTATGGGTGGTGGTCTTGTTACTGGTGATGCTGGTGGTGGTGATGAGCATCTTGTTGGTGGGGCTAGTCTTGGCGGTGGTGTCGGCAATCACCGCAGGGAAGGAGGTCATGGGGGAGCCTTCACCCTCCTTCACTGTACGCAGGGAATTTGAGGCGGGGTTGTTGTCCTGAAAGTGCTGTTGCTCGGAATCCTGGAATGCACCGCACAACAACGTAAGAAATCATTCAGAAAAACGATAGACAAAAAGACAAAAAGTAAAGACACTTGGCAAACCATGAAATGCATCATCTTACATCTGATGGTACAAAGACTAACAAACCACAAACTTTTGTTCTCTGAAGTTTTATACATCAAATTGTTTACAAAATATATTGTACTGGTGCACCGAAATAACCCTAAAAAAAGAGAAAAGTAATCTTTAAACTTCAGAAACAAGAAAAATCTTCATACTACCTGAAAACTTATGTAGATTTCACTATAGTCTATTTTTTTTATTATGGTCAAAATGCAGTAAGGAAGCCACGCCCCCTGCCTCCCCTTCTATTCTACGGGGCAGCTGATTGGTGCATTCCTCGTATCATCACTACCAATCACAATATCTTCACTACTTAACAACGGCGTGACCATTGGACAGAGCAATCTTCACTACAGAGGGTGACAAAATCAAGAATCCCTTTGTAGTGAAGATTGCTCTGTCCAGTGGTCACGCCGCTGTTAAGTAGTGAAGATATTGTGATTGGTAGTGATGATACGAGGAATGCACCAATCAGCTGCCCCGTAGAATAGAAGGGGAGGCAGGGGGCGTGGCTTCCTTACTGCATTTTGACCATAATAAAAAAAATTGACTATAGTGTACCCTCACCTCATTGGCAGGAAAGTCATCGATTAGTCATACAACCCCCCAGACCAGTACATATGATGGGAAGTATCTAGAGTAGACCCTCTGTGCTGCAAAGCTGCAGATCTAAGCAGATGCGCTGTTCACCGTTCAAGCATCTCCTTGTTTCTGCCACTTTGGTTCCCTTTGGAGGCCCACAACTCTCCTTCTAGGCAACACCATGGGACGCAGGAAGCCTAACAATGAAGGAAAAGCTGGTGCCTTGGGTCAGCTGCAACAAGGAGTCTCTTTGATATGTGTAGCTCAGGATATCATCGCCATCACAAGCAGGGCCATTTATCACTTCAAAAGTGGTAGCCGACATGCCTTCCCGAACGGCTCCCGGACGGAAATTGGGAGTGGAATGAAGCAAGAAATCTGCTCGGACGCCTTGTCTCAGGAGTTGCACAGTCAGTCCGAGGAGACGTCTTTCTCTTCACTCCACTCCCAACTTTCCGTCCAAGAACAGTTCCTGGAGGTATGTCGGCTGCCGCTTTTTTAGGTGATAAATGGTGCTGCATGTGATGCCGAAATCCTGAGCTGCACACATTAAAGAGACTCCTTGTCCCAGCTGACCCAAGGTACAAGTTTTTTCTTCATTAGTAAGCTTCCGGCGCTCCATACCAGAAGTAGAGTTGGCAGACTAAAGGCACTAAGATGACAGAAACGAGGGGGCATTTGAGCAGTCAACAGCGTGTCTGCTCAGATCATCAGCTCAGCGAGTACTGAGAGTCTGGATGATTTCCCACAACGAGCAGTAATCTCAGTGGTTGCATAGCTCAACGATTGATGCTGCAATACATGGTGCACCACTGTGTATGTTATTAAAGCCTTCACCTGGCTGCAAATATAACACCTCCCTACCTCATTTGATTTCTAGGAGTCCCTTCCTTACCCCTAATATGGGCCAAGGCACTAACCTTACTGGGTACACAAAGGTAATAAAGCTTGAATTAGTGGGATAATAATGACACACTAACAATAATCCTCACCATTGGCTTCTTCTTGTTGTCCATCTGCAGCCTTATCCTCGCCTCCTCCTGGGCTTCCTTCTTCGGCGTCAACGTCTTCTCCCGAATGGAGGTGCGGCGAACTGACTGTGTGCGCGTGTTGGAGTGAGACCGACGGATCTGTAGACGGCAGAACATTAGAAACACAAACCAGACATAACTTGTTTTACTCGGGCCCATGATTTGGTCGGTGTTTACGTACACACACGCATCACCACCTGAAAAATTATACCACTGTTCACCACATTTAGAGTCCAGACTGTATCATGTATGGAATAAATATATGTACCTACCCTCTTTGTGTGGTCGTGTAATCCTTTTTGTCTCCTGTTCATTGATAAGCTGCATGATCCTCTCTCTCAGCTCAGCGTCCTCACAGATATCTGAAGCAAGGAGCAACAGTCATGAATGCAATATCTATACATCACTGCAGGGGTTACCAGCACATCAGTATTGGCACAGTTGCATTTCAAGTGGTATGTATGTATGACAATCGGGTTAGAATACAACTTTGCAGGATGGTTATTATCCTGATGTAGCATGTAAAATTAATACTGGGATGAAGACTCGACTTAGTACACATGATCATAAGTTATAAAGTTAAGCATATAATGGTTGAAGTAAATCATAGAAGGGGAGTAGGAAAAACATATCAATAAAGCCCGGTCATTTTGTACACCGACTTTTAAGTACCGGACATGAAGGCAAGAACTGGTTGCCTATCAGGAAGAGCATTCGGGGCGTAAAACTTATGACACAAATTTAAATGATGAACGCCAACAATAAAATTTGGAAGCGTATCATCGACCATCTAACCTCGTAAGATATTATGGGAAAATTTGACGTTAAATAGAAAGATGATGACGACATGAAGGGCACTCACCATAAGGGGTTTCCTGGTTCTTGGTGCGGGCGTGAAGGTTGGCGCCATTCTGTACCAGCATCTCCAACACGTCCGGCTGATGGAACAACAAGAATTAGTACAAACAATGTATTCTTAACTACAATGTTAAACAATACTACACTACAATCTAAAAAATACAGAACTCATAGACTTACCAAAATTTAATGGTAAGTCTATATGTTATGAAGTTATGTAGTTATGAGATTGTAACCTGCTGCTTTATAAACATTAAAATTCAATATCAATTACAAATGTATGGGGGACCATTTCCCTTCAGCCACGTATCAAAGCACAGCTGTGGTTCACAACTGTGATGCCAAGTCAAGGAATCTGAAGCCTTGTACACAAATTGTTCAAATTTTTAAAGGAGTTTTTTAGAAAATTTAGGAAAAATACTTAGAAATAGGAAAATGACACGAGAAATGTGGAACCACAAAAAGACATGCAAATAGGTGCAAACCTGATGACAACAAATACAAATGAAGACCAATAAATACGAGGACTGTTATATATCACAATACATGACGTTAGAGCTTACATGGCCCCAGCAGGCAGCAGCGTGCAGGGGGGCCCAGTCATCATGGTCCCTCGCCTCTGTGGGCACACTCTGGCTGAGCAGGTACTCCACCACGCGCACGTACCCGTTGGCCGCAGCCACGTGAAGCTGTGGACGACACATAGAACATAAGAAAATAAGGAAGCTACAAGAGGCTGTGAGACCTACACGTGGTAGTTCCTGTTACTTAACACTACAGTACCTCCACCTTTCATATCCATCCATGAAATGTTTAGCCTCCTTTTAAAGCTCCCTATTGAAGATACACACACCACTGTTCACTACCATCAGTAAGGATACTCTTCTGAACTTGATCATTTACTCACATGAAAGATTATGCTAAGGACTTCCATATAGTCATCTATCACCTAAAGTAATCATTTGCCAAGTAAACAGCACGTCACTTTACCAATATCAATGTCCGAATTAACATAGACAAAGCATTATTTCCTACCAACAGCATTACAATGAACAGATCACAAAACTTGCTCCATGTAATCCAAACGTTGCATGATGTGTACTCACCGGCGTGGCTCCCTGGTTGTCCCTGAACATGAGGCTCTGTCCCTGGCTCTTCATCATCTTGAGGTGGTTCAGCATGCGGGTCTCTGTGGCCGAGCGGGTCTCGTCAATGAGGCCCTGCGTCACCCCCCGACTCGCCATCTCCCCCTCAATGTAGTCCAGTGTGGCGTCATCCTCACAGATGTCATACGGCATGTTGCCATCGGCGTTGACGGCAAGCAGGTTGGCACCCCTGAGAAAAAGGCAGTGAATGAGGTACTATGAACATTAACATTTTTGAGTAGTAGCTGTCTGTGCCTGTAAATGTTGAAGGGTTTAGGGGATCAATGAAATTATAAAAAACAGTAAATAACATTGTTTAGCTGGATAGTGCTAAGAAACATGAGAGTCTGACAGTGCTAAGAAACATGAGTCTGACAGTGCTAAGAAACATGAGAGTCTGACAGTGCTAAGAAACATGAGAGTCTGACAGTGCTAAGAAACATGAGAGTCTGGACAGTGCTAGAAACATGAGAGTCTGACAGTGCAAGAACATGAGAGTCTGACAGTGCTAAGAACATGAGAGTCTGCAGTGCTAAAACATGAGTCTGACAGTGCTAAGAAAATGAGAGTCTGACAGTGCTAGAAACATGAGAGTCTGACAGTGCTAAGAAACAGAGAGTCCTGACAGTGCTAAGAAACATGAGAGTCTGACAGTGCTAAGAAACATGAGAGTCTGACAGTGCTAGAAACTGAGAGTGACAGTGCTAAGAAATGAGTCTGACAGTGCTAAGAAACATGAGAGTCTGACAGGCTAAGAACATGAGTTGAAGTGCTAAGAACATGAAAGTCTGACAGTGCTAAGAACATGAAGTCTGATCAGTGCTAAGAAACATGAGAGTCTGACATGCTAAAAAACATAGTCTGACATGCTAAGAAACATGAAAGTCTGACAGTGCTAAGAAACATGAGAGTCTGACAGTGCTAAGAAACATGAGTCTGACAGTGCTAAGAAACATGAGTCTGACAGTGCTAAGAAACATGAGTCTGACAGTGCTAAGAAACATGAAAGTCTGACAGTGCTAAGAAACATGAGAGTCTGACAGTGCTAAGAAACATGAAGTCTGACAGTGCTAAGAAACATGAGTCTGACAGTGCTAAGAAACATGAGAGTCTGACAGTGCTAAGAAACATGAAAATGGACACACAAACAAACACACACATCCAGCTATATTCATCTAATGCCACACTCCGCCCTCACACGACTCACCTGGCAATAAGGAACTTGGCCAGATGGAGGTGGCCGCACGTGGCCGCTGCATGCAAGGGTGTCCACTTCTCTGAGTCCTGAGCGTTGACGTCGGCACTGTGCTGTACCAATAGTCTCATCATCTCCTCAGAGTCATCAATACAGCACTGGTGGAGGGCTGTCAGGCCATCCTCGTTGGTGGAGTCTGGATTCACCCCAACCTCCAGCAAGGCCTTCACTGCACCACACAAAGCAAAGGTTCATGAAGGCAAAAGATCCAAGCTAAGATAACAACAAGCAAATACATATCAAAATATAAATGCCAAACACACTTAAAAGAAAAAGAAAAAAAGTCCAGATACTTAATCAGCTCAATGTGTTCATGCATCCTGATTCACCACACACACACACTGATAGTTTTACATAGTTCCTTGACTTAAAGTAATGTACAAGTCCCTGAAGGAGTCGCACACCACCATCAATCAACACCCCAACACTCACCTTCCTCAATGTCGTTCCGCGCCGCAGCCTCCAGCAGCTTCACACTGCTCACAAACGACACATTCATCTTGTTTTCTCTCCTCCTCTTCTGGGCCTCATTCAGTGCGTCTTCTCCCGCTTGCTGCCCGCCGTCTCCTTCTCCTTCTGCGACCACTTCTTCATCTGCTGCATCCTGCGCCGCCTCGCCAGCTTCAGCCTCTCCTGGGTGGACAGCTTCTCGATGTAAGCCATCTCGGCGATGAGCTCGCTGTGCTCCATGGCGAGGGTGAAGGTGGGAGCGAGGGTGCTGGACAAGGAAGGAAGGGCTCACGGGCACCTCAAGACTACCTTAACGAGGAGTGTGTTGGCTGCATACTGGAATGTGTGCATCACTCTCCAGCCTTTGCTGCGGCTGCTACTCTTGTGCTTCTGAGACATACACTTGGCAGTCCCGGTGGTCTGCATGCCACACGTTTGTTCACTTCACCGTCACACATCACAACCACGGCAACCACTGTCATGCAGCAGGCAATGGAAGCTTGTGCATACTTCACTTCAGCCTCACTTCACAAACAGCACATCATGTAATTTTCAGGATGTTATGCACATACACACACACGTCATCTTTAATACACCATGGATCTGTGAGCAAACATGCATTAAGTTCCAGTTTGAGCATCTCTCATTTCCATGTTTTTTTGTGCTGGTCTGCCTTTATTCCTGTGGATAAAATATCATACTTTTCCTACAATATAAGAGGATTAAACTTCAACCCATAGCAGAAAAATAAACTGTTAGTCAACAAGCTTATACGGTGTAAATAGTTATGGTAACTCTTATTAAACACAATTTGTTGGGAAATCAATACTTAATTTAACCAACAAAAAGGAAAAAAATTCTGAACCCATCTTTAAATATTCTCCTAGGGCGCCACGACCAATTGTGGTTAAAATATGACTTCTTTTTTTCCTTAGCCATGGCCTCAAATGTCCAAATTCAGTCTTTCATTAAAATTCGCTTCTTTTTCAACTGCATGTTAGTGGCATGCAGGAATGAGTGATATATTTCATCGGTAAATATTTAGTTTCAACCAATACTCCCTATTGACAATCCTCTCCTGACATAACTGGGGGAGCTACGCACCCCCCAGACCCCCCTGATAGTTCACTAACCTATCCTGGTCATTGATTACGTAACCTAACCTCACTGGGGGGGGGGGGGGGGGGGGGTCGCCCTCTCCAGACCTCCCCTTGTGTTATTTTTCATTATAAACGGCTGTTGTAGGGGTTAGAAATACTCCTTATGATAGGGAAACGTTCAGGATACTTAAAACCCCCGATCGTGTATTGGTTGTAACTGCACTTAGACTATACCATTTCATCCACCCAAATTCTTGATTCTGTCCTTTCTCCATCCAAACATCTTAAAACATTTTTGAGTAATATTCTTTGTAACTAATACCAATAACATAAAAAGTATTATAAAAAAATGTTATGGTAGGTCCTAGTTTCATGCATGTAGAATAAATAGTAAGATGATGGTACGTATCAAAAATTCAAACACAAAATTACAAATGTGTAAATGTGTGAAAATTTTAAGTCATAGTAGATTGTGTTCATGAGAGGGCTGAAATTGGATGTATTTAGTGTCACTGACTTTGGAATTTATATCATCGCCATAACCATAGACCACTGTATACCGTGGTATACAGGTGGTCTATGGTCTATGCCATAACCTAATAAATTAATATAAAATTTGAGATGGGTCAATGATGAGTTAAGCCTCAATAAACCACAAAGCCCATGGCTAAATTTCCAGTTTGACGCCGAATTCACTTTGGCGGACGAAACTATTTTTTTCTGGTGAGTTTTTATGTGTTTTGATTTACTCTGCTAACCATTTCTGTCGCAAATCATCTTATTTTTTTATTTAATTTTATTATTTTTTGGGGGTAAAATTTCGATAGTGGGCTTTCACCGATTTCGAGCCTGAAACTTAGATTTCCTGAATAGTTTTCATGTGTTTTGATTGAATCTGGCACTCGCTTTTGTCGGAAATCAACGTTTGTTTACAGGTGTCGGGGGTACCCGCCCCGCCCCGCCCCGCCCCGCCCCTCCCGGCCTGCAAACCTTGCTCCGCTTCGCACTGCCGTAGTATTGATCATTTTCTTTTTTTCTTGATATCATCTGTTACTACACCAAACCCCGACCTCTAACCTAACCTAATCTGATTTAACGTAACTTAACCGTTTCTGGCTGAAATAACAGTGGATTTTCGGTACTAATGTAATGTCATTATTATTCAATTGCGCCATGGGAAATGGGGTTCAAAATACTCAGAATGAAGAAATCTAGTAAAGATGGTACGTATGTATCTAAAAAAATTACCACAAAATTTTAAAATGTGTAAATGTGTGAAAAATTTAGGTTATAGATTGGTCTTTTTGGGAGGGCTAAAATTTAATTTTATGAATTCAAATATGCATTTAGTGTCATTGACTTTATGGAATTTATATCATAGCCATAACCTAATAAATTAATATAAAAATTTGAGATGGGTCAGCCCCGTTAAGCCTCAAGAAACCACAAATCCCATGGCTACATTTCCAGTTTGACGCCGAATTCACTTTGGCGGACGAAACTATTTTTTCTGGTGAGTTTTTATGTGTTTTGAATTAATCTGCTAACCATTTCTGTCGCAAATCACTTTTTATTTTATATTTTATATTATTATTCTTTAAAAAATCATATTAAAAAAAAACGGATTTGCGACAGAAACGGTTAGCAGATTAATTCATAACATCAAAACTCACCAGAAAAAAAAAAGTTTCGTCCACCAAAGTGAATTATGTGTCACCTGGAATACTACCCTCCCGTCTCAAGGGTTGTCAAGTAGTTATGCGACGCCTCTTCATAACGACCATCAAAAGCTGCACATTGTCACCTGTGTCAGGACAGGAGTAGTTGGTGACACATTAGCTTTACAGGCATCCCGCGGCCTTCACGGGGAGTGGACGAGTGGTGATGCATGGGATGGATTGCCAGGATTGGTAACTCCTGGCGATGGTTCAAGGCCGATCTTACAGTTTGTGAGGCAGCCCGTGGCGCCGCTAACCACCGCCACCGCTTGATTAGGCAGCGGTGTGGGCAAGGCTGCGACGTCCGCCCTTGAACCCCCGCCCTCACACAACTCCTCTTTGTCGTAACCCAGGGAACAGCCCGGGGCCACTAACCACCACACTGCCCACCACCACCGCTGCCACACCACACACACCCCTCACAACACCGATACCACCACCACCAGTCCACCACCACCACCGCCGCGTCAACCTGTTGTTGTTCACACCTGTGCGTCGCTCACACCTGTGCTACACCCACTACACCCCCGCACCACACGCCCTCCCGCCCGCCACCCGCTGATAGCACACCTGACTGTTACGAATGGTGTCACTTTATCACTCAACACATAATACACACAAGCAACACAAAAGACGGATAGCGTGGCGCAGCGGCCGTATGCTTCCCCTCCCGCTGCTGACGTTACACTGGCGTTTTCCAGCTGCCTCAGTGACGTCACGGCTTCATGATGGCCGCTACAGACAGGCAGTCGCTGATTTCTATGCATATCTTCGCTTTTACTCAAACCAGATTAGTCCAACACTTTATAAATGAAAGCGGTGGTTCGCTAAACTTTCCTCATTTATAGCTCTGCAGGTGTCAGAGTGAAAACCTGTGCGTGCAACATCAACTTCCACGCGAATAGCTAGTACCGATTATTAATTTTATTGCGGAATTTCACAAATATAAGTAGTATAGTTATAGTATAGTATAGTTATAGAAGCGTATACTTGTTATTTTTTGACATGCCACAGTGAAACAATCGACCGACTTTAACGTAAGAGACGAATAATTCAACGTTATGTGTGTGGAATGTCTCTGAAATCCATCGTATTCTCCTTACTCTTATTACCGTCAAATAGGAAGGCAAACTGCGGCGCGACATGCAAAACGAAAACATGAGAGAAAAGAGAGAGAGAGAGAGAGAGAGAGGAGAGAGAGAGAGAGAGAGAGAGAGAGAGAGAGAGAGAAGAGAGAGAGAGAAAAGAGAGAGAGAAAGGAAAGAAGAAGAAAGAAAGAAAGAAAGAAAGAAAGAAAGAAAGAAAGAAAGAAAGAAAGAAAGAAAGAAAGAAAAGAAAGAGAAAGAAAGAGAGAGAGAGAGAGAGAGAGAGAGAGAGAGAGAGAGAGAGAGAGAGAGAGAGAGAGAGAGAGAGAAAAAAGAGAAAGAAAGAAAGAAAGAAAGAAAGAAAGAGAGAGAGAGAGAGAGAGAGAGAGAGAGAGAGAGAGAGAGAGAGAGAGAGAGAGAGAGAGAGAGAGAGAGAGAGAGAGAGAGAGAGAGAACACAATTCTTAGAAGGTGGCCATGAAATAACACAAGACGATAACAGCAGCAGGTGTGAGGGCTTGAAGGACAGGAAGCGGCGTTGAACTTTCAGGGACAAGTAGGCTGGACACATGGACGGCGGGACAAGCGTATAAACCCCATGAGACCCAGAACGTAATTTCCATTGTAATTTGGGTACCATTAGACGATTTTTAGTGAATATAAGCAATGTTTTATAGATATGACCTGTTTAGTATCCTTGTCCACTAGCTTACTTGTTATATTAAGTTATTTTTGGTCATTTTATGGCTAACAATAGACAATTTTTTTATAGCAAAGGAAAGATCTGGGCGTGAAAGGGGGAAAGCGTCAATGGTGTCGCTTCATACTCTGTCTGTTCCTCTTTGCATTGCCGCTGTGTTGAATGTAAATGCTTTGTACGTACCGTGTATCGTCTCCTTCAAAGGGCGGATACTTACTTGCATTCCTCGCATTCTAACAGTAATAACGCGGCCATAACTGCGGCTGGACACACCCACACTCCATCACTCCATCCGGGGTGGGAAGTACGCAACGATGGAGAGAAGAGTTGGAGGTAAACATTTTATGTTGTAATTGCGTGTGTGTGAGAGAGAGAGAGAGAGGAGAGGAGAGAGAGAGAGAAGAGAGAGAGAGAAGAGAGAGGAGAGAGAGAGAGAGAGAGAGAGAGAGAGAGAGACAGACAGAGACAGACTGAGAGAGAGAGAGAGAGAGAAGAGAGAGAGAGAGAGAGAGAGAGAGAGAGAGAGAGAGAGAGAGAGATAGAGAGAGAGAGAGAGAAGAGAGAGAGAGAGACAGACAGACCGACAGACAGACAGAACAGACAGACAGGGCAGACAGACAGACAGACAGAAAGAGAGACAGAGAGAGAAAGAAGAGAGAGAGAGAGAGAGCGAGAGAGAGAGAGAGAGAGAGAGAGAGAGAGAGAGAGAGAGAGAGAGAGAGAGAGTGTTAGTACATAAACACATAATATAATAGTGACCATGCACTAATAAGACTGCAACAATAATCTAACTATGCCCATTAGCCAAGAAAACCGCAGTTAAGAAAATAATCATTCAGCATCTTCCATTGAAATCTCAGACAGTAATAGGTGGATGTAGGGGCATGAGAGGAGCATAGAGGTCTTTTTTTATAGACATCCGCCGGTTGTCAGCCAGTGGGAGCGAAGGCACAGCGACATTATGCACCCAGCAACAAGAGTAATAGAGAGAAAATTTTAGAGAGAAGAGAACACGCAACACCAAAACACAGACAACACGGGTTGTATGTAGTCCAGTAAAACAACCACCACACTCTCTCTCTTTCTCTCTCTTCTCTGCTCTCTGTCTCTTCTCTCTCTCTCCTCTCTCTCTCTCTCTCTCCCATCTCTCTCCCTCTCCTCTCTTCTCTCCCTCTCTTCCTCGTCCGTCCTCATCTCCCTCTCCTCCCTCCTCTCTCATCGTCTCTTCTCCTCGTCCCTCCTCTCGTCTCATCTCTCTCTCCATCTCTCTCTCTCTCTCTCTCTCTCTTTATCCTCTCTCTCCTTCTATCTCGTCCCTCTCTCTCTCTCCTCTCTCTCCCCCTCCCTCTCTCTCCTCTTCCTCTCTCTCCGCTCTCTCTCCTCTCTCTCATCCTCTTCTCTCGCTTCCTATCTCCTCCTCTCTCTCACTCTCTTCATCACTCTCCTCTCTCCCCACTTTAAACAATCTTTTTCCTCCGCTTTCCTTTTTTTCTAATAGATCCCTTTCCCCTTTCCCTTTTTTTAAAAGTTTTTTTTT
>JACEEZ010026177.1:0-39743 GCA_016584305.1 Chionoecetes opilio | reverse complement strand
TTTGACGGTTGTCACGGCACCAGGAGAACCCATTTTCCAAGTTCCCGTTATTTGGCAGGAAAACTAGTAATTCCAATCTAGACATCGTAATCTTGGTGTACAACACGCGACGACGGGGTCATGGGGTTTCACCCAAAACTCAAAGTTCCGTATTGGGGACAGTTTCCTAACGACGAACCACTCTTTCGTGGAAAGCTTCACTAGTTGGGGCATGTGTTGTCCAGTTACTCCATGGATGATCTGGACATCAAAAAACAGCTACACAAGATCACAGCTGTTAGATACACCATCCTTAGGAGTTTTCCTTCTGCACCAAGGAGGTGAAGCTGGAGCTTTTTTCAGGAGTTACTGCTAACAACATAATACTGTAACTCACTGTGGGTGAGATACAGAGTGGCTTCCATGAACAGGCTTCGGTCCTTTTTTTTTTTTTTTTTTTTTTTTTTTTTACATCACAAAGGACTGCCAAGGGCAAAACAAAAATGGGTAACACAAAGCCCGCTTAGTTGCCAGTCCATATAAAGAAACGTAAGAGAATAAAATAAAAAAGAGGGTGAGCCAATTTAGTTCGAGAGGTGTCTTGGTTACTCTTCTTTTGAAAAGATTTAAGTCATGGGAAGGTGGAAAAATAGAAACGAAGAGAGCTTCAGAGTTTACCAGTGAAAGGGATGAAAGAGTAAAGATACTGATTAACTTGCATTAGGAAGATGACAGAATAGGGATGAGAATGATAAAAAGTCTTGTGCAGCGAGGCCGCGGGAGGGGGGAGGCATGCAGTTAGCAAGTTCAGAAGAGCAGTGAGCATGAAAAAAACGGTAGAAAAGAGCAAGAGAAGCAACTTTTCGGCGGTGATTTAAAGATTGAAAAACAGTCAGTCAGAGGAGGAGTTGATGAGACGAAAAGCTTTTGACTCTACCCTGTTTTAGGAGAGCTGTATGAGTGGATCCTTCCCAAACATGTGAGACATACTCCATACATAGGCGGATAAGGCCCCTGTAGAGAGCAAGCAATTGGGAGGGAGAAAAAAAAGGACGCAGACGCCACAGGATCCTAACTTCTTAGAAGCTGTTTTAGCAAGTACGAGATGTGAGTTTTCCAGTTTCAGATTTTTAGTAAAGGATAGTCCTAAATGTTCTTGTAGAAGAAGGAGACATTTTGAGTGTCATTGAAGAAGAGGGGATAGTTATCTGATAGGTTTTGTCGAGTAGATAGGTGAAAATTGGTTTTTGAGGCATTAAACCCAAAACAAGGTTTGCTTTCCCCCAAATCAGAAATTATAAAAAACATCAGAAGTTAGGCGCTCGGTGGCATCTCCGTGAATCACTTAGTTCCTGTTGAGTTGGACGTCTAATAAACGACGTTGAAAAATGCAGGGTAGAATCATCACGTAGGAGTGGATAGGGCTTTGAGTTAGACTTAGAAGATCCTTAATGAATAATAGAAAGAGAGTGGGTGATAGGACAAAACCCTGGGGAACACCATTATTGATAGATTTAGGAGAAGAACAATGTCCGTCTACAGTAGCTGCAATAGAAACGGTTTAAAAGGAAACTTAAGATAAAGGTACAGAGAGAAGGATAGAAACCGAATGAGGGTATTTTTGGGAAAATTAAAGATTTGTGCCAGACTCTATCAAAAGCTTTTGATATGTCAAGAGCAACAGCAAAAGTTTCACCAAAACCCCCAAAAGGGAGGTGACCAAGATTCAGTTAGGAAAGCCAGAAAATCGCCAGTAGATCGCCCTTTACGGAACCGTACTGACGATCAGATAGAAGATTGTGGCAGATAGATGCTTAAGAATCTTCTTATAATTATAGATTAAAAGACTTTAGAAAGGCAGGAAGTCAAAGCTATAGGACGGTAGTTTGAAGGATTAGAATGGTCACCCTTCTTAGGAACAGGTTGGATGTGAGCAAACTTCCAGCAAGAAGGAAAGGTGTAAGAAAATTTAGACAAAGACGGAAAAGTTTGACCAGGCAGGATGCAAGCACAGAAGCACAGTTTTTGAGAACAATAGGAGGGACTCCGTCAGGACCGTAAGCCTTCCGGGGATCCAGGCCAGAAAGGGCAAAGAAACATCATTACGAAGGATCTTAATGACGGGCATAATATAGTCAGAGGGTGGAGGAGAAGGAGGAACAAGCCCTTCATTACCAAAGTGGAATTTTTAGCAAAGGTTTGAGCAAAGAGTTTCAGCTTTAGAAGTAGATGAAACAGCTGTGGAGCCATCTGGGTGAAGCATAGGAGGGAAAGATGAAGAAGAAAAATTGTTGGAGATGTTATTTGCTAGATACCAGAATTTTACGAGAGGAATTTGTTCAGAAAGATTTTGACATTTTCTATGATGAAAGAGTTTTTTGGTAAGTTGAAGTAAAGATTTGACATGATTACGGGCAGAAATATAAAGGGCATGATTTTTCAGGAGATGGATGCTTAACGGTACCGTTTGTGAGCCACCTCTCTATCTCGGACAGCAGAGAACAACCCAGTTAAACCAAGGTTGACGGGCTTTAGGATTAGAGAAAGTGTGTGGGAATGTACGCCTCCATGCCAAGACTATGACCTCAGTTATGCGCTCTGCACAAAGAGATGGGTCTTTGACATGGAAGCAGTAATCACTCCATGGAAAATCAGAGTATACTGCCTTAGGTCTTCCCACTTAGCTGAGTTGAAGTGCCAGAAGCACCTCCGCTTAGATGGGTCCCGAGGCGGTACTGGAGCGATAGGACAGGTTACAGAAATAAGATTGTGATGGGAGGAACCCAACGGAGAGAATAGTTTAACCAGAGTAGAGAAGGGTTTAGTAGTTGGGAAAAAGATCAAGAATGTTAGGCTGTCTCCAAGGCGGTCAGGAATACGGGTAGGGTGCTGCACCAGCTGCTCTGGGTCTTGGAGAATAGAAAAGATGTAGGCTTGTTCACCAGGTTGGCAGAGCTGGGCGCGCAAATTTTTTTTCCTTATGTCCGCAAAGCGCAAAGCGCAAATTTTCGCGATCGAGTTTTTTTCCCCTTTATCTGTGTGTTATTACGGTAACGGGGGTCAACCCGAGTAAGAATACTTACAACTGTTGGTGACACAGTAGGGGTTGATTGCCTCAGAAGTGCAAGGATGATGGGTAGGCGTATACCGCCCTAGCCAGACACTTCAGATGGTAGTTGAATAAAAGTGGTCGAGCGGTTGTTTTATAAGGCTTGTTAATCAGTAAGTCCCCAGAAAAAAATTAAACAAGATATATATACATATCTGTACACTGTGAGTTTATACATTAATAATGTCACGCTGTTCGTTAAGTAACGGCCAATGAAACTAATGTCTAATAGACAGAGCAAAACAGTTTAGTTTCGTGACAAAGGTACTCTCACACCTCCTGGGTGTGGAGTACAACAGACACTCTGAAAGGTGTCGTGAGTAGGAGCTCCCTGAAACGCGTCTCCTCGTAATCTGTCCCTCCTCCACTGCGTCCTGCCGCATATGAGGAAAGCTGCCCGGGAAGCTGTTGTTCCGGTGAGCCCGTTGAGTGAAGGTGTTTACGTCGGGGTTTTCCCAAGATCAGGCTAATCCACGTCATCATGATGGAGGGCGTGGCTGCTTGGGTCAGTATAATGTCATCAAAAGGTGGCAGTATTCAGCATCCGCTAGGCACCAGTACAAGACCACAGACACTCAGACATACTGTATTAGTATCGATTAAAGGCGTATTTTGTAGTGTCCTTCCGGAGTAAAATTATACTTATTTAAGCTCCGCCCCTGCTTGCCATCACAAAATACGATTGTAGCGCTGCCAAAGCTCTTTCTTGATGTTGCCGAGAGTAAAAGTGTCGTACACTTCATTACCTCTTGCAGAGGCTCAAGGAATATCGTTAGGTTGACATTTGAAGGCACAGCAAAGAGTAGTAGCGTGATTGTCTGTATTACACATCGATATCTAATTTTTTTTGAGCTCTTAGAATGCCTAGCATTGTTTTCTAACTCTATAGATGGACTTGATATTAACTGAAATTTTAGGGCGCTATGAAACTGTTATTTGAATATCTATTTGCTACACAGCCATTTTTACGATGTGCGTCGAGGATTTTTTAATGCTTTCATGGGCCTGTACGTATTAGGCTACGTGTACCTACATCTACGTTTTTACCAATTATTCTTTGCCTAAACCTAGATGAATGCTGGTTGTGATTTCCTCCAGTGCATCTCCCCCGTTTTAACATCCATGGGCGGGTGTGTGGTGGGCGGGTGTGTGATGGACGTGTGGTGGGTGGGTGTGTGGTGGGCGGATGTATGATGGGCGTGGGGGTGGGTGGGTGTGTGGGGGGGCGGATGGGTGATGGGCGTGTGGTGGGTGGGTGTGTGGTGGGCGGATGTGTGATGGGCGTGTGGTGGGTGGGTGTGTGGGGGGCGGATGGGTGATGGGCGTGTGTGGGTGGGTGTGTGGTGGGCGGATGGGTGGGTGGGCGTGTGGGGGTTTGGGTGTGTGGTGGGGGGGTGGTGGTGGGCGGGTGGGTGCCTGGGTGGTGGTGGGTGTGTGGTGGCCCGTGGGTAGAGACCTCCTTACCGTGTTGGCGCTGAACCACTGATGAAATGTTCGTATTCGTGCCCCGCGATAGGTTCTTAAAAGCTTTCTTTTTGTGTGATATAACATAATACCAAATTTATACATTTCTATGCAAATGTAATATCACTCATGAATATATTTAAGTATTTTTACTATACTATAGCAATAATACACCAGTTTTGGTGCTAAGCCAGCAAGCATCAACGAAGATTCGGACACATTGAAAATTCAGGGATTGGGAAATTTTGTTCCCAGACGTCGCCCGGAGAATTTTTAATATTTGTGACTTCTTACCTGTTAAGAGTCACCTACTCTACTCCTTACTACTCCTTCCTACTATTAAATTAATACAGTATCCTTTGCATGTCGTGTGCATGTAATGAATGTTTTAATTGGATGAGAATTAAAGGAAAAGAGAAACATTTACGGGAGGAGTTTTGATAAATTTTCTCATGCGCGCGATCTGATTGGCCAGGCCCCTTGAAACCACCACCCACACCCCGACTGTATAATTTTACAGGAAAAGAGTAAAATAAGTGTATCTGCTCAGTTTCTATGCACGCAAAAGAGTAAATATAATGGGCGGAGCTTAAATAAGTAAAATTTTTACTTCCAAGGGCATGGACAAAATACGCCTTAACACATCATATAAAATATAACCAGTACGCTAAAGAGTCCGCAAAGCGCAAAAGCCCAAATTCTCGAAAAAAGGCGGAGCGCAAGCGCAAAAGCGTAAATTTTTTTCTAGCGCAAAAAACAAAAAATAGACCGCAAATAGAAAAAAAATTTAAAGGGCAAACATAAAATTAAAGCGCAAACCTCATGTTTTAGTCTGCAAACTGAAAATTCTATGTTAAATTAATATAAGGTGTATAAATGATTAAAAGATTGAATGTTTTTCAGTATTTGAAGCATTTATTGAAACAAGTTTATATAAAATAAGATAATACTGTCAAAAAAAAACCCCAAAAAAGTTGAAAAATGAAAATACACAATACTAATATTAGTCCTCCTCGTCACTGTCCTCCAGCCCCCCACCGACCCTTGAGGAGGTTCATGTTCCCTTGAGGAACACCCCGCTTCTCGAAGTTCTTTGGCCGTCAGGCTCGATCACTTCGGCCTCATGACGTCTGAGCCCATGCTGAACAGCCGCTCTTTAAACCGCCGCTGAGGAGGGGACTGGAGTGGTTGTACCTGATGAACGGTCCACCAGATCTGCCTGTGCTCCATGGGAAAAATGTCAGGTGACAGAGGCACGTTATCCTGGACGTCCAAATGGGTCCCAGGAGTGCAAGTTCTTCTCCATTCCTCGTCCACGTCCCCCTGGGACAACGGCCTCCTTGCCGCCTTCATGTACTCGAAGGTGCTGGGTCGGGCCTGGACCGGGGGGTCGTTGTTGCCGTTGCCGTTGTGGTCGCCCACCTTTGCCTTGATCTCCTGGACAATCCTCCTCTTGATGGGGTCCCTCTAGGTCGGGGTTAAGGTACTCCCCACTCCAAGCTTGTAGTGGGGGTGCAAGGCTACGGCCATAAATTTATATTTAAGTAAACTTAAATATAAATGCTAATATTTGACGTATCTTTTAATTTTTTGATTTTACGTCATTTGAGTTTCTCGGCAAAGTTTTCCTGCTAAGTTTGCGCATTTGCTGACTTATAAAATATCGAGAGCGCAAACTCCAAAAGCGCAAATTATCGGCGTTTTGCGCAAAGCGCAAATATTTTATATGGAGCGCAAATTGCGCTTTTTTCGCATTTGCGCTTTCGTTTGCGCTCCGCCCAGCTCTGCAGGTTGGTCAGTGAAAGAAGATGATAGCCAGAGCTGGTGGTGAACATTGAAGTCCCCAAGAATGGAAAGTTCTGCTAAAGGAAAATGAGATGAGATGTGCTCCAAATTTTGATGTTAAAAAGTCGAAGAATTTTACATAGTCAGAGGAGTTAGGTGAGAGATATACAGCACAGATAAATTTTGTAAGAGAGTGACATTGAAGTCGAAGCCAGATGGTAGAAAATTCGGAAGATTCAGGGCCGTGGGCAACGAGAGCAAGTGATGTCCCTTGCGCACATATACGCAACAGCCAGCTTTGGATTGAAAATGAGAATAGAGACAGTAAGAAGAGACAGAAAAAGGTCCTGCTGTCAGTGCTCACAGACAACTGGGTTTCGGTGGGAAAAGAAGATGAGGTTTAGAGGAGGAGAGAGATGTTTAACAGAGAGAAAGTTAGATTGTCACAATGACATCCTGAAGAGGCTGCTGGATGTCCCCAGATGGTTCAGCTCTTTCCGAGGCTTTCGTTTCGAATAACATCAAGTGTTTGGATGTCATTAGAAGACACTCGGTATCTAGTCTAAAGTTGAGGGTGGAACATAAACTGGAACAACCCTGTAACTCTGTGGTCTTTCCCGTGTTGACAGAGTGAGACCTACACGCAGGGGGCGATGCGCCACGCCTGGCTACACCTGCTAATGGTTTGCTACACCCTGTCTGATTTTGGTTTTGTGGGGGGGTGGGTCAGTTTCCTAATTTGTCAGTAATGTATCTGTTAACATATGCCCTATTTGGGTGAAATAAAATTATTATTATTTTTTATAATAATTATTATTGCGTAAACATTTCCTGGTCAGAATCGAACCCGAATCAGGACGTCTTAAGGCCCGGTTTCCCACTAGCCCGGTTCTACGGCCGCCGTTGCCGTACACTGACCAACAATGACGTCACAAAAAAAATCGACCGCACCGCCGTACCAGAGAGCTTCTTCGAGAGGGTGTCACTCGGGGGCCCCGCCATTTTGATTTGAAACCGGGGGCGCCCCCCAAGCGTATGTGGGCCCCGTCAAAAGGGTTAAAATGCGTATATCATTACTGTGCACGGTGTTGTGCCTTTTCAATACCCAAGAACGCAAATATATGTAGTATTACGTTAAAATAATGAACTGAAGTGGTTACAGGGTTTCCAGACTTGGGAGTTTCTCCCTAAATTTTTTTTGGGGTTTCTTCCCATTTGGGGGAAAAAATTTGCGTTTTTCGGGGTTGGGGAGAAATTTTTTGGGGATTAACTTTAGATTGACGTAGCCAAAAACGCTAAAGCTATGCTATGCCATTATGCTATGGTTGTGGTGAGGCCGGGCCAGGTCATCCTCGGTATTTCCGGATTATCTCTTTGTTGACCTGGCATGAAGGGGAGAAGCAGGTGGACTGGGAGGGAGGGGGGTAGCACAATGGGGGGTGAGGGAGAGGAGTCAGGGGGTATAAGAGACTGGTGGGCGGCTGGCCTGGGATGTAGGGTCAAGGAGGAGGGTACGAGTCAGTGGTGGGGGAGATCCTGGTGGATAAGGAGAGAGGGAAGGAGGATGGTGGGGGGAGGGAGGCGGAGTTAAGGTATGGAAGGAACCGTGAGGGAGGGGGAGAGGAGTCACGGAAGAGAGAAAGTGAGAAAGGAAGGAAGGGGGAGAATCAAGCAGGAAGGAAGAGGAGAGTTTTGTGGGAAGAGAAAGGGGACAGCTGAAAGTGCAAAAGAAGATAGAGGAACTCAAACTTAAAACCGAAAAAGGCAAAGGACATTGTTTTGTTAGTGTCTGAGTGTACTATCTAATTTTTTTTTCTATGAACAACAATAAGAATCTGACTAAGAAAAAAAAAATCAACAAGATGGCTTGGGATGGGACGGGAGAGATTAGTGCTATTTATTAGCCAAAAAGTGTTATAGTTCAGAGCTGGGCAGTATTTAAATACATTTGTATTTAAAGGCGTATTTAAATACATTTGTGTATCTAGAATTGTATTTATAAATACATTAGATTTTACGTATTTAAATCCATATTTAAATACTTTTATGAGTATCTAAATACATTGTATTTAAATACTGATAATATAAAAATGTAAATACTTTTTTTTCAGTAAATTTGGCCATAAACCCGCCGAACTATCTGGCAACCCTGATGTTACAGTGAAGTTGTGAACTCGGTGTGAGTCACGATTAACTTCAGTAACTTCAGTTGATACTGAAGTTACAGTTATTGTTGTTCAGTTCAGGAAATATACCTACAATAGGAAAGTATCCTTTATCATTTATCAAGCATTTTATATTGTTAATCATGAATTACTGAATACATGTTAAAATTTGTGTGTATTCAAAATGTATTTACAAATGTATTTAAATACAATTGATGTATTTAGTATTTAGTATTTAATACATTCAATGTATTTAGTGCCCAGCACTGTTTACAACCCAGATAAAACAATGCTTAGAAAAGGTAACAGTACCGTAGATAACAGTAAAGTCGCCACCTGCATGATGTCGCCAGTCGCCAAATATTACGAATTATAACATCACTACTGATTTTTATGTGCCACTGAAGATGATACACAGTAGTTTATATCATGACTGTATAATCTACCCTGTTGCAGAGTTGTTTTATGCTTTGTATCTGCAAGTATAGACGGTTTCAAATTTCACTACGCATTTTTTTTCGGGCGACGACGACAGCGGTACGACACTCAGTAAATAAACACTAGATGGCGACTCTACTGTTGGTAGCCACTTTGTAGATATTTTTGTTATTTGTTCATTTATAGCCATACTATGACACAGATGAAGACACAAAATGACACAGACTCTCCAGATAGCCCCTTCTAACTTTCCTGAAATCATGGATGTAGAAATGTAAGTATTAACGCCACCACACGTCTGTAAACAGAAAAAAAGTTGTCCTGGCGACTTACCTGTTATCTCAAACATCAATCATTGGGGGTATACGCCGGGGGGCGCGTCGCCTCGCCCACCCTACGACGCCACTCCCGGGGGTCACCACGCGCGAGTTCCCATGCAGGCCCTTTCCCATACCAAGCGTCTCCCTNAAAAAAAAAAAATGACCAAAACCTAACCTAACATCCTAACTTTAACCTAACTAACCTTACAAAAAACAAAAAAAAAAAACTAACCTTGCCTAAAAAAAAAAAAAAAAAAAAAAAAAAAATTTCCACAGAAACGGTTAGCAGGTATTTTAATACTATCATAACCATGAATATGTACAACTACAAAGAGAAGACTACGACGATGAAAAAATTTCGAGTTGTTTTGGGCGAAATTGATTTTCCAGGTGCTATTTTTTCCGTGCTCGCTGAAAAACATAGGAAGACCTGAGGTGATGGTTGATGTGCAAAGGCTTCTAAACCAGGAAACACCCACAGCAGAGTCTCATTAAGAAGAAAGCTAGTGGTAGGGACCATTACGTACCTACCATTTTGCTTACCTTTTGACGAGGCTCTTTTTATGGCTCTGTTTTCTTTGTTTAAAAGCCTCTGCATATCAGCCATTCCTCAGGTCTTCTCTATATTGTTGTCAGCGAAAAAAGCACAGAAATATAGCACCTGGAATATCAATTTCGCGCAAAATAACTCGATTTTTCCCATCGCCGTATTTTTCCCTTCGTGGGTCCACCCGCGACGACCCCGCCTTATCCCCAAAATGCCCCGATGTAACAAACCGTGACGTATTATGTCGGGGGCCCATTAATTTGTGAGTGTCATAAATCAGCCTGCGAGGGGTTTGCAACAGGAAAAATATGCTTGAAACTTTAAAAGTGTTTTCCCCAGTACAGCAGAGAAATTAAAAACATATCTCATGTAAATGTACGACTTCTGCATACAATACTTATTATAATGATGTGCATCCATGATCAGCTATTTTTCTGAGGCACACTTTGTAAGGTTCTTTTCTTTGATTTTTGATATTAGGTAATCTGTATAACCAATGTGTAAGGTAACTAACACAATCCACCTAACCACCCCACCACCACAACCATCAACACAGTAAAGACCCATGGAATAGAACCTTCACTCCAGGATTTATTGAACTAGACTTTCCTCTTTTGTATACCTATAGACTACACCACCAGTAAGGGGTCACCTGTCTATTTGTGCTTCCTCGCGCTAGTAGGTTTTTTTTGACAGGGTGAACTACTGGAAGCTGTTCCCCAAAGCCCGGGATGCACCAGCACACCTGCTGAACAATCTCGTGCTCGGGTACACCAAGCATGAGTTCAGGGTGAGGTGGGGCAGGTCGCTGTCCAACAGCTTTACTGCTTCTAATGGTACGGGCAGGGCAGTATTTTTGTCGCCTCACCTGTTTAATGTATACTTGGACGACTTGACTGGTGCCCTGTCAGAGTCTGGCACTGGCTGTTATTTTCATGATCGGTGCATCAACTCTCGAGCTATGCTAAACGACATAGTCCTCAGGGCCCCCGACAGTTGATGCGCTTCGGACTTGATTACCCTGTGCAAGACGTATGCCGGGCAACATGCATCGTGTACACTAATCAATAGACAGTCAGTTAATCTTGGTGTACAACACGGCGACGACGGGGTGCATGGGGTTTCACCCAAAAACCCCAAAAGTTCCGTATTTTGCGGACAGTATCCTGAACGACGAACCACTTCAGTTCGTGGAAAGCTTCACCTAGTTGGGGCATGTGTTGTCCGTTACTCCATGATGATCTGGACATCAAGAAACAGCTACACAAGATCACAGCTGTTAGAAAACACATCCTTAGGAGATTTTCCTTCTGCACCAAGGAGTGAAGCTGGAGCTGTTCAGGAGTTACTGCTACAACATAATACTGTAACTCACTGTGGGTGAGATACAGAGTGGCTTCCATGAACAGGCTTCGTGCCCCTTTTTTTTTTTTTTTTTTTTTTTTTTACATCACAAAGGACTGGCCAAGGGCACAACAAAAAGGGGTAACACAAAGCCCGCTTAGTTGCCAGCCCCTAAAAAGAAGACATAAGGGGAAAAAAATAAAAAAGAGGGGTGAGCCAATTTAGTTCGGGGAGGTGTCTTGTTACTCTTTTTTGAAAAGATTTAAGTCATAGGAAGGTGGAAAAATAGAAACAGGAAGAAGCTTCAGAGTTTACCATGAAAGGGATGAAAGAGTAAAAAATACTGATTAACTTGCTTTAGGAAGATGGACAGAATAGGATGAGAATGAGTAAAAAGTCTTGTGCAGCGAGGCCGCGGGAGGGGGGAGGCATGCAGTTAGCAATTCAGAAGAGCGTGAGCATGAAAATAACGGTAGAAAAGAGCAAGAGAAGCAACATTGGGCGGTGATTTAAAGATTGAAGACAGTCAGCCCAGGGGAGGGGGAGTTGATGAGACGAAAAGCTTTTGACTCTACCCTGTTTAGGAGAGCTGTATGAGTGGCCCTTTCCCCAAAACATGTGAGACATACTCCATACATAGGCGGATAAGGCCCCTGTAGAGAGCAAGCAATTGGGAGGGAGAAAAAAAGGACGCAGACGCCACAGGATACCTAACTTCTTAGAAGCTGTTTTAGCAGATACGAGATGTGAGATTTCCAGTTCAGATTTTTAGTAAAGGATAGTCCTAGAATGTTCATTGTAGAAGAAGGAAAACAGTTGAGTGTTCATTGAAGAAGAGGGGATAGTTATCTGATAGGTTTTGTCGAGTAGATAGGTGAAGAAATTGGGTTTTTGAGGCATTGAACAAAACGGGTTTTGCTTTGCCCCAATCAGAAATTATAGAAACATCAGAAGTTAGGCGCTCGGTGGCATCTCCGTGAATCACTTAGTTCCTGTTGAGTTGGACGTCTAATAAACGACTTTTGAAAAAGCAGGTAGAATCTCAGCGTGGGAGTGGATAGGGCTTTGAGTTTAGACTTAAAAGATCCTTAATGAATAATAGAAAGAGAGGGGGTGATAGGACAAACCCTGGGGAACACCATTATTGATAGTTTAGGAGAAGAACAATGTCCGTCTACAGTAGCTGCAATAGAAGGGTTTTTGAAAGGAAACTTAAGATAAAAGTACAGAGAGAAGGATAGAAACCGAATGAGGGTTTTTGGAAATTAAAGATTTGTGCCAGACTCTATCAAAAGCTTTTGATATTCAAGAGCAACAGCAAATTTTTCACCGAAACCCCAAAAGGAGGATGACCAAGATTCAGTTAGGAAAGCCAAAATCGCCAGTAGATCGCCCTTTACGGAAACCGTAGGACGATCAGATAGAAGTTTGTGAGCAGATAGATGCTAAGAATCTTCTTATTAAGTATAGATTCAAAGACTTTAGAAAGGCCCGGGAATTTCAAAGCTATAGGACGGTATTTGAAGGATTAGAATGGTCACCTTTTTAGGAACAGGTTGGATGTGAGCAAACTTCCAGCAAGAAGGAAAGGTGTAAGTAAATAGAAAAAGAGGGAAAAAGTTTGACCAGGCAGGATGCAAGCCAGAAGCACAGTTTTTGAGAACAATAGGAGGGACTCCGTCAGGACCGAAACCCTTTCCCGAGGATCCAGGCCAGAAAGGGCAAAGAAAACATCATTACGAAGGATCTTAATGACAGGCTAATATAGTCAGAGGGTGGAGGAGAGGAGGAACAAGCCCTTCATAACAAAGTGGAATTTTTTGCAAAGGTTTGAGCAAAAAGTTCAGCTTTTTGAAGTAGATGAACAGCTGTGGAGCCATCTGGGTGAAGCATAGGGGGGAAAGATGAAGAAGAAAAATTGTTGGAGATGTTATTTGCTATATACCAGAAGTTACGAGAGGAATTTGATTCAGAAAGATTTTGACATTTTCTATGAATGAAAGAGTTTTTGGTAAGTTGAAGTAAAGATTTGACATGATTACGGGCAGAAATATAAAGGGCTGAGTTTCAGGAGATGGGTGCTTACGGTACCGTTTGTGAGCCCTCTCTATCTCGGACAGCATGAGAACAAGCAGAGTTAAAACCCAAAGGGTTTACGGGCTTTAGGATTAGAGAAAGTGTGTGGAATGTACGCCTCCATGCCAGAGACTATGACCTCAGTTATGCCTCTGCACAAAGAGATGGGTCTTTGACATGGAAGCAGTAATCACTCCTGGAAATCAGATAGTACTGCCTTAGGGCTTCCCACTTAGCTGGTTGAAGTGCCCGAAGCCCTCCGCTTGATGGGTCCCGAGGCGGTACTGGGCGATAGGACAGGTTACAGAAATAAGATTGTGATCGGAGGAACCCAACGGAGAGAATAGTTTAAACAGAGTAAGCAGAAGGGTTTGTAGTTAGGAAAAGATCAAGAATTTAGGCGTGTCCCCCAAGGCGGTCAGGAATACGGGTAGGGTGCTGCACCACTGCTCTAGGTCTTGGAGAATAGAAAGATGTAGGCTGTTCACCAGGTTGGCAGAGCTGGGCGCGCAAATTTTTTTCCTTAGTCCGCAAAGCGCAAAGCGCAAATTTTCGCGATCGAGTTGTTACCCTTATCTGTGTGTTATTACAGGTAACAGGGGTCAACCCGAGTAAAAATACTACAACTGTTGGTGACACAGTAGGGGTTTTATTGCCTCAGAAGTGCAAGGATGATGGGTAGGCGTATACCGTCCTAGCCAGACACTTCAGATGGTAGTTGAATAAAAGTGGTCGAGCGGTTGTTTTATAAGGCTTGTTAATCAGTAAGTAAACCCGAAAAATAATTACAAGATATATATACAATCTGTACACTGTGAGATTATACATTAATAAAGTCACGCTGTTCGTTAAGTAACGGCCAATGAAACTAATGTCTAATAGACAGAGCCAGAACAGTTAGTTTTTGTGACAAGGGACTCTCACACCTCCTGGGTGTGGAGTACAAACAGACACTCTGAAAGGTGTCGTGAGTAGGAGCTCCCTGTAACGCGTCTCCTCGTAATCTGTCCTCCTCCACTGCGGCTGCCGATTGAGGAAAGCTGCCCGGAAGCTGTTTTCCGGTGAGCCGTTGAGTGAAGGTGGTTTTCGTCGTGGTTCCCAAGATCAGGCTATCCACGTCATCATGATGGGATGGCGTGGCTGCTTGGGGCAGTATAATGTCATCAAAAGGTGGCAGTATTCAGCATCCGCTAGGCACCAGTAAAAAGGGCACACAGACACTCAGACATACTGTATTAGTATCGATTAAAGGCGTATTTTGTAGTGTCCTTCCGGAGTAAAATTTACTTATTTAAGCTCCGCCCCTGCTTGCCATCACAAAATACGATTGTAGCGCTGGGCCAAAGCTCTTTCTTGATGTTGCCGAGAGTAAAAGTGTCGTACACTTCATTACCTCTTGCAGAGGCTCAAGGAATATCGTTTTAAAGGGTTTACATTATTTAAGGCAAAAGCAAAGAGTATAGCGTGATTGTCTGTATTACACATCGATATTCTAATTGTTTGAGCTCTTAGAATGACCCAGCATTGTTTTTCTAACTCTATAGATGGACTTGATATTAAACTGAAATGTTTAGGGCGCTATGAAACTGTTTATTTGAAATCTATTTGCTACCAGCCATTTTACGATGTGCGTCGAGGATGTTTAATGCTTTCATTTGGGCCTGTACTATGTAGGCTACGTGTACCTACATCTACGTTTCACCAATTATTCTTTGCCCAAACCTAGATGAATGCTGGTTGTGATTCATCCTCCAGTGCATCTCCCCGTTTAACATCCATGGGCGGGTGTGTGGTGGGCGGGTGTGTGATGGACGTGTGGTGGGTGGGTGTGTGGTGGGCGGATGTATGATGGGCGTGTGTGGTGGGTGTGTGGTGGGCGGATGGGTATGGGGGGTGTGGTGGGTGGGTGGGGGTGGTGGGCGGATGTGTGATGGGCGTGTGGTGGGTGGGTTGTGGTGGGCGGGTGGGGGATGGGCGTGTGGTGGGTGGGGGTGTGGGGGGCGGATGGTGATGGGCGTGTGGTGGGTGGGTGTGTGGTGGGCGGGTGGTGGTGGCGGGTGGGTGCCTGGGTGGTGGTGGGTGTGGGGGTGGCCCGTGGGTAGAGACCTCCTTACCGTGTTGGCGCTGAATCAGACTGATGAAATGTTCGTATTCGTGCCCTGCGATAGGTTCTCTAAAAGGCTTTTTTTGTGTGATATAACATATATACCAAATTTATACTTTCTATTGGGAATGTAATATCACTCATGAATATTTAAGTATTTGACTATACTATAGCAATAATACACCAGTTTTTGGTGCTAAGCCAGCAAGCATCAACGAAGATTCGGACACATTGAAAAATTCGAGGGATTGGGAAATTTGTTCCCAGGAACGCGCTGGAGAATTTTAATATTTGTGACTTCTTACCTGTTAAGAGTCACCTACTCTACTCCTTACTACTCCTTACCTACTATTAATTAAATACAGTATCCTTTGCATGTCGTGCCCCATGTAATAAATGTTGAATTGGATGAATTAAAGGAAAAGAGAAACATTTAGGGGAGGAGTTTTGATAAGATTTTCTCATGCGCGCGATCTGATTGGGCCAGGCTCTTGAAAACCACCACCCACACCCACGACTGTATAATTTTACAGGAAAAGGTAAAATAAGGTATCTGCTCAGTTTTTTATGCACGCAAAAGATAAAATAAAGTGGGCGGAGCTTAAATAAGTAAAATTTTATTTCCCAAAGGGGGCATGGAAAAAATACACCTTAACACATACATAAAATATATAACCAGTACGCAAAAAAGAGTCCGCAAAGCGCAAAAGCCCAAATTCTCGAAAAAAGGGGGGAGCGCAAGCGCAAAAGCGTAAATTTCTAGCGCAAAAAAAAAAACTAGACCGCAATAAAAAATTTAAAGGGCAAACATAAAAGTTAAAGCGCAAACCTCATGTTTTAGTCTGCAAACTGAAAAATTCTATGTAAATTAATATAAGGTGTATAAATGATTAAAAGATTGAATGTTTACAGTATTTGAAGCATTTATTGAACACAAGTTTATATAAAAAATAAGATAATACTGTCAAAACAACACAAAATAGTTGAAAAATGAAAATACACAATACTAATAATTTGTCCTCCTCGTCACTGTCCTCCAGCTCCCACCGACCCCTTTAGGAGGTTCATGTTACCCCTTTAGGAACACCAGCTTCTCGAAGTTCTTGGCCGTCAGGCTCGATCACTTCGGCCTCATGACGTCTGAGCCCATGCTGAACAGCCGCTCTAACCGGCGCTGAGGAGGGCACTGGAGTGTTGTACCTGATGAACAGGTCCCCCAGATCTGCCCCGTGCTCCATGGGAAAAAATGTCAGGTGACAGAGGCACGTTATCCTGGACGTCAACTGGGTCCAGGAGTGCAAGTTCTTCTCCAGTTCCTCGTCCACGTCCCCCCGGGACAACGGCCTCCTTGCCGCCTTCAAAGTACTCGAAGGTCTGGGTCGGGCCCGGACCGGGGCGTCGTTGTTGCCGTTGCCGTTTTGGTCGCCCACCTTTGCCCTTTATTCTCCTGGACAATCCTCCTCTTGATGGTGGCCTCTAGGTCGGGGTTAAGGTACTCCACCACTCCAAGCTTTTTAGTGGGGTGCAAGGCTACGGCCATAAATTTATATTTAAGTAAAATTAAATATAAATGCTATATTTTGACGTATCTTTTAATTTTTTTATTTTACGTCATTTGAGTTTCTCCCGGGAAAGTTTTCCTGCTAAGTTTGCGCATTTGCTGACTTATAAAATATCGAGAGCGCAAACTCCAAAACGCAAATTATCGGCGTTTTGCGCAAAAAGGCGCAAATATTTTTATATGGAGCGCAAATTGCGCTTTTGCGCATTTGCGCTTTCGTTTGCGCTCCGCCCCGCTCTGCGGTTGGTCAGTGAAAGAAGATGATAGCCAGAGCTGGTGGTGAACATTGAAGTCCCCAAGAATGGGAAAATTCTGCTAAAGGAAAATGAGATGAGATGTGCTCCACTTTTGATGTTTAAATGTCCCAAGAAATTTTACATAGTCAGAGGAGTTAGGTGAGAAATATACAGCACAGATAAATTTTGTAAGAGAGTGACATTGAAGTCGAAGCCAGATGGTAGAAAATTCGGAAGATTCAAGGCCGTGGGCACGAGAGCAAGTGATGTCATTGCGCACATATACGCAACAGCCAGCTTTGGATTGAAAATGAGAATAGAGACAGTAAGAAGAGACAGAAAAAGGTCTGCTGTCAGTGCTCACAGACAACTGGGTTTCGGTGAGGAAAAGAAGATGAGGTTTAGAGGAGGAGAAATGATGTTCAACAGAGAGAAAGTTAGATTGTCACAATGACATCCTGAAGAGGCTGCTGGATGTCCCCAGATGGTTCAGCTCTTCCGAGGCTTTCGTCTCGAATAACATCAAGTGTTTGGATGTCATTAGAAGACACTCGGTATCTAGTCTAAAGTTGAGGGTGGAACATAAACTGGAACAACCCTGTAACTCTGTGGTCTCCAGTGTTAGACAGAGTGAGACCTACACGCAGGGGGCGATGCGCCACGCCTGGCTACACCTGCTAATGGTAGCTACACCCTGTCTGATGTGTGTGTGTGGGGGGGTGGGGTCAGTTTCCTAATTTGTCAGTAATGTATCTGTTAACATATGCCCTATTTGGGTGAAATAAAGTTATTATTATTTTTATAATAATTATTATTGCGTATCAGTACCTGGTCAGAATCGATCCCGAATCAGGACGTCTTAAGGCCGGTTCCCACTAGCCCGGTTCTACGGCCGCCGTTGCCGTACACTGACCAACAATGACGTCACAAAAAAGTCGACCGCACCGCCGTACCAGAGAGCTTCTTCGAGAGGGGGTCACTCGGGCCGCGCCATTTTGAATTTTGAACCGGTGGCGCCGCCAAGCGCATGGGGGCCCCCGTCAAAAGTGTTAAAATGCGTATATCATTACTGTGCACGGTGTTGTGCCTTTTCAAAACCCCAAGCCCGAAAATTTTATGTAGTATTACGTTAAAATAATGAACTGAATGGTTACAGGGTTTCCAGACTTGGGAGTTTTCTCCCTAAATTTTTTGGGGTTTTCTTCCCATTTGGGGGAAAAAATTTGCGTTTGCGGGTTGGGGAGAAATTTTTGGGGATTAATTTTAGATTGAACGTAGCCCAAAACTGCTATGCTATGTTATGCCATTATGTTTATGGTTGTGGTGAGGCCGGCCGGTCAATCCCTCGTATTTCCGGATTATCTCTTGTGTGACCGGGCATGAAGGTGAGAAGCAGGTGGACATGGGAGGGAGGGGAGTAGCACAATGGGGGATGAGAGAGGAGTCGGTGGGTTAAAGAGACTGGTGGGCGGCTGGCCTGGGATGTAGGGTCAAGGAGGAGGGTACAGTCTGGTGGAGGGAGATCCTGGTGGATAAGGGAGAGGGGAAGGAGATGGTGCGGGAGGGAGGCGGAGTTAAGGGTATTGGAAGGAACCGTGAGGGAGGGGGAGAAGGAGTCACGGAAGAGAAAAAGTGAGAAAGGAAGGAAGGGGGAGAATCAAGCAGGAAGGAAGAGGAGAGTTTTGTGGGAAAGGGAAAGGGGACAGCTAAAAGTGCAAAAGAAGATAGGGGAAACTAAAACCCTTAAAACCGAAAAAGGCAAAGGACATTGTTTTTGTTAGTGTCTGAGTGTACTATCTATTTTTTTTTCTATGAACAACAATAAGAATCTGACTAAGAAAAAAAAAATCAACAAGATGGCTTGGGATGGGACGGGAGAGATTAGTGCTATTTATTAGCCAAAAAGTGTTATAGTTCAGAGCTGGGCAGTATTTAAATACATTTGTATTTAAAGGCGTATTTAAATACATTTGTGTATCTAGAATTGTATTTATAAATACATTAGATTTTACGTATTTAAATCCATATTTAAATACTTTTATGAGTATCTAAATACATTGTATTTAAATACTGATAATATAAAAATGTAAATACTTTTTTTTCAGTAAATTTGGCCATAAACCCGCCGAACTATCTGGCAACCCTGATGTTACAGTGAAGTTGTGAACTCGGTGTGAGTCACGATTAACTTCAGTAACTTCAGTTGATACTGAAATTACAGTTATTGTTGTTCAGTTCAGGAAATATACCTACAATAGGAAAGTATCCTTTATCATTTATCAAGCATTTTATATTGTTAATCATGAATTACTGAATACATGTTAAAATTTGTGTGTATTCAAAATGTATTTACAAATGTATTTAAATACAATTGATGTATTTAGTATTTAGTATTTAAATACATTCAATGTATTTAGTGCCCAGCACTGTTTACAACCCAGATAAAACAATGCTTAGAAAAGGTAACAGTACCGTAGATAACAGTAAAGTCGCCACCTGCAATGATGTCGCCAGTCGCCAAATATTACGAATTATAACATCACTACTGATTTTTATGTGCCACTGAAGATGATACCAGTAGTTATATCATGACTGTAAAATCTACCCTGTTGCAGAGTTGTTTTATGCTTTGTATCTGCAAGTATAGACGGTTTCAAATTTTTACTACGCATTTTTTTTCGGGCGACGCGACAGCGGTAACGACACTCAGTAAATAAACACTAGATGGCGACTTTTTACTGTTGGTAGCACTTTGTAGATATTTTTGTTATTTGTTCATTTATAGCCATACTATGAAAACAGATGAAGAAAACCAAAATGACACAGAACTCTCCAGATAGCCCCTTCTAACTTTCCTGAAATCATGGATGTAGAAATGTAAGTATTAACGCCACCACAACGCTGTAAACCCGAAAAAAAGTTGTCCTGGCGACTTAACTGTTATCTCAAACATCAATCATTGGGGGTATCGCCCGGGGGGGGCGTCGCCTCGCCCACCCTACGACGCCACTCCCCGGGGGTCACCACGCGCGAGGTTCCCATGCAGGCTCCCCTTTTCCCCTACCAAGCAGTTCTCGACAAGAAACTCAACTTGCCCAGCCACGAGCCTTGTGGGCGCCCCCTTGGCCTCCTCCACGCCGGGTTGTCTCTTTACAGATACAACCCGATGGGAAGGGTCGGTTTCGGGTAGCGTGCCACATGCCATATAGCCGAAGTTGGCGCTGACGGACCCAGCAGTGAATAGGCCTCGATTCAGTCTCACGGTGCAAAACGCTGATTTGACACGTAATCATCCCCGCGATACCCCCTGATTCTGCGAAGACACTTATTACCAAAGGCATTGATTCGTCTCTTCAAGTCACTATTAGTGTCCATGTCTCACAACCTAGAGTAAGACAGGGATCACAAGCGACTTGAAGATCCGATCTTTGTCCTCCTGCACAGGTACCGACAACGCCAAATACTCCCGCTGAGCAGTCCATAACACCGTGGGGTATGCCAATCCGCCGTAAGACTTCTTGACGTGACCCGCCGTCATTATGGACTGCGCTACCAAGGTATGTAAAACTTTCCAAGATCTCAATGTCCTCGCCACACGCATGAACAGACTGTACTGCTTCATCTAGTAAGTCTCCAAACACCTGGACCTTGGTCTTGAGCCAGGAGACCTCAAGTCCCAAAGGCTTTGCCTCCTCGTGCAGCGCCTCGAGAGCCATCACCAGGACCTCCAGCGACTCAGCAAAGATTACTGCATCATCGGCAAAAACAAGATCAGTGATCTTGGTGTTGCCGACGGATGCTCCACAATCACTTTGATCTACAACCTTGTCCAATACCCAGTCCATACAAGCGTTGAAAAGTGATGGGGCAAGGACGCACCCTTGCCTCACTCCTGTATTCACAGGAAAGAAGCTGGATACACCTCCCCCATACTTCACAGCACTCTCAGTCCCAGAATACAGACCAGTTATCAAACCAATAGTCCTTGCAGGAATCCCTCGAAGTCGCAGAAGATCCCAGAGTGACTCACGATGCACTGAGTCAAACGCCTTCTTGAGATCAACATAGGCTGCAAGCATCCCCTGTCGAAACTCACGTCGGCGTTCCACCAGGACACGAAGCGCTAGGATACGGTCCGTTGTTGACTTACCAGGCGTGAACCCAGACTGCTGAGGTCTCTGATGCTTCACCAGATGACTGCGAATTCGTGTCAGCAATAGATGGGCAAGCACCTTGCCTGGTACGCTAAGCAGTGTAATACCGCGGTAATTGTTGCAGTCCTGACGGTCCCCTTTCCCTTTCCAGATAGGGACGACCAGCCCCCTTTTCCAGTCAGGAGGAATGGTACCTGATTGCCACACGGCAGTCAGGACAGCATGCAACCCGCGGATCATGGCCTTACCCCCAGCTTTGAGGAGCTCCGCACTGATATTACAAACACCAGCTGCCTTTTCACCCTTCAACTTTGCTACAGCCTCTCTGACTTCGTCAAGAGAGGGTGCGGTTTCGTCAATGGGAGGATCGGCATCCACTGCCTGTAACCCAGTGGTGTGAAGCTGCTCAGTTGGAGGGTCCACCGTGAAACTGTTATCTACGGTAGTATATATGAATGATGGGCCTGTATATGTATGAAGAAACCTCTAAAGTTTAGAATTTGCCTTGTACTATATAATTATACATAGCAGTTGATTATTATGTAAGCTGGAAGGAATGTGAAAATAGATATAAAAAATATAATGTGTTTATCCCATATTAAATAATTTTACGAATGATAAAGTAAAAAATGTGAAAATAGATATAAAAAATATAATGTGTTTAAAACACATTATCCCTTATTAAATAATTTTACGAATGCTTAAGTAAATTTCATAATTTAATTTAGGTTTTTTTTTTGGGGGGGGGGAAACTTTACAGAGGTTTGGGGGGATATCATATTTTCCTGGGGGGAGAATTCTGGCAACAATCTGGGAACCCTGAAGTGGTATTGATGGATGTATTTTTTTTGTTATTAAACCTTTTGTTCCTTTTATATTGCATATCGATGCCCCGTCATTCCAATAAATTGTCTCTAATCTCAATACCCTCTCCACCCCACACACATTTTTTTTGTTGAGGTGGGGGTTGATCTTATTTCTATGGCTTGTCCATGCATGTACTGGCAAGGCCTACTTTTTACCCTATGATGGGCATATACTGTCTTCTGATCGGCGACGACAACGGCGGGAGGACACTCAGAACATAAACACTAGCTGGCGATCTTAGTGTAGGTCGCCAATCGGTTAATATTTTGGTCATTTGTTCATTTATAGCCATAATATGACACAGATGAAGACACAAAATGACAGACTCTCCAGATAGCCCCTTTTAACTTTCCTGAAATCATGGATGTAGAAATGTAAGTATTTACGCCACCAGACATCTGTACATCGAAAAAAACGCTGTCCTGGCGACTTAAGTGTCATCTACGGTAGGTAGCACTGTCCCGGTCCGCGGGACTTGGTTAAATTTAGGCCAGGTCAGGCGGGGTCATGCTGACATTGCTATTTCCCTCCAAAATCCAATCTCGTCTGTACCCCAAGACTATTTTCAGTTTGTTTGCATTTTCTTACATATCTAACATCATAACACAAGTAAATCTGTAAATACCTTTCTTTATCTTTGGGAAACCGAAAGCAATGGAGCTGTTTGTGCGCGCTTTTCTTGTTACTGCACCCAAATGCAGCACAGAACGAGTGTTCTGGATTTTCCTTTACGCGAGTAATTATTCTCACACAGGTACTAACCTTGAATGTAGATGAGTAGGTGTCCAGTAACTCACTTTTCAATCAATCTGTTTACGTTGGAATGTTATAAGTGGTGTCGTGAGGATGTCGTGAGACGCCAGGGTAATTGAGGTAGTATAATTGTCTTAAGCTACAAAATATACACTTGACGAAATATGTAGCTACAGGAGTCCCTGCCTACAATCTCCGCTCGTTACCCTGGCTCAAGACCGTCTCTGAGAGACGCCATGGAGGTAGTAAATTGTGTAAATCTACACTATATACAAATAACGAAATGGGCAGGAATCCCTGTACCAACCTCCGTTACCTCCCATGGCAAAGGCTATCACTCCTCTCCCTGTCTATCGTCGAGGGCGGTGGTGAGCCGCCGCTGCCTCTCTCATGCAGGTGTCAACTACTCGTTTATCTATCATACATATACGTCTGCTCCCTTACTAAATATATAGCACGAGCAAGTAATGTTTCTACCATAGAATAAACTGATAATATAACTACTCTATATAAATATTTATTATGCTACCATCTATTTATAAGAGATGCAAATAAGCTACATGACATCTCTACAAATCTGCCGGTTCTCAATACATGCTAACCTAAGCAGTAATGCAACTGGGCCGGCAATACGTACCACACACATACCTATCACCCATACCTATCACACCCATACATATGCCTTAACACGAGCCGCTGCGGTGGGGCGACATTTGTTTAAACAAAAACAGAGGGCCTCCCTCCGCTAGGATCGCTGTCGTCCATGAAAACAAAATGATGCGCAATGTTAAATCGTCCGAGGGACATCTCTCGAAGAAGTTCTCTGGCCGTACCGCTGTACGGCTGCGGTCCAAAGTTAAAATCAAGTCATCTCTCCCGCTCGGCGGTTCCGCTCGAGCGGAGGTGCAAACTGTGCCCGGTTGCATATTAAAGCCGCGGTCACACGACAGGTTTTTTTGAGAATATTTAGCCGGCAATATTCAGTCGAGGCAATTTCTGGCCGTGTTTTGGTCACACGGACTTTCACAGAGGTAGCCGAGTTTTAATGCCAATTTCGGCTTCTCAAGCCGTATCTGAAGAAGCGTCTTTGGAAAAATAGGGAGAAATAGGGAGAAACTGGTTCACAAATAGGGTGGTGAATGATTGGAATGGATTCATGTGTATGTAGGCGTCAGTGAGCAACAATAAGTTGGTCCAGTTCAGTATTCCCTAAAAAGGTAGACAGCCAACAAAGAAAATAGGGAGACCATCCCTAACTCATGAAATCTTCCTAAGTGTATAACTTCCTTCAAAATGTTTAAAAAAATGTACAAGACTTCACAATGGGGAGTTTTCTAATAAGCTCACGCTCAAGCCTGTTTCTCGCGCTCTCATATCCTCTGCCCTTTGAGCGTGAATGATCTATCATTTACCGTAAATTTCCTGTACTTTTTCGGGACATATCAGAATTACTCTTCAATACAACAACTGAAACAGTTCTTAATAAAAAATGTAGTTTATCATTTTGTTTTTCAGCACTTGAAGAAAATATTGGCAAAACATAGAATACTTGAAAACTCAATTTCTTAAAATCGTCATTTCATGGAAACACTACACGTTCAAGCTGAATGAAGCTTCAGGAAGTATGTACTTGTATGTAAGCTTTCACTGAGTACCTGTTTTGGGTGTATATGTCTCTCTTACGACGAACATTTAACCAAGAAGTAATTTAAGTAATTGGCACCTCAACGAACAGTCCTCTATCGAAGACAATACATGGGTCTTGTTTACTTGTTGTCTTGAAAAAGAGCGGGCTGCAGGAACGCATGCATCCGCCGTTATCTGCCTCACCTGTGCCTTCCTGAGGAGACAGGTCAACTACCACGCCTGTAATAGCATCATAGGACATCACCAGGGCTCATAGTGTTCCCCAAGTGATCCTCGCAGCCCTAAAACAAGAACAAAACAAGACTCTTACCCCCAGCCGTGGATAAGAAGAAGTGACTGATATCAGATCCCGACATCGGGATGGTTTCTTCGGAGATGCTGAACGCCACACTATTTCTTGGTTAAATGTTCGTCGCAAAAGAGACAGACACATCCAAAACAGGTACTCGGCGAAAGTTTACATACAAGTACATACTTCCTGAAGCTTCATTCAGCTTGAACGTGTAGTGTTTCCATGAAATGACGATTTTAAGAAATTGAGTTTTCAAGTATTCTATGTTTTGCCAATATTTTCTTCCAGTGCTGAAAAACAAAATGATAAACTACATTTTTTATTAAGAACTGTTTCAGTTGTTGTATTGAAGGGTAATTCTGATATGTCCCGAAAAAGTACAGGGAATTTACGGTAAATGATAGATCATTCACGCTCAAAGGGCAGTGGATGTGAGATGCGCGAGAGACATCTGGCGGCTTAGCTTTGAAAACTCCCCATTCGTATTGTAATAGGTTCTTACCACTATGTAGGTGTTTATTTTAGCTTCTGTATATTGAATTAGAGCGTGCATTAAAAATTAATGTCAAATAATATCCGTTGGTGGAAGGAATTTCGGGAATTTTCAGCCGAGAAACACCAACATGTTGGTCTTGACTCAAAATTGGCAATTTTTGCCGAGTTTGACCCGGCATTGTCTTCCTGGCTGAATATTGCCGGAAAAGGTGCTCGTGTGACCGCGGCTTAAAACAATACGATGTCCAGTTCGCGAGGCTCTCCCAACCAAGAATAATAGACACTATAGCTTAAACCACGCGCAGCTTAGTGAAGTCAGTTGCAGTCGTGCGAGAAACGACGAAAAACACGATTTTATGGCTTTCTAAAATATCCCCGAGCCTACGAGGATAATCCCCCACCCCCTAGCACTTGCGTGGCCTATTTTCTAGGCCACTCTCATGACCCCCNCCGGGCCCCTTTTCCGGCCGGAAAAACCCCCCGCCTTTTTTTTGGGGTCCCCCCACCCCCCCCCCCCAAAACCATGTAAAAAAAGGACGTAGTTAGGGTAGGGTCCTTAACGTATTATTCCTTCACCAAGCACAAAGGGGGGAGATAGGGTATTTGAGCGCTGGGTTTTATAACGCCCCCCCTCGATGATACGATTTACCTCTTCATGAACATTTTAAACGTTTGTGACTTAGAAAGGCTTGGCCCAGGGGATAAGTGGATAATCATGCACTTTAATGTTTAAAAGAGAACTTGGTACACTGTTGTATACATCAAATAAACATTTTGAAGATTAAGGCTTCTGGATCTCCCTATTCGGCCCTAGGGGCCTTTTTAGAAAAAGACCTCCCTCGTTTTGAAAAATATTAAAAAATCATATTACTGACTCAGGTATCGCAAATACATAAAAAAGCCTGCCAATTTAGTTTTAGACCCGATAAATCAAATTTGCATCGCATAATTATATCTTAGCCTTTTATGTTTGGTATCTAAGGTAACCGGGGTCAACCCATTTGAAAAATACAGATCAATGACCTGTAGGGGTGATTGCCCTGAGACCTCCTTGACAGGCAGGAAATTTGGGTTTCCCCTGCCCAGGGGAACATCAGGCCCACCGAGAGGGGGGGTCTCCGGGACATTTACCCCGGGCCCAGAGGTCCTAGGGGGGCCAATTTGGGGGGGCTTTGGGGGGCCCATGGTATGCTTTGGAAAAAAATTCAAACCCCCCTATTGAAAATAATAGGGCTAAATTTAGCCAAAAGCCGGATTTGACGGGGGAACTGCTAACACTATACATGTGACCTAAGGGGGGATAAGATAGCCGTTACAAACAAAAATAAATGTCCTCTAACCCATTTACGCCCATGGTGAAAAGGTCCCCCTGACCCCATGGTCATTTGGGATCATTAATTTTCCTTAATTTCTTTATCATATACTATTAGAAATTTTTAATTATTGATTATTAAACATTGTCTGTTTGACTTATTTTACCTTTTAAAAATGTTTTTAGACTTGTAGGTTCGTAGCCCGAAGCCACCTAGTGCAAAAAAAGGGAAAAATATCAGAGGTAAATTGAGTTTTGCTTTGGTCATGTTTTGTACAAATTAATGATATCATGGGGAAAACTCTTAAATGCAAGTTCAAAAGTATTTTTATACCCTTGGTGTCTAAATTTTGTTTTGCCAAAAATTTAGGTGGCAAAATGTTAAATGGCAAAAATGGCACACGTTAGTCTGATCGCGCTGAAAGTGTGAAGCCCTTTTTCAGGGACCTGCATGGGGATCAAACTAGCACTAGAAGACCTCTTGGAACTGACCTAACTGCCCCAAAAAAAAAACTAAATTAATGGAGCATTGTTTATGTAAATCCTTCATTTGTGTGATATGTCTTTGTATGGTAAAAGTCCTAGTTCCCAAATTTACATCTGTAATAAAGTTATTCAAACCAGAGATGGACCCTGGAGTTGAAATGTCAAACATAGAGGCCCCGGTGAACAATATCTTTTGAAATAACTGGAAAGCTATGTGGGAAAGAAGCAAAACTAGTTGCTTCACCGGACATCGACGTGGAAATTTTATGTGGTCGGGTAAAGCAGCTGGAACTAAAACGCAAAAAAAGTTTTAAAGATTATGGTGTGGCACAGCAGATCAGATTCTTTAGAACAAAATGAAGCAGATGGTCCCTGAAGAAGCATTTTTCGAAAGTCTGTTTTGTACGTAAATTTGGATAATGAAATTGGTGGCTGGCTGTTAGAGTCAAAGTGCCAAAATATTTTGAAAACTTAAGTTTCCTTTGGAAAGTACCTAGAATATTATCAGGCAGATGGTTTCCATCTAAAAATTTGTGGGTTTAGACGTACAACATAAAATTTTGGCACGTATAGAAAATAAAAATGGGTAAAAAAAAAATATGTTTTGAAAATCGTCCAGGGTTTTTCCAGCTAAATTAGACTAATTTTGATGCCTGACCCGAAAAGCCCTTTGGTTTTGCTCAATCAGTCATTTTTTTTTTGCTACAAAAATTTAAAAAAAAAAATCGTTTTTCGTAAAAAAAAAAATTTTGCGGATCACACTGAGAAACCCCTGATTTTTTTTTTTCCGTTTCCCAAAAAAATAAAAGTCAGGTACCCAAAATTCATTCAGTTTTTTTTTAGCCATCAAATTTGATAGGAAAATTATCAAATTTTAGTAAAAGAATGAGCTTTTACGTGACACAAAATTTCAGAGTTCACGGCAAAAAATCGGCGTTTCTTCATTCCCGTGTGTGAGCGCTGCTGGGTTTTCTCTCTTCAGCGACCGCAGTTTCCCCCCCATTACTGCGTCCCACCTCCCCTGGTACCTCCCTCCATTTGGCGCATTTTTGATGGAACCTTTTCCCTGCTCGTCGCTCATCGCCCCAAAGGTTTTTAGGAAAAATTCTCCATGTGTGAGAACGGAAATGCATCTTAAAACTCATAAAACCCGGGTTTTTGGGAAAGGGCCCCTATCAAAAGCTGCTGACGATCTGGGTGGTTTTCTGCCTTCGTTTCCCCAGGGTTGTTCACCAACCCGCACAAACATTTCCCGCGGGGCACTCTACGTGTTTTATGGAGTTTTGGAACTCTGTGTCCTTTATGAGCTGCCGTATCTGTGGGCCATCGAAAATGCCGGCCTTCAGCTTCTCAATGGTCAGTCCCAGGAAAGGCTCGGCACAGGTAGTTGAAGCACCTCCCATCCTTGTCCAGAGCGCGCGGGGAAACTGTTTCATTAACCAAGCTTCAGTGTAGCGGTGGGATCAATATCTTCTCCCGGTCAACAAGAGGTTCGTTTATGATGTTTCTCGCCCCAGGTACTAACTGCTCTCGCGCCGGCCACTCTTTCTTTTACATAGTGCTGGGCTCTGTCTCGACTGTCCCACATGCATAAAAAGCATGGGTACTTCGTGAACCCGGACTGCTGACCAAGTAGAAAGTTCACCATCTTCAAGTCGACGCAGATGATCCATTGGTGCTGCTCATATTGGATTTTGTCGAGCACGTACTTCACTGCTTCATATTTCTCTTTGAGAGTGTGGAGTGCGCAAGAGGGATTGAGGCGAACTGGTTCCCGTTGTGGAGGAGCACACACTTCAAAGAGCGCTTACAGCTGTCAATGAAGAGTCGCCAATCTCTCGGATCGTATTGAGGAGCGCCGAGTTTAACAAGAAGACCGGCGACATCTCGGCAGTACGAGGTCTTCCTCCTGGCAGAAGTAGCCCATGTAGGCCTCATGCCTTCTACGAAAGAAAGTGATACGCGCGTCCTTGCCAAGTAGATTTTTCTCTTTGAGTCTGGAGGCCAACAGCTCGGAGGAAGTCTTCGACAAGCTGAGATCCCGAACCAGATCATTAAGCTCACATTGTGAAAAGGGCTGCGGACTATCTTGTGCTTCATACTCTTCTTCTGTATATCCTCGCTCGTCTGTACTGGTGGCCTCGTCGTCGCTGTCGGGAAGCTCTGTGAACGCTGGTACAGGAATTTCTTCGCAGTGAGCCAGTGGACGGCGGGCAGATGAAGGTCGGGGTACTGGAGGCTGTGCCGATTCTTCCGGTTGATGCCATTAGTATTGATGGCGCAGAAGTAACAATCCGATGCATGGTCAAACGGCTCCCTCCAAACCATCGGAATCCCAAACTTCAGTGAAGTTTTCGCGCCCTTCGTCCACCGCCGGAGGTATTCCACGCACGTCTTGCACACCGTGTGCGGTGCCCAGGACTTATCTTGGTCACCCAGCTTGACTTTAAGAAGCCCCGTTAGGCGCGCTTCCAAATCTGTGATGTCTTCCTGTCACCTGACAGCGTGTGATGTCCGCAGATGGAGCAGAAAACGTTCAGGATTATTCCTGCATACATGACCGTCGCCGCCGACGAAAGTCCATCACAATAAACGGAAAAGAAAAAAAGAAAGATGCAGCTGAGTGTCAGACAATGAAATTTAGAATTTTAGAATTAGAAAAAATTTAGAATGGAGTAGTAATGTTGAGACAGGTAGTTGATTTGGATTTGCTTAATTGTGGAATTCCCTTATTCGTGTCTGTGCATTGTAATTCGATATATCTTCAAGAAAAATATGATGAACTCAAAACCCCTGATATTAGCATATGATCGCTCGTCAGGTATCGGCCTACGGCTGATCTCAAAAAGTTGACCTGATAGAGCAAAATCATGTGATATTCGGACTCAGAACACCTTTAAATTAGATTCTAAATCAAACTGAGAAACCCCCTGACGATTTTTTGGCTGTACCCAGTGTAATCTAAGAATAATTCAGATTATGGACTCAACGCGAAAACGTCCTAGGTAGCCGTGGCGGCCATTTAACAAAAATGACCCGTTTTTGACCGCGATTATTTTTAAACGGACGACACAAATGCTTCTTTATGTTTAATGAAATGACCTCTAAGATACACATATATGCCATAATTGTATTCTCAATGACCACAATTTGCATTTGTGTGTTTCTTTGCCAGCAATGTCAATTAACCCACCAGGGAGCGTATAGTGCTGACTCGATCCAACTTTTAGTCCAGCCATCTTATATGCAGCCCTCCCAAGCTGATGACGAAATGATCTTCCCCGTACAGTTGGATGGCCAAGTCCACTGTATCGCTTGGAGATGATGTAGAGTGGTTGATCCACAGTGATCACTGGTTTCTGTCCCTTGGTTGACTTCCATCACAGCTTTTTTTAATCACGTCCAGGAGTTGCCGTATCATACCAACAGACTTTGGGAGTCGTCCGGAAAGAGAGGAAGTATGTGCTGTGTGATACGCCGGCAGATTATTCTTGTCCTGACTCCTTATGGCATGGTAGGCTTGCCATGATAAGTTACTGTCACTTGTGGAATTTCTTGAACCTCTGTTTCACAGGATCCAGCAATCTGTAAATTAAGCAAAGTACATTAGAATTGTCAGAAAACAATCAAACATTTACTCATGGTATAACAATAATGTTTATGGCATACGTTCTTATGGCATGGTATATTATGTTAGAATGTTACAAGTACTCACCCATACTCTTGGTGCAATGCCTGGGTGATCTCTGCCATCACTCTTCAATGGACCATCACGCCTTTGGGAGTGGAGGATCCTTCCGAGGTAAACACCAGCGGACGAACAAAGGTCTCGGGAGGCTCTGGCAGTGTAGTGGTAGTAGATGGCTGTTCAAAGGACGCTGTGTTCCAGCGGTCGTCCCATTATTTTGCCCAGACTGGGGTGCTGGAAAAGTGATATCCCAGTACAGTGAAAGGAATCTGTCGCCGTTGTGAGCTCGGATTGTGGTCGCGATTATGAAACCGCTTGCCGTTCGTGAATAAGCCATCGCGTAGATGGGTGGCACACTACATCATCTAGGTGTACTGCTCACACACTCTGTTTCCCATGATGTGGAAGATTGCCATCACTCGGTCATAGGAGATGGACAGTCCGAGATCAAACCAGCATCTCAATGATGGTCACGGATCTTCGAGGTCTTGCCATGGACTGTGAGTCCCACGTAGTATGGCAATGGGGTTTCTCTGTCTTGTTGTGACGCACAGTAGTAGTACTACCACTCTGCGACGGATGGAGCTATTGTACTGCAACAACTGAGCTGTGCGAGGTGCTTGGGTTACACCATAACCTGATAGACTTGATGTTGGGGCGTGAGGATCATGGCCACCCAAAAGTCAAAACAGTGACTGAGGTACTGATTTTACTTGCAGTCCTCATCAAAATGAACCTGTTGAATGAATAGCTGCAGTTTGGAGCATCTTCTTCTAAGTTACTCATCTTTCGCTGCCCTTGGCAAGACATATGGCTTCGTCATCGATGTCTTCTTTGCAGACTTACGGAGGCAGGTCCTACATCTTTATCAAAATGAAGTAGTATATCACGTCCTTCCTTATGAGCTGTAAGGTATGGGATTTCGGGCCAGGTATACGATTTTTTTTAACTCTGTGCTAGGTTGTTCTGACATGCTGCCCACTCCAAGTTGTTCTAGACGATGAGAATAAAGTTTGGACGAGATCTGCAAGTTTAAAGACAGGGGCATGCGCTTCATCATTCTTGTTTCATCGATAAATGACAGCAACTCGGCTAGTGCAATCCCATGGTTGACTTTATCAGTTGTGTCCATCTTCTGTTTATCTTGTAATGATTTAGTTTGTTGTAAAGTGAAACAAGGACACCTTGTATGATATTTGTTTACATCTTGTGCGGACCAGTCCCCAGCATCAATTTTGCAAGTAGCCTCTCGTCTGAAGGTCTAATTGCACATCGTCGTACGCGGGAGGTCTAGACGAAAAGTTGATGCCTCCACGGAGTGGTCGGAAGTTGACCATCTTCGCATAAAAAACAGACATCCGATGCTGCACTTCATGAATGAGCACGTTGACGAGTTGTATTTCTGGATGAGTAGCATCAGGTTCGCAACCCTGTGTGCATTTCTTTTTTTCTGCTCGTTTATATTATGGAATTTTGTAAGGCAGGATTTGTTGGCCACTTTGGCATTGTTCCCAGAAACGTAGCTTCAATGCCATTCCCGTCATCAAGGGTCCTAATTCTAGTGGCATCGGTAATTCGTGAAGTTCATGAAACGTTGAGTTGAAGGCAAGGGTAGAATACCAACTACAACATCGTGCCCCGTTTTGATTCTGCTGGGCATTGCAAACTTCCCGTGTGATTTTTGGCACAAAAAAAACGCACTTCGTTCCAATCCGTCTCGTACCTAACGCCTGTGATTGTCCAGGTTGCAGTGGATCCACTAGCTGTGTAACTCTTAGACATTTCGCTGTTCGAAACACCACTGAAAAAAAAAATAATATGATAAGATATGAGGACAAATAGATACGATCACAAGTTGCATAAAATAAATAAAAACTTATTATCACTCACTACAGGACACTAATAAATTTGGTTTATTAATAAAAAGGTTCATATGCAAAACTCTTTTGGTGTAAACAAGACACATTTTAATGTTTATATAAATCCTTGTCCCTCAAAAATAGGTCTAGACACCTTATTTGCTCAGTTATCTGCAATATTGGCCGAGATTAGGCGAATATGAGTTTTTGTACTGGGGCACTAATGTGCATTACAAATGGTACGTGGACATTTTTTCCACTATAAACATAGCAAATCAATTTTCTCACACATTGTTTCCTATCTATAGACACAATGAGAAGTATATTTCGGGGGGGGGGGGGGGGGGGTGTGCACGAGACCCCCCTATCTAGCAGTGACTATAAAAGCGGGCCATTTTGTAAAATGGCCGCCACGGCTACCATAGGACGTTTTCCCGCGGTGGGTCCATATCTGGATTATTCATTAGACTATTATCTATGGAATGTGCCAAATTTCATGCTGTACGTATAAACCACAATTTGCTACACCTATCATGCCTGACTATATCAGGCAGAGGAGCTGGAACTCAAATCACAAGTCACTGGCAAATAAGTATCCTTCCGAAATCAGTCATGATCATCGTGATGGAAATGAGGGCACCTACCAACAGTTCTCGCTCAAATTTTGGGGCCAGAACCAATAACCCCATTGCAGCTTTTGAATGCTTGACAGAGTGGCAGACTAGTAGGGCCTCTTCCAAAATGTATCTGCAGCCTGCGCAATTATGCTAACAAATCCCGCCAATGTCGCCGCTGCGGAGCGTTCATTCAGCAAACTCAAACTGAGATAAGTTTTCTACGAACAGCAATGACCAAAGCACTTGTGGACTTGGCATAGACTCAGTATTGAGTCTCAACCTGCAAGATCTCTTGATTTTGATGTTGATTCTTCATAATGTGCCAAGGCGGAAAGCAAGGAAAGCACCATTGTTGTAAAATGAATGTGCCATATATATATATATATATATATAATATATATTATAGATATATTATATATATATATATATATATATTATACTATATATATATATATATATATATATATATATATATATATATATATATATATATATACAGGCTCTTAGGGATAATGCCCCGGAGAGAGCACCGAATGCCACGCGCTGCTTAGCGTGCTCCCACTTTATCTTCGTACCAAAATGCCGTAAAACTTCCAAGTCTCAATGTTCCTTGTCATTGCCGCACGCATGAAAGACTCTACTGGTGTCATCTAGCAAGTCTCCAAACACCTGGACATGTCTTAACCCAGGAGACCTCATGTCCAAAGGCTTGCCTTCCTCTTGTGCAGCACCTCGAGAGCCATCACCAGGACCCCCAGCGAGTCAGCAAAGATTACTGCATCATGGCAAAAACAGACAGTGATCTTGGTGTGCCGGACGACTGCTCCACATACCCATTGATCTACAACTTGCCCCAAATCCATTGGCCATACAAGTGTGAAAAAGTAAGGGCAAAGACGCACCCTTGCCCAGCTCATGTATTCACAGGAAAGAAGATGGATACACCTCCTCCACCACTTCACAGCACTCTCAGTCCAAGAGTAAGACCAGTCATAAAACCAATAGTCCTTGCAGGAATCTCGCGAAGTCGATAGGAGATCCCAGAGTGACTTCCGATGCACTGAGTCAAACCGGTTCTTGAGATCAACATAGGCTGCAAGCATCCCCTGTCGAGACTCACGTCGGCGTTCCACCAAGACACGAAGCGCTAGGATACGGTCCGTTGTTGACTTACCAGGAGTGAACCCAGACTGCTGAGGTATCTGATGCTTCAGCAGATGACTGTGGATCCGTGTCAGCAATAGATGGGCAAGCACCTTGCCTGGCACGCTGAGCAGTGTAATATCGCGGTAATTGTTGCAGTTCTGACGGCTCTCTTTCCCTTTCCAGATAGGGACGACCAGCCCCCTTCTCCAGTCAGGAGGAATGGTACTTGATTGCAGTTGCCACACGGCAGTCAGGACAGCATGCAACCGCGGATCATGGCCTCATCCCCAGGTTTGAGGAGCTCCGCACTGATATTACAAACACCAGCTGCCTTTCCACCCCTCAACTTTGCTACAGCCTCTCTGACTTCGTCCAGAGAGGGTGCGGTTTCGTCAAACAGAGGATCTGCATCATTGCCCGTAACCCAGTGGTGAGAATTGGAGGGTCCAACGAGAACAACTGCCCAAAGTACTCGAAGTTACTCGAAGTAAGAGTCGGTCTATGCCATACGTTGCTATCGGTTGTACCGTTGGCGGCAAGCGGTCAAACGATGACAACTGATGTTTACGATCATCCTAAGTCGGCGGGAGAATGCTGGACTAATGCTCTGGTGTCCACCAAAAATCTCTTGCCCCTGTGGACTGGTCCTTTACGTGAAGGAGGGGCAACGGAGCATCGGGAATTGCGGGGATGTTCGCATTCAGCTGCCCCCGCTGTTCTCGTTTCACGACCATTGGCATTGTGGGCGACACTGTCGAGCTCTAGCACCGAAAGTGGTGGTGGTACCAGCATACGTTAGCACTTGTAGGGCCGGGTAACGATGTGCAGGTGTCGTTCGTCCAGTGAAGTGGGTTTGCGTTTGTCGTGGCACAGCGTTCCGAAATGCGTCCATTTGCTCATCTCTGTCGTCCAGAAGGATAGTAGGAGGGGCTGAGAAGGACAACGAAGAGACTTTCGACCGATTTGGCATCCCCACCGACCGACAGACGATCCAGTCGACCGATCCCGACGGACGATCCGAAAGACAACCAGTCTTCATCCCCGCTGTGTGTGGTGTATCCAGGTCTGCTCCCTCGCGGGTGTGGAGGCCGTCGTGGCGACGCAAGGGTCTGGGGTCTTGGACTCCAGCACCACTGCCTTGGCGCCGCCATTCAATCCTGGCTTTCCTGTGAGACTCGCACGGAGGGAGGACAGATGGTTAGAGAATGTGGTTAGGGGGGGATCCTTGCGAAAGACGGACCGTCGGCGGCTGCGCTGGTCACGGTCATTTAGCCGTGTCCACCCATGGCCTGTCAGTCTTGGTCCGCCTGGAAGGAAAAACCCTCTGGGCTCTGAACCGTTGGTAGAGGTGCAGGGCGGTGCACGGAGCACCAGCATTATAAAAAAAAATAACGTATAAAAACAAAAAAAGATGAATACAAAAACGATATAAGACAATAAATATGAAAAAAACCGCCGGGACCGACTGCGTGCCCCGCCCTGAGGAAGCTGTTGGAAGAGTGTGGTTAGTTAGGACAGGAAAAGGATAGGGTCGTGGCTGAGGGAACTCTGTTGAGGAATCCGTTCGTGGCAGAACGTGTCGTGGCCTGGGCTGCTGTGACTCGCCACTGCCATCGGTTGGCGCATCTCTAAAACAATACCACAAAATATGTGCAAGGAGTGGCTGACCAGGGAGCCTGTCCCTCCAGATATGAAAAGGATGAGAAAAGGGGTAGTGGAAAATAACAGGAGTTAGTGGGAAACAGTGAAATGATATGTATAGATTGGAAGTGGGGAGTTGGGGTTAGGCGTTAGTAAGTTAGTACGGGGGAAGGCGGTTAGCGCGCGGGAGAGTGTCGATGAAGGTGTACATTGTGTCATGTGTGTGTTGGATGGTGAGTTGTTTTTGTGCTCTGTTGTAAAGTGTGATGTTGATGGGAAGGATGTTGGTCTCCTCGTGAAGGGAAGAAGAGGTCTGGAAGTCGTACCACTTTACTCCTAGCGCGGAGGTTAGTGACTTGTTCTGGATCCTCTGTAGTTTGCGAAGATTAGTTTTTGCCATAGAGGGGGAAAAGGGGCATTTAAGTTAAAGGAGGTTAGAAAAAGGGGTTTTGTGGGGTCCCAAATTTGTCGCGCGAAAATGTAGCGGAACCAAACCCGGGCTCTGCACTCGGCCGCGGTACCTAATTTGGTGATTGTGTGGTGGTTGAAAACTGAGGGTCTTTATCGATTTTAAGGCCCAAAACCGTGGTTAAATTTCTTCGGGGGATTGGTGTGGGGGTGGGGGAAAAAAGGATATTTAATATATTTGGGCTCGGCTCTCGGATTTAATGTTAAAGTAAAATGACTTTTGGTTTTTTTTTAGGGGGGGAAATGACTCCTCCACTTAAGTTCCCCTAGGGCTGGTTTCAGGGTGATTTTTTAATTAAAACGGTCAGTTTTGGGGGATTTTAAAAGTCTGGCGCGTGCTAGGAGGGGTTTAAGTCGTCGGGATATTGAATTGGCAGAGATTTTTTGGTTTTTCCCGGGGCAGGTAGGTCAGGGGTCACGTACCCAACCCATTTATATACGGGGTTTAAAGGGGGGTTGCCCAAAAATACCCTACCCACCGAAAATCGAAAGTACAGCTACCCGTGTAGGCCGGCACTTACCCCCCCCGCGCTGAATTTTTTCTGGGGCGGTAACGGAAAGTGTTCGCCAGGGAGCCCCCCACGTGTAGCAGCCCGTCATGTACGTTGTGATGGAATGCAGGAATCTGCAGCCGCTCAGTCGCCTTTTTAATTATCCCATGTATGTGCACAGGGTACGGGTCACTCCGGGGTCACCAATTGTAGAGCCACAGAGTGTGTAGGATAACACATACAAGGAGCAGCTGACCCAAACAAAAATGTATATTTAAGTATTAATGTACTACACTATAATAATTATACATAAGCCGAAAACAAAGTCACTGATATATGCCGTAAACAGTCACTGGTAGTCGTAGAGAACACAGTCACAGGTCTCTATCACGGGCGATCTGGCGCGAGGAGTAATAGAGAGCGCGAACTTGTGTGGAGCGTGGTGTGCGTGCGTGAGCCAGCGCGTGGGAACTTCCTTGGTCTACTAGGAATGGTCAACCTACCTACGGGGGGAAACCAAAATGAGACGTCTCGACGCAGTGGACGTCAAAGGGGGGTTTAATTAAACAGCCGGGCTCCGACAAGCAGACACCTGCAGTCCAGGGCAGACATTCAGAGAGAGTTAAAGGGCACGGTGTTTAGCTTAACTAGCTTCCTCTATTTGTACAACCCGTGTCGTGTGGGCAAGTGTCTGTTTATGAGGGAATGTCTGTTTACTAACAAAGGCAAAGAAAACGGGAGTTGAGGGGAATAACTATTAATTTTGACAGGATTTTCTTTAAAATAACCTCATTGTGATTCCCCCACAAAGTTACTATAATTAAAGTAAACCTAAACCTAACCTAACTTTACCTAACCTAACTTAACATTTTTCTAACCTTAACTAACCTAGCGGTCTGCCCAAAAGGGAGAGCGCGTGGAGAATATGCCGCCTGGACATGCCTTTGTTAATCAAGTCAAAATTAGTAATTACTCCCTCAAAATCCCGTTTTTTTTTGCCTTTGTTTTGTAAACAGACAATTCCTTTATAAACAGACACTTGCCCACACGACACCCGAAGTCGCGGGGATTCTGGTACGAGATATGGCAGTGGCGCTAGGTGTCACTATGGGCTTCGATAGCTGATTAGCTGAGCGAGTACAATTACGTCACAGCCTCGCCAGCGAATCACATAGTATTTCTCAAAAAGTTTTCAGCCAATCACAAGCTTCCACGCTCTCAGCTGGTTTATAAACAAATTTATCATCCACACCAAAATGCTCCACCCTTCTTCCCCCTCCTCCTCCCCCACCTCCTAGCTTTTCCTTCTCCTTCTCCTCCTCCTCTTTCTCCTCCTAACCTTTTTTTATAGCAGTTGGTAGTAGTTGTAGTAGTAGCAGCAGTAATAGTAGTAGTAGTAGCAGCAGTAATAAAATATAAGCCGTGTTTTTGTCGTCCAAGCATTGTCTTAGTACGAAGACCACTCCAATAACACTTGCTGAAAGTATGTTACACGGCTTATATTTTATTACTGCTGCTACTGTTTACTACTATTACTGCTGCTATTACTACAACTTCTCCCAACTGCTATAAGAAAAGGTTAGGAGGAGGAAGAGGAGGAGGAGAAGGAGAAAGGAGAAGGAGAAAGGAAGGAAAGGAAAAGGAAGGAGAAGGAATATATGTAGTACGTACCTTGTCTGTGTCGCGGAGCCGTGCGTGGTGGTGTATGGTGTGGTGAGTCATGGTGAGATGCCACCGCTCGCCACTCGGCCCATCACCCCATAACAAACTCATCACGAGCGAATAGCATTGTAATATGGCCTAATTTCATTTGTTACTTGCCCTGTTCAGTTCTTGAGTCAGAAAAACATCATATATTTCTCAATTTATGAGTATTTTTATGTATATTGCGTTCTCCACAACTGCCTGTAGGCAGTTGCCTGTTTTTGACAGCTCAACGTCTTTAAGTACGTCATCAATCTGCCCGCAGAATGCCAAAAGTTGCCCAAAACAGCTGTTGGAAGTCGCTAGGTCGTGAAGACCGGACGTTGCCTCTCTGAATGTAGCCCCAGGTTTGACCGGGGTGATGAGAGGACAGACAGGGTGCGTCCCCCTTGCCTCTTTCTTCTCCTCCTCCTTCTTTTTCTTATTCTCCTCTTCCTCCTCCTCATCCTACACCAGCACAACCTTCATCTCCTTCCTGCTCCACCACCCCATTACTCCTACTCCTACTCCTCACCATCACTTCTCCACTTCCAACTACACTTCCAACTCCACTGTCTTCTTCTGTTACTGTACTACCACTACTACTTTTTTTTTTTATAACAAAGGACTGGCAAATAGCACAGCATAAAGTGGTAACACAAAGACCGCTTTGTTGCAAGTCCTATAAAGAAGACAGTAAGAAAATAAGAAAGGGGGTGGGCCAATTTAGTTCGGGAAGTGTATTTTCACTCTTCTCTTGAAAAGATTTAAGTCGTAGGAAGATGGAAAATAGAAACAGGAAAGAGTTCCAGAGTTTACCCGTGAAAGGGATGAAAGAGTAAAGATATGATTAACTCTTGCATTTGGAAGATGGACAGAATAGGGGTAGAAAGAGTAGAAAGTTTATGCAGCGAGCGCGAGAGGGGGAGGATCAGTATATATATAGTATAAAACTAATCTCTCTCTCTTTTTCTCCTCACCACCTCCATTATCCCCCCAAAATTTTTTTTTTTTTT